>CM077648.1:12088618-12493618 GCA_039707465.1 Rhabdophis nuchalis | reverse complement strand
TGCTCAAAGGGCCATTAAAGGGGGAAAGACAACCTCTCCTCTAACCTTTGACTTCTGGATTTTGATCACATGACCATGGGGATGCTGCAGTGGACGCAAGTGTGAAACGAAGGTTGTGAGTCACTTTTTTTCAGTGCTGTTGCAACTGTGACTAGTCACAAGACAAACTGTTGTAAGTCGAAGACTACTTGCATTCCTCCTAGAGCAGTGTTGGCGAATCTTTTCGGCACCGACTGCTGAAACGGGAGTGTGTGCGCATGCATGGGGAAGCGCTAAAAACCGGAAGAGCAGTTCCCCAGTGGGAATGCATGGGAGTGCCGGAAACTGGAAGAGCAGTTCCCCAGTGGGAATGCAATGCTCTCTACATGGGGATTTTAGATGGGATTATGTTTTAACCTTTTAAATTTTAGCACAGGGCTAACTTATTTAATTTGGTATTAATTATTTATATTGTGATACTGTGTGTTTTAATTTCCTGTACACCGCCCCGGGTCCCTTCGGGGAGAGGGTGCGGTTATATAAATTCGACAAATAAATAAATAAATAATGCATGGGAGTACCGGAAACCGGAAGAGCAGTTCCCTGGCACGCACACTTGGGAGTGCTGGAAACCGGAAGAGCAGTTCCCCAATGTGAATGCATGGGAGTGCTAGAAACCGGAAGAGGCGTTCCCTGGTGTGCATGCGTGAGAGTGCCAGAAACCGGAAGAGCAGTTTCCTGGTACGCACATGTGGGACTACCGGAAACCGGAAGAGCACGCACACACCTCAGTGTGCCTGGGAGCTGAGCTTCTGGTTTATGGCACGTGCATGTGTGCCATTCCCCTGGTCTCCTGGCTTCTGGTGTAAATGTGTGTGCAAGGACCAGCTGGCCAGCATGCATGCGCATGTGCACGCCAGAAACTGGAAGCTCAGCTTCTTAATGCGTGCATGCATGTCAGGGAGCTGCTCTTCCAATTTCCGGTGCACACACAAAGACCAGCTGGTCTTTGCACGCACCTGCACACCAGAAACCCAAAGACCAGGCACCAGAACACAGAAGAGCAACAGGCGGCGGCTGGCGTGCCTGAAGAGATGGCTCTGCATGGTACTTCCGGCACATGTGCCATAGGTTCACCATCACAATGTCTACTCAAAGGGACTTCTTCTTTTGCCGTTCCTATGGACAATACTTATTTTTAGCCCCTTTTAATTTCCCTTGAAGACAGACAGCCTGCTGACATTTCGTAGCCTTCCGCAAAACATAAATATGCGCTCCAGCAAAACAGAAAGAAGAACTAATTGGAAATTAGCTGCTGAAATAAACATATCGCTTTAGACAGAATTGCAACCCGTTGCATCATGGTCGAAAAAACAGAGGATGTGCTAACGGCGGATGGAGGCGTCTTTTTCCTCTTCTCTTTAGATTGGAATGAGGTTGGAGACCCGTCAAATAAGAGGATCATGTAAACTGGGACACGAGGCTACCTTTCGGGGCAGAAGTCTCTCCGTAGGCAAAAGAAACAGCTGTGGAGCGATGCATAATCGCACTGGACATCTGTTCCTCAAGGAATCTTTAATCAATTATGAATTACCTTTTTGCAGAAATAATCAGCTTAGCTCATTACTGCTCAAAAGTGCAAAATTTACCATTGCCTACCGATCGTGCAAAAGCTAAGCAGGATTAGATCGAATGGGTAGGGAGACCACTCGGAAATAACAAAATAATCCAGAAGGAAAACCACTTTCTAATGCACTTGGAATACTGCATCCAGTTTTGGTCGCCATGATGTAAAAAGGATGTTGGGACACCTAGAAAGAGTGCAGAGAAGAGCAACAAAGAGGATTAAGGAACTGGAGGCGAAAATATGAAGAATGGTTGCAGGAACTGGGTAGGTCTAGTTTAATAAAAAGAAGGACATGGGGAGACATGATAGCAGTGTTCCAATATCTCAGGGGCTGCCACAAAGAAGAGGGAGTCAAACTATTTTCCAAGGCACCTGAGGGTAGAATAAGAAGCAAAGGGTGGAAACTAATCCAGGAGAGAAGCAACCTAGAACTGAGGATAAATTTCCTGACAGTTAGAACAATTAATCAGTGGAGCAGCTTGCCTCCAGAAATTGTGAATGCCCCAACACTGGAAGTTTTTAAGAACACTGCTATCATAATCATAATCATCATCATCATCATCATCATCATCATCATCATCATCATAATTTTATTTTTATAAACCGCGTCCTCTCCTGACGGGGACTCGGAGCGATGTCTCCCCTGGTCCTCCTCTTCACTAGACTAGCCCTGCCCAGTTCCTGCAACCGTTCATCGTATGTTTTAGCCTCTAGTCCCCTCATCATCTTGGTTGCTCTTCTCTGCACTCTTTCTAGAGTCTCAATGTCTTTTTTTATAGTGTGGTGACCAAAACTGGATGCAGTACTCTAAGTGTGGTCTTACTCAGGGGTGAGCTTCAGAGTTGCTGGGTGGGTGTGGCCATGGTGGGTGTGGCCTAGGCCTCCTGCAAGGGGGGTGGCGTTTTTGCCCTCCCCGGGCTCCAGAGGCTGTCCATGAGGGCAAAAACGGCCTCCCCAGGCTCTGGAGGCCCTCTCGAGGCCGGAAATGGGCCCATTTCCAGCCTTCCCAAACTTCCGTTACACCTGTTTTTCACCCTCCCCCGAGCCTCCACATGTGCCCTGCACTTCCCTGCATCCAAAATGGGCTGCATGGGGACTCCTGGGAGAGATGGGGCAGGGCGGGCGTGGCCAGCCAGGAGTGCCATTTGGGAGTTCTCAGAACTGTGCAGAATCTTAGCTAAAGGTTCTGCTGAACCCCTGACAATAAGGCTTTATAGCAGGGGTGTCCAAACTTGGGAACTTTAAGACTTGGTGACTTCAACACCCAGAATTCCCCAGCCAGCCAGGCTAGCTGGGGAATTCTGGGAGTTGAAGTCCCCAAGTCTTAAAGTTCCCAAGTCTGGATACCCCTGCTTTATAGAGTGGTATTAATACCTTGTTTGATCTTGATTGTAGGTGGGAACAACATGACAAGGAACTCAAAGGATGCTACTAGGGGCTGAATGAAACCTATGGTATAGTACGGTACTAGGAATAGGGAATCTATCTTTAAAACACTTGATTTCTCCATACATACATGGAAAACTGCATACAGTTTTGGTCGCCACGATGTAGAAAAGACGTGGAGACTCTGGAAAGAGTGCAGAGAAGGGCAACCAAGATGATTAGGGAACTGGAGACTAAAACATATGAAGAATGGTTGCAGGAGCTGGGTATGTCTAGTTTGATGAAGAGAAGGACCAGGGGAGACATGATAGCAGTGTTCCGATATCTCAGAGGGTGCCACAAAGAAGAGGGAGTCAAACTATTCTCCAAGGCACCTGGGGGCAGGACAAGAAGCAATGGGTGGAAACTAATCAAGGAGAGAAGCAACTTAGAACTAAGGAGAAATTTCTTGTCAGTTAGAACAATTAATCAGTGGAACAGAAGTTGCCTCCAGAAGTTGTGAATGCCCCAACACTGGAAGTCTTTAAGAAGATGTTGGATAGACTTCCGGTATCCGGCTCCAGCGGCGACGGGCGAGCCTAGGGCTCGCTCGACGCTTTGTTGCCTTTTCTGCCCCCCCACGGGGGCGAAACTCTCCGGTTACCGGAGGTTTCCCGTAGGGTTGGCTCAGAGGGAGCGTCCCTCGTCACGGCGGTGGGGAGAGCGCTCCTCTCTGCGACCTAGGTGGAGAGGAACATGCTGCGGGGGTTTTTTCCTTCGCCAACGGCTGTCGGCGCCATTCGCTTTAATGGAGAGGGCTGAACGGAGAGACCGGGCGGATCACCGAGGCTTCAGCTGCGAGGGAGAGTGAGTTTAAAAGAACACCTTTTTTTTCCTTGCTGCCAGCCAGGCTGAACGGACTGGGAGGGGGGTGTTTATTTCTAAAAAAAAAACCCTCGGATTTAAGCGGCACGTTAAAATGGCTTCTCTGCAAAGAGAAAGTGGAAACTTTCACTCCGGACGGTCTTTAACAAGGGAAAGTGGAATGCGATTCTTTGCAACATTGTTTCTAGGTCTGGCTGGTTTAAAAAATTCTTATTTTGCTACTCTCTCCCTCTGGCTCTGAGATGGGTGGTGGAAGTGGCTTTTCTTTGTCCCTGCCTGACTATTTCAACTAAGGAAAATTTCCAGCGTCTCTTTGAAAGCAGGACTCTCTCTGGATTTTTGAAAAAAAATTTCTTTTGATGGATTTGTGATTTCTTCTCTGGAATACCTTCGTTATTACTATTTGCTGACCTGGGAAACTGTGTCTCTTTTGGTTTCTGAATTGTTTGCAACTTCACAGCCCTGAACTGAACTGAGCTCCTGATTTGCCCCACCAGCCCCACCCGGAAAACGCCATCTTGGTGGCAGTGACTCTAACTTTTAACCATGGCACAAGAAGCAGCACTTGTAAATTTGGAACAAAGGATGGCTTCTCTTGAAACCTCTATGCAAACTTTGATATCAGAAATAAAGGCCCAGAGGGCTGAAAATATTACCTTCAAGAAGGAACTACTGGATACCCGGAAGCAAGTGTTGGAGAACACACAGAAGAATGAAGAACTGGAAGGGGGGTTGGAGGGGGCTAAGGGAGAGATTAAAAATGTTTCTAATGAGGTGGGGGAAATAAATGGGCATGTGTCTAGGATAGATATGGAAAGAATGACATATTTTTTGAGATTTCAGAATGTTCTTGAGGAATCTGGTGAATGCCTGCCTGATCTTATGAGTACAATTTTAGCAGACTATTTACATAAACCTAAGGATGAGATCAGGGGGGACATTGACCTAGCCTATAGAATTAATTCTGCATATGCCAGGATAAATGAAGTGCCTAGAGAGATACATGTGAAATTTGTTAGAAGGTCAACCAGAGAGGAAATCCTGAAAGCGCAGAGAGAGAAACCTCTAACTCACCAACAAAAAACGGTCACTATCTTGAAGCAGATCCCTAGAAAAATTAGAGATGCAAGAAGGAATTTTTCCTTCTTGTCTAAAACCTTGTTTGATCACGGGATTTGGTTCAAGTGGATGACACCTGAAGGGATGCTGGTGTTCTGGGAAGGAGGAAGAGTGAGGATTAAAACAGTTGCTGAGGCGGAAGCCTTTCTTAAAAAATATTCCTCTGTCCTGGGGGAAGATCCAGGGGGGACGGAGGGGGCCACGGCCCCGCCTACGGGGGGCCAGGGAGGAGAGAAAGAAGATACAATAGCCAAAAGACTTAGATCAAAAAAATAACTTTGCCTTGATTTTTCTTGAACAATTTTGCATAATATTTCTATCTGGATTTTTTGTAAATGTCTGACAGCATGGAACGGAGAATTTAGGTAAATGTACTTGCTTTCATCTTGTAGTGGTATGGAAAATGTTTTCTATGTTAACTTTTTTATTGTGTATTTTGAGGTCTCGGAAGGTCCGACGACTCTAACGTGAATGCTCTCAAAATTTCTTTGTAACCATTACCCTATCCTGTTAAAAAATGTGAAACCAATAAAACTTTTTCAATATAAAAAAAAAAGAAGATGTTGGATAGCCATTTGTCTGAAATGGTATAGGGCTCCTGCCCACGCAGGGGGTTGGACTAGAAGACCTACAAGGTCCCTTCCAACTCTGTTATTGTATTGTATTGTATTGTATTTTTAAACCAGATGAGCAGATGGCTGGAGAGATTTAGCTGATCAACGGTGGGACAGTGTGCAATTCAACGAAGTGGCTTTATTTTTGTTACTATACTTAGCTGGCCCTTTGGGGGAGATATTAGCTAGCAGCGTCCTGCTATTGTTCTTCCGAAGTGGAGAAAACTGTCGGAAGACCTTCTCTTTTTCCCCCCCTCGTAGGGCTTATTTTAAGATTTATTGCAATCCTCTGGAGGAAATTTCCTGCGTTTGTTTACGTCTCAATTGCAGACATTTGAAGGAAAGAGGTAGGCTACCTATTCAAGTCAGTTGATTCCCCCTTCCCCCCCAATCACATCTGAAATGCACAGGTACAGTATAGGTGGGTACCTTGCTCAATAATAGCAACTGTGAGAGGGATCTTGGAGTCCTAGTGGGCAACCATTTAAATATGAGCCAGCCGTGGGCAGCAACTGCCATAAAAGCCAACACAGTTCTAGGCTGCATCAACAGAGGGAGAGAATCTAGATCACGTGAAGGGTTAATGCCACTTTATAAGGCCTTGGGAAGGCCACACTTGGAATACGGCATCCAGTTTTGGTCGCCACGATGTAGAAAAGACCTCCCCGGAAATATTGCAACACAGCAGTAGCCATGAGGTGACCACGCTCGCCACCTCCTGCACCCCTAAAATAATAAGACCTCCCTGAAAATAAGGCCAAGCTCTTATTTTGGGGGGGTCAAAAGAAAATAAGACCCTGTCTTATTTTGGGGAAACACGGTACCTATAAAACTGTCGGCATGAATGCTTGGATGTGGAATGCAAGTAAAAGAAGTGACTACTCAGTAGACAGGATGAAGGAAGAGAAAGGAAAAATAAATCAAAGCCTACAAAAGTATTTACAAAGAGACAAGAATGCCCTGTCATCCCCCTGTCCAAGTATTTGATTTATTACACATTTATGGCCTGTGAACAGAAATCCTTCGGGCTATTGCGGAAAAAGCTGGCCCACTAAATATATTCTGATGTGTCCCCTTGAGACCTTCGCGTCTCCTAGTTTCTTTGCAACTAAATGAAGGGAAAATGTAGTTATTAGCCAGAATGTGAAGCTGCTATAACTGGTCATACAGATCGCACCAGCAGGATATTACACAACCGACTCCTGGGCTCATTTCAAATAAGACATCCGATGTTTGTGGTCTGCGTTCTGTGAGTGGGTCTTCAGGCATGCAAGCCCGTTAGAAAGATTGAGAAGATCTAGGACAGGGATGTTAAACTCGATTTCATGGAGGGCCACATCAGGGTTGTGTCCGACCTTGTGGGGCGGGGGTGGGCGTGGCCAGGCTGGGGGTGGCCAGCTCATCCCCCGTGTCAGGGGCGCCTGTGGTGGCCCGAGCGCTCTGCCAGCAAAAACGGGCTCCCGAGCTCCGTTTTCAGCTGTGATGGCCTCTTGCCGTGATAGCGAACCTAGGACACGCGTGTCACAGGTGGCACATGGAGCCATCTCTGAGGGCGTGCGAGCCGTTGCTCTAAGTCAATGGCAGTGCGCATGCGTGTGCCAGCCTGCTGACTTTTGGCCTTTGAAAGGCCTCTGGGAGGCTGGAGGAGGCTGTTTTGACCTTCCCCAGCCTTCAGGAAAGCCTCTGAAACCTGGGGAGGCCGAAAAACGGACCTACCAGTGTTGTGTCTCAAGTGTCAATCAAGGCAGGAGAGGAAGTTGTGGGAGGGTCCTCACTGGAGGCTTTTAAGAAGAGACTGGACAGCCAATTGTCTGGAATGGTATAGGACAGTGGTGGGCAAACTCATTAGTCAACAGAGCCAAATATCAACAATACCACGATTGAAATTTCTTTTGAGAGCCAGAAGGTGTGCCCTGTTTTGTGGGAGTGGCTCAGCGGTCATGTGACCGGGTGGGTGTGGCCAACTTGGAAAATGTGAAACTCACTTAACAATGGTCTTGGTTAGCAACCAAACTTTTAGGCTCAATTGTGGTCATAAGTTCTTTCTTTCTTTCTCTCTCTCTCTCTTTCTTTCTTTCTTTCTTTCTTTCTTTCTTTCTTTCTTTCATTCTCTCTCTCTCTTCCTTCCTTCCTCTCTTTCTTTCTTTCTCTCTCTCTCTCTCTTTCTTTCTCTTTCTTCCTTCCTCTCTTTCTCTCTCTCTCTTTCTGAATTTCTCTCTCTCTCTCTTTCTTTCTTTCTCTCTCTCTTTCTCTCTTTCTCTCTCTCTCTTTCTCTTTCTTTCTGTCTCTCTCTCTTTCTTTCTGTCTCTCTCTTCCCCTCTCTTTCTCTCTCTCTCTCTGCTTCGTCTGCCCATCTCTGTCACTCTGTGGGTGGGTGTCTGACTGTCTGTCTCGCATTAAAGCACTTAATCACTCATACTGTGTCTCTGTCTATCTTTCTCTCCCTCCCTCTCTCTGTCTCTCCCTGTCTCTCTGTGTGTGTCTGTCACTCTCTGTTTTGCCCCCCTCCCTCCCTGTCTCTCTCTGTGTCTGTGCCTCCCTCTGTCTGTCTGTCTGCCCACCCCCCGCGGAGCCTCCTCAGCCCAGCCTGCCGCGGTTACTCATTCGCTCGCCTTAGCCTGGCCTGCCCCCCCGCCCGCCGTGCTTGCTCGCTCGCTCAGGCTACTTCCAGGGTAAGAAGGCTCCGTGTGGGGTGGGGAAGGAACGGTGTTCAGTGGGTCACCCGCTGGACACCAGTTCCCTCCAATCACCCTGGAAGTAGCCTGGCTTGCGCGCCTGCTCAGGGTACTTCCAGGGGTGAGAAGGCTCCGTGTGGAGTGGGGAAGGAACGGCGTTCAGTGGGTCACCCACTGGACGCCGGTTCCCTCCAATCGCCCTGGAAGTAGCCTGGCTTGCGCACCCGCTCGCCCGCTCAGGGTACTTCCAGGGGTGAGAAGGCTCCGCGTGGGGTGGAGAAGGAACGGTGTTCAGTGGGTCACCCACTGGACGCCGGTTCCCTCTCCCCGCCCGCGGAGCCTCCGCACCCCCTGGAAGTAGATGCTGGCTGGGGAGGCTCCGCGGGGGGAGGGAGGGAATCGGCGGCTGGTAGGGAGGGTTGCTCCGGTGGGTCCCAGGAGTCCCACCCTCAGCGAGGGTGGAGGAAGAGCTGCACTCGAGTGGCCAAAGAGCCGCATGCGGCTCACGAGCTGCGGTTTGCCAACCACTGGTATAGGACAGTGATGGTGAACTGTCTTGGCATCAAGTGCCCAAACCTGAATGTATGTGCAGGTGGGTGAATGTGCGCATGCCGGAGCGCCGGAAACCTGAAGACCAGCTGACCGGTGTGCATGCTGATGATTGGGAGGCTTAAACTGAAAGTGAAACTTGTTGTTTGCTCCAAGAGGCAAATTCCTAGGAGGCAGAAGCAGATTTTTTTTTCTTGTGCTAATCAGGCTGTTTCCTGTTTCCTGCAAGGAGGTAAGTAGATAACTATAAATGCCTATAGAATATTCAAATTATTAGACTTATTTTTTAAAGACTGCTTTATTGTTGTTCTAGATAGCTTAGCAAAATGAAGAAGCTTTTTAAAATAAAGCCCAGTGCTCTTGTATCTTCTTTTAAAAAGCCGAGAATAACTATGCTTCCAGAAAGCCACATCAATTTTAAGAAGCATCTGTACAAGTATAGTCTGAAATGTAACACTACAAACAGAGTATATTGTCTGTACTGTTTTGCTGTTTGTTGCAAGGAGGCAAATTGCTGGGAAGCAGATGCAGATTTCCTCCCCAAAAGCTCAGTGCGTCTTATACTTTGGAGGGTCTTATACTCCGAAAAATATGGTACATATACACATACACACACATACACACACACACACCACACACACACACACACACAAGGAATGCTTTAAGAGGAATGAATATACATAGCAGTATGCTCCCTCACATATTTGGGCATACCAGGTGCTTTGACATAACACTTACTTATTTCCTTGGTTCAGCTGATAAGGGAGGAGAGCTTGTGTCTTAGAGGCTAATACAACTGCCTAATATGTAAAAACAGCCCAGGTTCGAATCCCAGTAAAGATATGGCTAGCTGATGAGAGCTAAATATCTTGAAATAGATCGATACTAGTCTCCCTTTCTTTATTTATCGGCACAAATGCTACGTATATATATTCTAAATTCTAAAGGAGCCTAAGCTCCTAAGTAGCGTTGAACACGGGAGTGCCATTTTCTCCTATCCTGGAAGGCAAATTAGCATGCATGCATGTATGATTTGCATTTAGATTATGCTAATGCATTTATTGCATTCATCCCCTCCGTGGGAGCTCGTGGTGTTATTCAAGAAGTTCTCCTTTCATCTCCTTCAGTCAACTGAACAGTAGATCGTGAGACAAATTGGGAACTAAGATGTTAGATTTCCCAACCCAAGTTAATATTAACTAACCACAATGCTATAGAGCAAGCCTCCAAACCAAACCATCGCAGATCAACCTCAAGGCTCTAGTGGGAGAACTGAAACCTCAGATTTAGGAAGTAAATCATTTAGGAACATGTTGTAGAAAGTTAGCACCCACCCCTCTCCTAGAAGAATGAAATGTTTTAGGAAATATGAAAAAGGCAGGATATTTCCCCTGAAGGAGAAATAGAAATGTTAAGGGACACAGAAATTCAGCCCCAGTTTCCTGCCCTCATCAGATATTTTGGGGGCAGCGTATCCACAAGATAAAAGACTGGGCCAACCCATCTACAAGACGATTAGAACTTCACATCCTGGCTGACGGGATTAAGACATGACCCTCAGGACATAATAGGATTAGCCCTCCACCCAGTTATAGCAATAGAACTCACCACACGGCACCTGGGGATATTTCATCAGCCCAAGGTTCAACCAACCTTGATTCAGACAAGCACGATTCCACCTGGGAGCCTGCAACCAATAGGATACATGCCCCTTGCCACAGGAACAGGAAGCTCAAGGGAAAGGCTCAAGAGAGGGCATAAACAACCCTCATTCTCCACTCCATGTGGTCAGCTACCCAGAATCACATGTGCTTGGTGGTTCTGCTTAGTTAGCTAAGACCCTCCACCCGCTGGGAGTCTGAAAACCAACCAATCAAAATACATTTCTTACACCGGAACAGGAAACAGAGAGATGGGGCCCAACAGAGGGTATAAAACTCAGGCTCTCTCAGCATATCGGTCCTTTTCTGTACAGAAACTCAAGCTATGTGAGCCTGTACAGCAGGGGTGTCCAAACTTGGGAACTTTTAAGACTTGTAGACTTCAACCAACTTTGATTCAGAAAAACATGACTCCAGGAGCCTGGAACCAATAGGATACATGCCCCTTGTCACAGGAACAGGAAGCTCAAGGGCAAGGCTCAAGAGAGGGCATAAATAACCCTCAATCTCTACTCCATGTGGTCAGCTACCCAGAATACATGTGCTTAGTGGTTCTGCTTCACCATTAAACCATCTTTCCAATCAGACTCCATGTTTCCAGGGTCTTTCTCCCCACTTGGAACTGAACCCAAATGGACATTTCTTCCACACAAAGCACATGCTCACCGAACCGGTCGTTAAACTGGTTGCATCCCACCACTGGGGGAGTGGAATTGGGAAGATAGGGAAGGAGGGAAGGCCTCCTGCACCAATCTGGAAGCCAAAAAGTGGTGAGGGGTGGGTGGGGCTCATGCACAGGAGCCCCTCGCATTGCATTTTGGGGGTTCTCTCACGCGCTTTGGGCACTCGGCACAAAATAAGGTGAGCCATCCCTGGATTAGCATGATGCACGAATCCATCCCATTGGGATGGATCCCGCATACCAGCTTTTAGAAATAGTTTAGTGTAATAACTGCAGCTATTGGAAGAAGAACAACGGAGTGTATCAGCAGAGTACCAGGTACCTGTCAGGCCTGCAGCCATGTTCCATTTGGATCTTTGGCCTGCCACACTTCTAATATTCTACTATGCTGTTTCTATAGTGGGGAATTGGGAGGGGGAATAGTACAAGAGTCGAATGTTATGTAGCCAAAGCAAAATTCCTTTCTAGAAAGCCAAGGTTATCCTTTGTCTCTGCACCTCTGCACCTGTCCGGAACTGGATGGGTGGAACTGCCAGCTTGGCAATGGGAGATTGGACCATGGAATGGACTTGTGGCTGTGGGGACAAGATCATGAACTTTGACTTGGGTGAGAAAAACTGAGAAGCTTCAGATTTGGGTTTTCCCAGGTGTGCCAACATGGCTCTCTTAATAAATTGGAACTTTGAGCAATACTTTGCCTTGGACTCTGATTTAATTTGGGATGCTCTTTGGACAGTACCATCACTTGAACTCCCCGAAGAAATGGGGGATACACTTGCAATAAACTTCTAAAGAATTAGAGCGCTTCGCCAGTAACCAGCCAGGGGAATCGCTACCAGTAAATTACCACGTAGAAATCTGGGTTCAGATCTATTTTATGATGAAGCATCGATTCCTGGAAGGCAGGTCTGCTCTTCGTCTGTACGAAAGAAAAGAAAGAAAAAGTAGCTGCATGAACGAAATGACCCTTCACTGTTTATTATCAAACACGGAAAGAAAGAAACTGAAGCTGCAGTCAACATGAAATGACTACAAGGAAGAAGTCTGGAATTAAAAATAGGAACTGCTTAAAAAAAGGACTTTCTCTTTTAAAAACAAGAACGCATCTTCTTCGCCTTCTTTTTTTTTTGCTGACTTGCCAAAATGAAAAGTAAAAGCACTCCATTTTCCCAGGAAGTTCAATAGAGCCACTGCCAGCTTTTTGTAGTAAGAGCAGTCCGAGTTAATAAGTCGGTTTTGTAAAGATCCTGTAGGAAGTTAGCATCTACCCGTCTCCTAGAAAATGAAATATTTTAGGAAATATTAAAAGGGCAGAATATTCCCCCCTAAAAGAGAGGCAGAAACACTCATGCCCCCCCCACCTTTGTCCATGGGCCATTAAGGCCTGGGCCAGTCTATTCTACATGACAAAGATCCACCCCCTTCAGGCAGCCCTATCTAGCAAACAGAAACTCTACCACATGGCACCTGGGAAGATTACATCAGTAAGCAAGGCAAACAAGCTTGGGTCTCAGGACAGCCTAAAGAGTTAGCTAAGACCTCCCACCCTCTGGGAGGCTGACAACCAATCAGAATACATTTCTTACACAGGAACAGGAAACAGAGGGGTGGGGCCCAACAGAGGGTATAAAACTCAGGCTCTCTCAGCATATCGGCCCTTTTCTGCTCAGGAACTCAAGCCATGCGGTCCTATACAGCAGGGGCGTCCAAACTTGAGAACTTTAAGACTTGGGGACTTCAACTCCCAGAATTCCCCAACCAGGCGGCTGGGGAATTCTGGGAGTTGAAGTCCCCAAGTCTTAAGGTTCCCAAGTTTGGAAACCACCCCCTCCTCTGCTGTCCACCATTAAACCATCTTTCCTAACAGCCTCCATGTTTCCAGTGTCTTTCTCCCCACTTGGAACTGAACCCGGAAGGACATTTCTTCCAACAATCCAACATCTGTTACGGATAATACCCCTTTTTAGGCCCAACTCAAATGACCCAAGCCAGTTTGCCTGCGTGAAGAGTTCTTTCTCTTCAGATGTTCTTATAAAAACAAAAGACGGTTTAAAAACGAAGGCAACACACTCCCTTTTGCTAAAAAAAAAAAGCAGCTTTATCTTTCCACCAAGGGCTCGGCTGTTTGGAATTTACAGACCGATTTCATTCCTCAGCCAGGCAGAAAGCAGAACTTTTTTTGGGGAGGGGGGGGGGGAAGTGTTTTGCTCTGAAAAGCATGAAAGGAATTAGGTTGTTTCCCTAAGGAAAGAATTAATCAAACCGCGCGATGTTGTTTAGAGATTGGACAGTTGCATGGACATCCTTAAGATCAGGAATGTCCAACTGTGGCAATTTTAAGACTCGTGGACTTCAACCCCCAGAATTCCCCAGCCAGCCATAGGGGGGATTATGGCTGGGGAATTCTGGGCTGGCTGGGGAATTCTGGGGGTTGAAGTCCACAAGTCTTGGAGTTGTCAAAGTTGGACACCCCTGATGATAAATAACAGGAAGGCAAAACCTGACTTTGCTGCCAGCTCTACTACATTTTTCATTCTGAAGAACTGAAGTAAAAGATTACATATCCAGGTCTTAGCAACCAACATGCCTTGGTAAGGCCACACTTGGAATACTGCATACAGTTTTGGTCACCACGATGTAGAAAAGACATGGAGACTCTGGAAAAAGTGCAGAGAAGAGCAACCAAGATGATTAGGGGACTGGAGACTAAAACATATGAAGAACGGTTGCAGGAACTGGGTATGTCTAGTTTGATGAAGAGAAGGACCAGGGGAGACATGATAGCAGTGTTCCGATATCTCAGAGGGTGCCACAAAGAAGAGGGAGTCAAACTATTCTCCAAGGCACCTGGGGGCAGGACAAGAAGCAATGGGTGGAAACTAATCAAGGAGAGAAGCAACTTAGAACTAAGGAGAAATTTCCTGACAGTTAGAACAATTAACCTCTGGAACAGCTTGCCTCCAGAAGTTGTGAATGCCCCAACCCTGGAAGTCTTTAAAAAGATGTTAGATAGCCATTTGTCTGAAATGGTATAAGGTTCCTGCCCACGCAGGGGGTTGGACTAGAAGACCTACAAGGTCCCTTCCAACTCTGATATTGTATTGTAACATAAAAGTGATTTGCATTCTTCGTGATGACGAACCTATGCTACCTTAATAATTGAGTTTATTTATATTTTCTGTTTCATTCCCGAACTTCCGGTTGGCCCATTGGGGCTGTTTTTCACCCTCCTCAGGCTTCAGGAAAGCCCCTGGAAGCTGGGGAGAGTGAAAAACGGCCCCAATGAGCCAACCAGAAGTTTGGGTATGAGCCATTTCCAGCTTCGGGGGGAGGGATCTCGGGGGGGCGGGCGGTGGAGGCTGTTTTTGCCCTCCCCAGGCTTCAGGAAAGCCTCCAGAGCCTGGGGATGGGTCATGCGTGCATATATAGGAGAGGGGGTTGTTTGTAGACCAGTGGTGGGTTCCGGATCCCAGTGCAACAGGGCCAGGTGTCCACCACATGAACCCGCACAGCACGCCCGCACAGTGCGCACATGTGTACCACCCGCGCCACCTCCACAACGCCTCTGTGACACTCCAGCTGCTCGGCGGAGCGTTGCACAGGCGCTGTACGCTCCGTGCGCATGCGCAGAAGCCCCGAACAGCTCAAATACA
The DNA here is from genome assembly GCA_039707465.1 of Rhabdophis nuchalis. NCBI lineage: Eukaryota > Metazoa > Chordata > Lepidosauria > Squamata > Natricidae > Rhabdophis > Rhabdophis nuchalis. The sequence goes on along the minus strand of CM077648.1, from coordinate 12,478,809 downwards.
GGTAAGGAGCGCGGCCGGGTGGGTGGGCCCCTCTGGACCACCGTACCTGTTCGTACCTGGCCATACCGGTCGTGTCCTACCACTGTCATATACACATGCACAGGTGGGCGGGGAGGATTGAATTGGAGTGGGCACGTATGCATGCGCGATGGCACATATTCGCACAATTTTGGCACGCCATAAGAAAAAGGCTTACCATCACTGTTCTAGGTGTATTCCCCCCCCCCCTCTCTAGCAAAGTTATAGCTGGGAATTTTCTTGATGGTTCTCTTATCCCAGCATTAACTAGGTCCAGCCCTTGACTGAAAAAAAATCCAACATTAAGAAATTGGTTCTTAACATTTTGGTTGGTCCTAGCAAGGCTCGATACAAGTGGCTGTAAACGGTGTCTTTGATTTTCCCCAAAATACCATTTCACCCTCACAGTCCAAGGTGGCACTTAATTTTAATTCTTCTACGTGAACATTGTCCTTTCTGTTTCATCTCAGTGTTAAGTTGCAAGAACTGGTCTAGTTTGTTTCTCTGGTTTTTCTTTTAGCAAGTGTGGCACCTCCCATCCAGACGTTGATGGATGTAGCATGGTAAAGTTTTGAAATACCTTGATTCTGTTGTTAATATCTAGGGCTTTGAAATTGCCTCTCTATTTAGAATAAACATACCTCTCTAAATCCCTGTCAGACTGTACATAATAAGCCTAGACTTCTGGGTTGCATCAGCTTTGTAGCACTGCAACAAAACATTCTTGGAGTCCTCCTTTCCCTTGACAGATTCACTGTTCCTTCTTAACTATGTTTAAATGTGTTTTTCATTCATTCACAAATAAATAACAATAAAGGAACACCGCACATTCTTGTTTAAAATCTCTGTTCAGGGTGGAATCATTTGCAAAGTGTTCCAATTATTCCCATACAATGATTTACTTGCATCAACTTTTACCACAGTCACTAACTGACTTCCAATTCCCTGTTTGTGCAAAAATGTTTCATAATTCAAACCTGATTGTGTGCTTTTTTTCTAAATCAGCATCGAAGGCTTCTTCGCAGACTGCCTGCACAATAAAGTCACATCCAAAGGTTGCCCATTGTCACCTGTATTCAGTGGTGGGTTTCTGCAGGCTCGCACCTACTCGCGAGAGCCGGTGGGTGAAATTTAGAGAACCGGTGAGAGGGGGTTCCACTGGCGTACCTGGAAGTAAATCTGGCCCGCCGCTGCCAGTGACCCAACGGGAAGGAAAGAAAAGGAAAAGAAAGGAAAGAAAGAAAGGAAGGAAGGAAGGAAGGAAGGAAGGAAGGAAGGAAGGAAAGAAAGAAAGAAGGAAAGAAAGAATTTATCATCACAATTGAGTCCAAAATTTTGGTTGCTAAGCAAGAGCGTTGTTAAATGAGTTTCACCACATTTTAAAAGGTGGCCACTCCCACCCTGTCACATGACTGCCAAGCCACGCCCACAAAATAGACCACACCTACAGAGTAGGTTCTAAAAAATTTGAAACCCACCACTGCCTGTATTCATCTGCAGTCAGAATTTTGCCAGACGCCTTTCTATGCCCACTTATCAAACTAATCACTTGTTTGCATTTGTTCAGGCACCAGTCACAATTGTAATATTTGCACCCATTATACAAGCCACGCAGACATTCCATTTCTCTAGTTACAACATTCCAACCAGCAGCCTTACCATTTTCAAATAGCATTTATAACTTCCTTATCCTGCATCTTATGTTGCACTTTGTCCACGAAGAGTGCAATATATTTTATTTATTTATTTTATTGTATTTATTTAGTTGGTCAAACATGTACGAGATAACAGGCAGAAGTATAAATATGGACATGAACGCAGGAAATGGGTATGAATAAATGGGGACAATAGGAGTGGGATGGTAGACACGCTGGTCGCTTTATAGACCTCTTAGGATAGGGGTCTGCAAAGTTGGCTCTTTGAAGACTGGTGGACTTCAACTCCCAGAATTCCCCAGCCAGCATGGCTGGCTGGGGAATTCTGGGAGTTGAAGTCCACCTGTCTTCAAAGAGCCAACTTTGCAGACCCCTGTCTTAGGAAAAGGGTGAAATCCACGCTAGACAGCTGGTTTTTTAAAAAGAATTTTTATTAAATACACAATAAAACACTGGACACTGTGTTTTGGCTTTGTCTTTACCATACATACTAAAATATAAGTTAAAAATCATAAACACCTTGCTTATTTACATTTGGTCTATTTAGTATTTACAAATATAAAGACATCTTATTTCTATCATTATTACTTTCGATTTTATCTTATCCATTTTCACTCTGTTATAATTACATACATAATTTTCCATTCTATAAATTCAAACCATTTCTTATTTTAGGTCCCTCTTTTCTGTTCCAACCATCCATAAAATTTATTCCAGATCTTATAGTATTCTGTTTCACTTTTATTCTTCAATTCCCACATCAATCTACCCATTTCAGTGCAAGTCAGAATTTTCCTAATTGCTTCCTTTTCTAATGAAATTTACCTGTTTTTCCAGTTTTGGGAAAAGACCATTCTTGCTTCTGTTTTAATATGTATTGTTAAGTCGGTTACTCCTTTGCTATATTACTCATTTATAATTCCCAGAAGGTGTAATTCTGGTTTAAATTCTATTTCCTCTTCGGTTAACTCTTATCAGCCATATTTGAATTTTCAAATATGGGAAGGGCCTTCTCTGTGGTGGGCCCAGCCCTCTGGAACGACCTTCCCCCCGAACTTCGGACCATCACAGACCTCCGCCTTTTCCGCCAGCGTCTGAAGACGCACTTTTTCCATCAAGCCGGCCTAGCCTAGGCCCCTGAGACCATCTTATCAGACTGTGTTTTAAATTAACATAACGCTTTAATTAGTGGGATTTTAGTGAATTTTAGCACAGGGCAGTCTAAATTTAATCAGTTTTATTGTTGTAGTATTTATGGTGTTTTATTTATTTATATGTTGATATCTGTTTTAATTTCCTGTGCACCGCCCTGAGTCCCTTCGGGGAGACAGGTGCGGGATAAAAGTCAAATAAATTCAAATTCAAATTCCGCAAATATTCTTTTGCTAGACGCTAGACAGTTTAAGGTTAAAGTTATGAGGGTTTGAGGATGTAACAACAGAGTCAGGTAGAGCATTCCAGGCGTTGACCACTCTGTTGCTTAAGTCGTATTTTCTGCAATTGAGTTTGGAGCAGTTTACCTTGAGTTTGTATCTATTGCTCTCTACATGGGGCTTCCTTTGAGGTGCACTCAAAAGCTACAGTTAGTCCAGAATGCAGCCGCGCGGGTGATTACGGGAGCCTCTAGATGCTCCCATATAACACCGATCCTGCGCGAGCTGCACTGGCTTCCTGTGGCCTTTCGGGTGCGCTTCAAGGTTCTGACGACCATCTTTAAAGCGCTCCATGGCTCGGGGCCTAGCTATATGCGAGACCGCCTCCTGCCCCATACATCCCTTCGGCCGATCTGCTCCCACAGAGAGGGCCTTCTCAGGGTGCCGTCGGCCGGGCAATTTTGTCTGGCGACACCCAGGGGAAGAGCCTTCTCTGTGGCGGGCCCTGCCCTTTGGAACGACCTACCCCCTGAATTGCGTACCATCTCGGACCTCCGCCTCTTCCGCCAGTGTCTAAAGACACATTTCTTTCAGCAAGCCGGCCTAGCCTAACCTCCCGTTGGGACTATTTTAGATAGTTTTAAATTGGGGATTTTAATTTGGATTTTAGCATAGGATTATAATTTAATATGTTTTTAAATTCTGTATTTATTGTTTTGTATGTTTTTAAATTCCTGTGCGCCGCCCTGGGTCCTTTGTGAAGAAGGGCGGGATATAAATGTGATTAAAATAAAATAAATAAAATAAATATTGTTTGCCCGTATATTATTGCAATTGAAGCTGAAGTAGTCATTGACAGGTAGGATGTTGTAGCAGACAATTTTGTGCAATACGCTTAGATCAGACTTTAGTCGGCATAGTTCTAGGTCAGTGATGGCGAACCTATGGCACGTGTGCCACAGGTGGCACATGGAGCCATTTGGCAGGGCACGCAAGGCGTTGCCCTGTCAGCTGGCCAGCGCACATGCACGTGTTGGCCAGCTTATTTAGCCATTTTTAAAGCCATTTTTCGCCCTCCCCAGGCTTTATAGGAGCTTCCGGTTTGCTTGTAGTGCATTTTTAGTCCTCCAGAGGTTTCAGGGAAACTCCTGAAGCCTCCGGAGGGCCTCTAGGGGGTCAGGGGGTGCTGTTTACACCCTCCCCAAACTCCTATAAAGCCTCTGGAGTGCAAAAAAAGCATGGGGGGAGCACCTGTCATACCTGGTAGCAGAAGGGATTCTACTGTGAGCAGAGGAGTGGAGGACTCTTCTCGTGAAATACCTCTAGACCCCTTCGCTTGTATTAATGTCCGATATACAGTAAGGATTCCAGACAGACGAGCTGTATTCGAGGATTGGTCTAGCAAAGGTTTTGTATGCCCTAGTTAGCAGTACAATGTCGCCAGAGAAGAAGCTTCGCAAAATTAGATTAGCCACTCTTAATCGTATATAAGATATCGTATATAAGATACGTCCTCTCTGGTTGTTGTTCTGGCTATGATAATTAACCCAATTCCCTCTCTGAAATGATGAAACTTTGAATAAACATCTTGGATTGGGTGGACAGGGAAGTAACACAAGTGATCTAAGTTAATTGAAAACACACACACCTTACAAGAAAAATGCACACGATTTTCTTTGGCTCAAAGGCTGATTAGGCCTTGGCAGAATTTGGGAAACCAGGCTCCCAAAGCAGGAAAGTCCAAGGGACTCAAGGGAAAACTGATTTTAGGAGGCTGTGTTTCAAGGGAAATATTTGTCTGAAGTATTTGGATTTTGCCCCTTGCGATCACTCCGGTTTCCCCCAATCCATAGAAAGAGGTGCAGTTTTGAGCTCCGCGTACTCCAAGAAGTGTCCCCTAAGATTCGTTTGCCATACAGGTAGACCTCGACTTATGATAATTGGGACCATACTTTCTGCTGCTTCTCCGTGTGGTTGCTTAGGTGAGTGATGCTGATTTTACGTACTTTTTTGGCACGGTTATTAATAGCAATAGCACTTAAGAGTTCTATACTGCTTCACAGTACTTTACAGCCCTAAGAGGTTTATAGAATCAGCCTATTGATCCCAACAATCTGGGTCCTCAAAAAAGAGGCTGAAAATCTGGGTGCGTCTTATACACTGAATACAGCACTTTTGGACTCCCAAAACCACGCCCCCTTCACCAAAACGGCCGTGCATAGCCTTTGGGAGGCTTCCAGAGTGCTCCTGGGGGCTGGGGTGGGCAGAAATGAGTGAAAAACGAGCTATTGTTTGCCCCCCCAACCCCCAGCAACACTCTATAAGCCTCCTAATGGCTATGCATGCCCTCTTTTTTTTTTTTTACACAAAACGGGCCTGTTTTTATGAAAAACGGGCCGTTTTTGGGAGGTCTGCAGAGTGCAAAAACTTTTTTTTAAATTTGCCTCTTCAAGATCTTGGTGCGTCTTATATTCTGAAAAATACGGTATGTTTCAGTTCCTTCATGGGAACTTTCAGTGACCAAAGCACTCTTTCCTTCCTATGTTTATTCTTATCATAATAATGTAAATCATGGCTAATCCCTTAAAAGATTGAGATTAAGGCTCCCTGGTGTTGTTTGGCAGGCTACATTTTATCCCGTTCAAGGTTTCATTGATCCCTTTTGCTATGAGGAACTTGAAAACTCTGCTTCTCCGATTATTTTGCAAAACCAAACTGAAACCTAATAGAAACAAGTTGTTTTGATAAACTTTGAGATTCAGAATTCCATTGATTTCTAAGAACCGGGTAAGTTTTTCAGAAACAGAGACCAGCTATCCAAGTCCCAGATGCTGTTCTTTTGAAAATGGTGATTGGGAAACATTTAATTAATTTATTTTATTGATGCCTACATCCAAGTCCATTCTTGGTATCATATCTCTGAATGATGAATCAGAGAGCCACATTTGATTCTTTCCCTTCTACTAGGACCACACACATGGATACAATGTACAAATGGCATGTAATTAGCACATATATTTTTACTGGAAGTGTCAACTCAGAAACTGACCTGGCTGAACCCATTTTTCTCTTGCCCCATAGTTGCCTCCAACTTTGAAAGGGGGAAGGGAGCAGGGAAGTAGATAGATCGGCTACCGGTCAAAACAATAAGTTTTCCTCTGGGAACCAAGGTCATCCCAACAGACCAAGCAGCCTCCCAGCTACCTTCATTGAATAACGTGACTGGTGACACCTGGGGAGGGAATATTTGCTCTTGTTATTAATTAATAAATATTAATAATATTAATATTATTAATATTAATTAGGAGGAAAACCACAGAAACTTTTAGAGTTGGTCGTCACTAGCTGTGCTTTAATGGTGTGTCCAATAAACAAGTTCTTTAAGGAATATACCCATCTCGGAATTCTGTTTTTGGTGGATGCATTATTCAGAATCCCAACAGGAAGTAGAAAAGGGGACATCTATCATATGCTATGCTTTGGACTTTATCACAATCTCGACACAAAGCCCTGAGAGATTCAGCCAACTGTTAACTAGTTCCCAGCGTTCAATCGGTTTATGGTAGTTAAAATACATTTCTAAACAGTTACCTTAAGGAGCTCAAATTAAACCTTTCCTGACCTGATTTTACACACTGCACAATTAAGGCAAAGGTTGGTTTTGCTTCTTCTAGGCTGGGTCATGTAAGTTCAGCCCCTTTGGTTTGCAAACCAAGATTTACGGTATAGTCTGTTATTGAATCTAGCCAGGTAGGGCATATCGAACAATACATAGTTAAATAAAACATATTGAGAGAGAGATATGCCTTAAGAGGCATAGTGTGCATTAGACCAGGGGTCTCCAACCTTTGCAACTTTAAGTCTGAAGGACTTCAGCTCCCAGACTTCTCCAGCCAGCAAAGGTTGGAGACCCCTGCATTAGACTACTTGATTGTGAGCATGTTTTTATCAATTGCAAGCACATCTTTACTGCAGAAGGGTATGTATGTACTGTAAATATGAAGGGTCCTTGGCAAGGGTGAAATCAACCTACCTTCATTACCGGTTCGCAAATGCATGCACAGAGTGTCAAAAACAGGATGTGATGACATCCAGGCAAGTGGGAGAAGCCACTGCTACCTGTTTGCTCGAACCAGATAGAACAATCAACCTGTGGAACAGAAGTTGCCTTCAGAGGTTGTGGCAGATTAATCACGGGAGGCTTTCAAGAAGAGATTGGCCTGACATCTGTCAGAAATGATGTAGGGTCTCCTGCTTGGACAGGGGTGGGGTTGGACTAGATGACTTGCAAGTTCCCTTCCAACTCTGTTCTGTTCAATTTTCTATTCCTATTCCTATTCTATTCTATCCTACCCTTCCGTTCCATTCCATTCTATTCTACCCTATTCTACCCTACCCTACCCTACCCCATGCCACCTTACCCTACCCTATCCCTATTCTATTTTATTCTGTTCTACCCTACCCTACACTTCCATTCCGTTCTATTCTACTCTATTCTATTCTACCCTTCCCCACCCTATTCCTAGTCTATTCTACCTTACCCTACCCTACCCTATTATTCCTATTCCTATTATTCCTATTCTATTCTATTCTATTCCTATTCTACCCTATCCTATCTTATCCTACCCTACCCTATTCCTATTATTTCTATTCTATCCTACCCTATTCCTATTATTCCTATTATTTCTATTCTATCCTACCCTATTCCTATTATTCCTATTATTTCTATTCTATCCTACCCTATTCCTATTATTCCTATTCTATTCTATTCCTATTCTACCGTATCCTATCTTATCCGACCCTACCCTATTCCTATTATTTCTATTCTATCCTACCCTATTCCTATTATTCCTATTCTATTCTATTCCTATTCTACCCTACCCTATCTTATCCTACCTTACCCTACTCTTCCATTCCATTCCATTCTATTCTTTTCTACCCTACTCTAATTCTCTTTTCCTCCTTTATCGGCATGGTGTGCATAGGCGTATTTTTCTATCGAACCTTTAAAGCCGCCGCAGTAGCCTCGTGACTGAAATAGAAACGGGACCATCACCCGAAGTAAGGAAAGCAATAATAATAATAATATATATATATATATATATATATATATATATATATATATATATATATATATATATATATATATTTAAAAAACACCATTGACCGGCGATTGAGGCGAAAAGCGTCCCAGGCCAGGACTCCCAGACCCCGAGGAAAAGCTCTTCGGAACAAAAAACACCGCAGAGGCAGGCAGGCGGGGGCGGGGTGTGTGTGTGTGGGAACGGGCGGCTCAGCAACCCGGAGGGAGGGCAGGGCGACTAACGTTGAGCCCTTGCCAAGGCCAGGCGGCCTCCCCGAGCGCTGGAACCCCGGGTGCGGGCGATCCCCCATCTCCCCGGCCTCTTCCCCGCGCGTTTCCCGTTCACGCGTGGCCCGTAGAGGCCATCCCCCCCACCCCACCCCCGCAACTAGGCGGGGAAGGGCTGCGGCGGAGAGGTCGATCTTGCCCGCGGCGCCTCCCCACCCGACCCCACGCCCCTGCCTCCCCTCTGGCTCTCTCGCCGGGCGGCCCGGAGCTTTCCTCCTGCGTCGCCAGGATGTCCCCACCCTCGCCCGCACCCCTTCCTATCAGGAGCCATCCGTCCCACGCCCCTTTCGGGGTGTGTTTCCCACCCGCCCCCCCCTTATTATCATTATTATATCCCCCCCCTCTTCTTCTTCTTCTTCCCCATCGGAGGGAGAAGCAGGCGGCCGCTCTTTTGTCTCCGACCCCCGGAGGGAGAGGCTGGGACCAGACAAGGGCAGAGTCCCGGCTGTCTGCTTGGCGCGGCCAGAGGGGGTCCTTGGGCTTTGCTGGGATCGCCGCCCCTCCTCCTCCTCCTCGCGGGCTGATCCAGCGGATCCTCGGCAGGTGGGTAGCAGATCGCGGGGGAAGGGGGGCTCGCTTGGCACCCCTTCTTCCCCACCTATTTCTCTGCCCATCCCTGCGACCCCCCCCCTCCGCCTCCGCAATTGCTCCCTTCTTTTTTTCCCCCTTCCCTATCCTCCAAGGCTTCCCCAGCTCCTCGGATAGTGGCCATCCAGTCCCGGCCCCGCCGTAACTCTGAATATTGGGGGGATAGCCTGGGCTTAAAGCACCCCCCCTTCCTCCCCCCTCCCCGCAGGTTCTCCTCCTTGCAAGGCATCTTCCAAGATCTGGGTGCAGCAGTTTTGGATTGATTCAAGGATTGATGGGCAGCTGGGGGGTTTTATCACTAGGATGCTTTTAGTCGTGGCTTGCTTGCTGGTTGCCTTGCCTTGCCTTAGCTCAGCCCTTCTCCTTCCCCTTGATTTGCGGCCCACCTTTAGTTAAATTGTGGTTTCCCCCCCATCAGCTAAAAAGCTTGGCTGGCCAGGGACCAAGAAGAGGGCCTTCTCTGCTGTGGCCCCTCGCTCTGAGTGATCCCCGTCCCCCCCAAAAAAAACTGTTTAAAACTTGGCTATGCGTTCAAACGTAGGGTTCCGAATGTATTAAGGTCTATTGGCTTTACTGTTCCATTGGGTGCTGCAGATATCTATGTTGCACATGTTTTTTTTTATTGGGTTTCAATGTCTGTAGGGATCGGTAACAAGAATCTGTTAAATCTGCTCTGGGACCCTCTCCCCCAGCCTGGAGGAAAAGAGGGGTGCGTGGGGGAGGGGGAGGGAAGGGGGGGGAAATACAGCCAATCACCCCACTTTGGGATGCATGCAGCAAGCAGTTTCCCTGGATCTGGAATCCAGCTTGCCGGTGACTGCCAGCTGCGAGCTGCAGTCCTTGCCTTCTCTTCCCTGGGGAGCAACGTTTCTCTTCCCGAAGCCTTCCTTTCTCTGCTGAAAGCTTCCCTTTCCTGCATCGCTTTTCACACAAGGCTTCACCTGCCCCGGAGAGAGAGAGAGAGGCCGGCCTCGCTGAGCATCCCATTTGCTTGTGTGTTTTTCATCCTGCTTCTCATCGTTTAAAAACCTTAAAGAGTTTTTATCCTAGTCCGTAGATGGAATGCCCCTTGTTCAGCTTTTTTCCATCCTGCAGCCATTAGTGGAAGTGGATCTTGGAAAGCCTTCGGGTTGTAGAAGAGATGGCAATGACAAAGATTCCTTCTGTCCTTCCTTCCTTCCTTCCTTCCTTCCTTCCTTTCTTTCTTTCTTTCTTTCTTTCCTTCTTTCTTTCTTTCTGCATTTCTTCTTTCTTTCCTTCCTTCTTTCCTTTCTTCTTCCTTCCTTCCTTTTTTTCTTCCTTCCTTCCTTCTTTCTTTCCTTCTTTCCTTCTGCATTTCCTCCTTCTTTCTTTCATTCTTTCTTCCTTCTTTCCTTCCTTCTTCCTCCCTTCCTCCCTCCCTCCCTCCCTCATTTATTTATTTATTTATTTCCTTCTTTCTTTCTGCATTTCTTACTTCTTTCCTTCCTTCCTTCTTCCTTCTTTCCTTCCTTCCTTCCTTCCTACCATGTGGCAGGCAGCCTGAGGACATTTCAAAGCCATGTGCTTGCTATTGCTTCAAGAGTGACGTGCCCTTGAGCATGGGTTTGTGCAGAGGGTTGCAAAAGGTGGGACTGGTATTGTTGCAGGAAGGGCCTGGCACCTCTTTGCAGGACTTGGTTGGGCTGCCATGTGCCAGAAAAAAAAGAGGAAGGAGCATCTTTGAATTCGGGTGAATTTCGTTCTTAGAAACAACCGGCAAAGGATAAGGTGATTTAGAGGCCACCCAGTGGAGTGGGGGAGCTAGGTATTCTCTTTCCCAATGTCTGGCTGTCAGACGAGTTCCAAAGTCACCATCAAGCCTCCTCCAGGGAATTCATGTAGGGTCAGAACTTTGCTCCTGCAAACAGTTCGAAACTATTCTTGGATTTCCTCCACCAGCTTTCCAAATGCAGGCAACAGCCAGATGTGCTGGGATGGCGGTGCCCAGAATTCCTAACTGGTGTGGCCATTGCTGAGAATTCTGAGAAATCACGTCCACACATCTGGAGGGGCTCCAGGGCTGGGAAAGGCTGTCGTGGGGTAAAGGCACATGAGATCTCTAGGGGTGCATAAGCAATCAAATCCTGGCCTGTAAAATTTGGCCCACCAGATTGGACACATTGCGGATGCCCGTCAGCTAAAAAGGTTGGCTGGCGAGGGACCAGAAGAGGGCCTTCTCTGCTGTGGCCCCTTGCTCTGTGGAACATCCTTCCCTTCGGAGGTTTAGAGCAGGGGTCTCCAACCTTTGTAACTTTAAGTCTGAAGGACTTCAGCTCCCAGACTTCTCTGGAATTCTGGAAGCTGACCTTCAGACTTAAAGTTGCAAAGGTTGGAGACCTCTGGTTTAGAGTGACCCCCCGACCCCCCAAAACTCTAAAACCTTGGCTATGCGTTCAAATCTGGGGTTCCGAATGTATTAAGGGCCCCGCCTATTGGTTTTACTGTTAAACTGGGTCCTGTAGATATCTATTTTGTACTCTTCTTATTGGTTTTAAATGTCTGTCGTGGCGCAGTAGTTAGAATGCAGCACGGCAGGCTGACTCTGCCCCCACTGCCAGGAGTTCGACCCTGATCAGCTCAAGGCTGACTCAGCCTTCCATCCTTCTGAGGTCAGTAAAATGAGGACCCAGATTGTTGGGGGGCAAGAGGCTGACTCTGTAAACTGCATAGAGAGGGCTGTAAGACACTGTGAAGTGGTATATAAGTCTAAGTGCTGTTGCTATTTCAAATTATAAGCTGGCCAGTGTCATCCAGTTGAGATGGGGGAGGGTACAGAAATTAATTAATTAATTAATTAAGGGGCTTGCACACTGTAAAAAGGGACTCAAGGAAGAAAGAGAATGGAGATGAAGCGAGGATAAAAAGGGTGTGTAAGCTATGGGAATCTCTTTATGGAAAAATAAGGAGAATATTTTTATGCTGATAATTATGCTTGTCTGTTTGCCCACTTTATTATGCTTCAGCTTGTATGTAGCACTGGACAGAGGGAAGGATTTCCCCTTGCCCACACCCTTTCTTTGTTCTCTGATTGTGGAAGGGTATATTTATTTTTTTACAAATAGGGATGCATGGAATAAATGTAGCACAATTAGGTTGGCTGTCTCTTTAGGGTAAAGAAACACATTGTCTTCCTATGCCTGAGAGTTATGTACTTTTTAAAATTCATAATTTGTGGCTAGAATGTGGGTTAGGAGTGCCAAGCCTCATATCTTCTCCAAGGCTGCCTTTTGATTTATGCTCCTTCGTTGTCTTAGTTATTGTTGAATAGCTAAGACGATTATGCCCATTCCATTCTAGTCTGTAATACAATACTATACAATAGCAGAGTTGGAAGGGACCTTGGAGGTCTTCTTGTCCAACCCCCTGCCTAGGCAGGAAACCCTATACCGTTCCAGACAAATGGCTATCCAACATCTTCTTAAAGACTTCGAGGGTTGGAGCATTCACAACTTCTGGAGGCAAGTTGTTCCACTGATTAATTGTTCTAGCTGTCAGGAAATTTCTCCTCAGTTCTAAGTTGCTTCTCTCATTGATTAGTTTCCACCTATTGCTTCTTGTTCTACCCTCTGGTGCCTCTGGTTTATCTTTATACCTGCAGATACCGGTCATCGGAGGCTGGTCCTGGAAGACAAGTACATCACTCAGAGTTTGCACGCAGTTCCTGGCAGGGCAATGTTGAAATCCCTGTGAAGATCCTGTGTCTTTTTTCCCCCCAAAAAAGTTTTTTTTTATTTTTAATCTCATATATACATTTGCAAATATACCATATAGCATATAAGGTGCTCGTTTCTCCCCCCCCCCCCCCGCCCCACTAAAAGAGTGTGGAAATGTTGGTACGTCTTATACACCGAATGCAGCTATTTTTGGCCTCCTGAAGCCCCTTCCCCACATCCCGTTTTTGCACAAAAATGGCCCGTTTTTCACAAAAATGGAGGTGTTTTTGCCTTCCCCCGTCCCTGCTGAAGCCTGCAGAGTGCTCCTGGGGGCTGGGGAAGACAGAAACCTTTTTTTCTTACTTACCTCTTTGAAGTTTTGGTGCATCTTATACACCGGTGCGTCTTATTGTCCGAAAAATACGGTACATTCTCATGGTTTTTATTAACATTGTGTGTTAACCATTTTCAATATTCATTTTTCCATATAAAAATTGAAATATATAATCGGGATTGCTTTGCCCAATGTTCAGGTTTGTCAAGATCCTTCTGTATCTTAAGCCTATCTTCTGGAGTGTTGGCTATTCCTGCCAGTTTGGTGTCGTCTGCAAATTTGATGAGTTCCCATTTATTTCCCCGTCCAAATCATTGATGAAGAGTTTTGTTCTATGTCTCCCACAATACAGTGCTGGGGGAAACCAATGGGATTGAAGTTCAAACATCTGATAATAATAATAATAATAATAGCAGAGTTGGAAGGGACCTTGTAGGTCTTCTAGTCCAACCCCCTGCGTGGGCAGAAACCTTATACCATTTCAGACAAATGGCTATCTAACATCTTCTTAAAGACTTCCAGGGTTGGGGCATTCACAACTTCTGGAGGCAAGCTGTTCCAGAGGTTAATTGTTCTAACTGTCAGGAAATTTCTCTTTAGTTCTAAGTTGCTTCTCTCCTTGATTAGTTTCCACCCATTGCTTCTTGTCCTGCCCCCAGGTGCCTTGGAGAATAGTTTGACTCCCTCTTCTTTGTGGCACCCTCTGAGATATCGGAACACTGCTATCATGTCTCCCCTGGTCCTTCTCTTCATCAAACTAGACATAGCCAGCTCCTGCAACCGTTCTTCTCTGGACGCTTCCAGGCTCCTGCTGCTTGTGTTCAGCATTTATCCTATGCACAGCAATCATACGTCTGTGCACAGAGGAACTGGTCATTGAAACTTGCCTTAGTAGATCTGCCGAGATGTCGGCTGCTTCTTCTCCTTTTGGATTATTGCCTCTTGCAGCACGTCTTGGATATTGTAACTGACATGTGGCCTTTTTTCCAACAGGCTGAGATCAACGTGTGACTTTCTGCCAAGCGTCATATATGCTGAAGCTCTTGGACGTTAGAAGGTAAGTTTTCTCCTTAACCCTGAGGATGTTAAAGCACACACGGCTGCTGGAACTCTCCAAAAAGGGAAAGACAGATGTACCAATTTTGGGGATAAAAGCTTTTTTTCTTTTAATAAAAATAGAAAGTGTTATTGTCCTCCATATTTCCTGTTCCTGTACGCAGAGGTGGTATTCAGCAGGTTCGGACTGGTTCAGCTGAACCGGTAGTGGAAATCGTGGGTGGGTCCGCCCCAGCTCTATGCCTTCCTATTTAGGGATGTTTTTGAGGGCGGGCGCATGCATGGAAGGCCAGGTGCAAAGAGCAAACCGGTGGTAACAAATCTGAAACCCAAATTTTTTTAGAACCCCTTCTGTAGGTGTGGCTTGCTTTGTGGGAGTGGCTTGGCGGTCATGTGACTGGGTGGGCGTGGCCAACTTGTAAAATGTGGTGAAACTCATTTAACAACACTCTTGCTTAGCAACTAAAATGTTGGCTCAGAAACTCTGGCATTTGAAGCACCCAAGTCTTAAGGCTGTCAAGTTACAAGACTCTTGCACCCCCCTAACCCTTTAGAAAAAAAACCAGGAGGGTTCAAACCTGACAGCTTTAAGACTTGTGGACTTCAACTCCCAGAATTCCTCCTCTCGCTGTTCATCTTGATGATGTGACAATGGGCGGGGGGAGGGAGCTGGAACCGGTTCTAAATGGCACTGCAGATTTGTGGAACCTCTTCTATAGAAGAGCTTAGAACTGGCAGGAATCCACCCCTGCCTGTAAGCCTTAATAGTCAAAAACAGTTATGAGTGAGACTTGTATAAAGTAGTGAAACAAGTTAATCACAGCAATTTTTAAGTTTCATTTCTTTGCCTGGCCCTTAGGGATAGACTTTACTGCATTAAGTCTTCTCTAGAAGCCTCAGCCATTGTATTTGCATGTCCCACTAGACCAGGATTAGAGTTAAGCATGGTTAAGGCGCTTGCTTTGTGAGTTTGCTCCAAACTGCACACCAAACTGGGTGGGAATACCATTTGACTATGTCAGGGATGTCCAAACTTGGGAACTTTAAGACTTGTGGACTTCAACTCCCAGAATTCCCCAGCCAGCATAGCTGGCTGGGGAATTCTGGGAGTTGAAGTCCACAAGTCTTAAAGTTCCCAAGTTTGGACATCCCTGGACTATGTCCTTTTAATCGGTATAGTTATTGTGAGGTTCGTTTCTCAAAAATCTAGTGTGGGGTGATTATAGCCAGAGTCTTAGCATATGAGATGAGAATGCTGATTTTGCTACCTTTTTATTTTCACAACAAAGTCAATGTTGTGATAGTACAGCCATTGCAACAGAATAATAAGAGGGGGCAGCAAAATAAAGCAGCTTTGCCACAAGTTCTTGTTTCTTGTTTTATGTTCCTGGAGGAATAATGGCTGCTTAATTATAAGTTAACCACGAATGTGGGTTTGGATAACATGCTGGTCTGTGTGGTTGACATAAGATATTCATAAAGCAATCTGTTATTACAGATAGGAGTTAAGATGGTCCTTAGCCATACTCTATATTCTAATCTGCAGGCTACTTTACTTTATCATCTGGACTGGATCAATGTCTCTGTCTAATTTTGCTTTTTGCAGCCCTCCAGATAGTTTCAAAGAAGCATATTGTGCAATCAGAATAAATTACCGAGGGGAGAAACCAGAGCTCTCAAAAGTCTGCGATTGTGTGAAATTGGCAGAATTCAGGGCTTGAAACATTGCATGTGTTTGCTTTTTGGCATAAAATCAGGGGATTTTTAAGGGTTCCGGGAAACTTGTTTCTTTTTCTGGCTTTTAAAAAAACAAAACAACGCAAAAATCTTGAGCGCCAGTTTTGTAAACTGGAAGTGAGTTTAATGTCTGTCAAATAGAATGGATTGGCTGGATGGGATAGTTCCGAGAGATGTTGTGTGAGAAATGGGAAGACATATGGGGAATGTGGCTGTGACCTGTGCAAAAGGCAGCGTTTCAATCGATCAACGTGACAAGCTTTAAATCACTTCTTTTCTGGAATTAATATAACATTAATAAATGATTTGTCATTATGCACTTAATCACAGGACAAATCTGGCTCACATGTTGCTTATTTTGTAGTGTTTATTTTTCCCTGCCTTCAACTACAATTTCCTTAATTTGGAATTCCAAGCTGGATTACAAAATCCTAGGGTTTTTAAGGGTGTTGTTGTTAGTTGCAAAGTTGTGTCCTACCCATGGACAATGTTTCTCTAGGCCTTCCTGTCCTCTACCATCTTCTGGAGTCCATTTAAGCTCACACCGATTGCTTTGGTGACTCCATTCAGCCACCTTATTCTCTGCCGTCCCTTTCTTCTTCTTTTGCCCTCAATCATTCCCAGCATGAGGCTCTTCTCCAGGGAGTCCTTCCTTCTCATTAGGTGGCCAAAGTGTTTGAGTTTCCTCTTCAGGATCTGGCCTTCTAAAGAGCAGTCAGGGTGGATCTCCTCTAGGACTGACCGGTTGGATCGCCTTGCAGTCCAAGGGACTCGCAGGAGTCTTCTCCAGTACCAGAGTTCAAAGGCCTCCATTCTTTGGCACTCAACCTTTATTTTGATCCAACTTTCACCGCCATCCATTGCAACTGAGAAAACCATCGCCTTGACTATATGCACTTTTGTGTATTGTGGTATCATCTGCATATCTGAGGCTGTTGATATTTCTCCCAGCAACCTTAATTTCAAATTCCAAAATTCTTAATTTTGATTCGTCTAGCCCTGCTTTTCTCATGATGTGCTCTGCATATCAGTTAAATAGGCAGGGTGACAGTATACAGCTTTGCAGGACTCTTTTCCCAATTTTGAACTGTGTCCAGTTCTCACTGTTGCTTCTTGACCCGCATAGAGGTTCCTCAAGAGACAAATAAGATGGTCTCATACTACCAACTCTTTAAGAACTTGCCACAATTTGTTGGGATCCACACAATCAAAGGCTTTAGCATAGGCAATGAAGCAGAAGTAGATGTTTTTCTAAGGATATTATTACTCAATCTTGGAAACTTGAAGATGTGCATCGACTTCCAGAATTTCCTAGCCAGCATTCTGGCTTTAGTGCAAATTTAGGAGCAGTTTGAATTGGAGGAAGCACAAAACTGCCAGTTCTTTAGCTGTCTTGGCCCTCATCTGCATCTTCCCAAAAACCCAGGATGTCGTAATGTTATCAGCACAGTATATATGCTGATGCGAGCAGTGTGGATTTTTGCAATTGACAGATAAAAATGTTGTCAATGCCCAGATTTTCTAAGTGCCATCTGAGATTTAGGGATGTGGCCCCCAGTGCGCTGACTTAGCCCCTGGGACCACCACAGTACACTTATGCCATCATCTTTCAATTTTGATTTTCAGATCTTGATAGTTTGTGATCTTCTCCAATTCTTTGTCTTCTGTTCTGCTATCTCCTGATATTGCCATATCAGTCCATACTGTCTTCTTCTTTATCTCCGTTATATCTGGGTTAATAATCCTGCAATATTTTAACCTCATTTTTCAACTATACGTTCCCACCAATTTTTCATTAATGGCACATGACAATTTTAACAGCTATTCCCGTGAATCTGCTTGTGCAATCTTCATGCATAAATTAAGTATGTCATGCGTTTCTTCTGCTTTTTTGCACAATCTGTACTTTGAATTATTTGATGATTTTTCAGTTCTGGCTTTGATTGCATTGGTTCGGATAGCTTGCTCTTATGCAGCCAAAATCGAGCTATCCGTATCTGTTTTTAATGTTCCAGCGGTAAGCCAGATTTTATCTTTATTCACTGTTCCTTCCATATTTTTTTTAGAAATTGAGCATGTGATGCTTTTCCTTGCCAGCATTCTGTGTGTACTTTTATTAAATTATTTTGAGATTTACTTTTAATTTGCTGTAGACTAAGTTCCAATTTTTAACTTGCATCAGTGCAAGTCTTGGTTATCCTTTATATAATCGGCCAATTCGTGCTTTTCATCTTTGATGCTTCATTTGACTTGAAGTAAACTTCTGCCTCCATTTCTGCAGGGCACGTATACACTTAGTCCTTGACTTACAACAATTCATTTAGTGACTGTTCAAAGTTAGAACAGCACTGAAAAAACAGACTTATGCCCGTTTTCCCCATACTTATGACCGTTGCAGCATCCCTGTGGTCACATCATCAAAATTCAGATGTTTGGCAACTGGTTCACACTTACGACTGTGGCAGTATAATGCAATCACTTTTTGCAATCACCCAACAAGCAAAGTCAATGGGGAAGCCAGATTCACTTAGCAACCATGTTTCTAATTTAAGAACCACAGTGATTCACTTAACAGCTGTGGCAAGAAAGGTCGTAAAATGGGGCAAAATTCACTTAACAAATGTCTCACGGAACAATAGAAATTTTGGGCTCAATTGTGGTCGTAAGTTGAGGACTACCTGCAATCTAAGAATATTACTATGAGAATGTAATGCATAGTGAATAGTCATCACTGTTTTGTTTTGTTTTTGGTTCAAACAGTTCAGTTTAATATTAGCAATAATACAATAATACAATAGCAGAGTTGGAAGGGACCTTGTAGGTCTTCTAGTCCAACCCCCTGCGTGGGCAGGAACCTTATACCATTTCAGACAAATGGCTATCTAACATCTTCTTAAAGACTTCCAGGGTTGGGGCATTCACAACTTCTGGAGGCAAGCTGTTCCAGAGGTTAATTGTTCTAACTGTCAGGAAATTTCTCCTTAGTTCTAAGTTGCTTCTCTCCTTGATTAGTTTCCACCCATTGCTTCTTGTCCTGCCCCCAGGTGCCTTGGAGAATAGCTTGACTCCCTCTTCTTTGTGGCACCCTCTGAGATATCGGAACACTGCTATCATGTCTCCCCTGGTCCTTCTCTTCATGTTCTCCCTCTTTGGTGTATTCTTTGCTAATCACAATTTTAACTTGTCCATGCATGATGGGAGCCATCTGTAAAATGCCCAGATATCTGTAACTTCATTCTGATGGCTTCTGATGGTTTGGTATTTGGTGTTTCAATTCCATTACTATTTGTGATTTTACCCTGATTTATAGCAATAGCACTTAAGACTTATATACTGCTTCATAGTGCTTTACACAGCCCTCTCTTCAGCGGTTTACAAAGTTACTGTATTTCCCCCAACAATCTGGGTCTTCATTTTACTGACTTGGGAAGGTTGGCAGGCTGAGTCAACCTTGAGCCGGTCAGGATTGAACTCCTGGCAGTAAGCAGTGTTTTAGCCTGCAATTCTACTTACCGTAGCAGATTTCTCTCTCGGCCAAACTCCATTGCTATATCTATGCTAAAAATCCTTAAGTTTTCATCAGTGCCCGAATTTCAGTGTCTGAGTTTCCATATAGCTTCAGATAAACCATGCAAAGCAAATGTGAGGTTTTATTAGCATTTTTGCTGTTTGATGACCAAGATGACTTTTCTTCCAAATTGCAAAAAACTTTCTTGCAATGACAAATAATAAACATGATGCATCTCCTAATGTTGACAAGCCCATCTTTTTCATTTCCAATCACTAATTCTGTCTTCCAACTGCTTCATTATTATTATTTCTACAAACACTCTATTGTTTTTATTGGCAACAGCGGTTTTTCAAACATTTGATGATCCAACTAGGTGGTAATAAATTAAATGCCTTTTTAATTAATCCGGACCATATGTAAGCACCCCCCCCCCCAATTTTTTGCAATTCTCAAGAACCATTTTATCAATCAGAAGTTGATCTTTTGTATCTCTGCTTTTCCCTTTGATTTCTTTCTGTTCCCCTGGAAGGGCATTAATTTTTTTCTAATGAATCTAGGATGTTGTCTGTTATTATTGTTATGAGTAATTTAAACATTGTAGGCAAGTATATTATCAGCCTATAATTCCCAGGTGTTGTCTGGTTTTGCTGGATCTTTTTGAATTGGATAAGTTATTAAACCAGTCCCTGGTGTCTCCCTTATGCATTATTTAATTAAACTGCTTTAACTAAAATTGGACTCAAGTCAGATATTTGAGCCAAATGCCATGCAACTGATCATTTCTTGGGGATGTCCAGTTTTTACTCTTTTTCATCAATTATTAACCATTCTTGCTGTTATTATTGACTTTTCCATTTGACTTTTTTTTTTTTGCTAAGTTCACCTTCAAATTCTCTTATCTATTCAACACTTTGTTATAGCCTTTTAAAAATTTCCCATAAACCTTTCCAGGACCGGATTCTTTCCTTTCATTTGATTTTCTATTTTCATATTTTCTTTTGCCACTTATACTTTGTTAGAATTATGTCCGGTGTCATTGGAAAAGTTGATTTTGCTTAAATTGGATGATTTGTGCCTTGTAGCATTCAATTTTCCCTGCTGTTGGTTTATGATTTTATCTGATTATATATCAAATTGAGACATTGCCCATCTCACTAGCCAAATGATTCTGGTCAGTTTACAGATTTCCAAAGCTTCTTCATTTTTTTTGGTGCTAAGCCAATATATTTTTTTATTAGGCTTATCTTGATTCTTACAATCCTCTTTTTTTGGTGTCTTACATCTATATAAATAAAAATGTAACTATGAGTTTGTTCAAAACTGCTAATCTCTGAAAGTACTGCACCGATCGCTTCCAAATTTTCATACAACGTTCCTTTCAAGTACGGCACCAATGATATATATAGATTGTGTAGATGTCACACCTGTGCCAGGTACAAGCAAACGGAAATGTAAAAAATTGTAAAAAAGGTAGGTAGATGGATTCAGAGAGAGCAGTGGGCCACAGGTATTATGTCATCCTTTATGACATAAAATACTCTGTCCATAAGATCCAAGAAGAAATACAGTAGGTAGGTATGTAGATGGATAGAGAGAGGGAGAGAGAAATGCAGTAGGTAGGTAGGTAGGTAGGTAGGTAGAGAAATACAGTAGGTAGGTAGAGGGATAGAGAGAGGGAGGGAGAAATGCAGTAGGTAGGTAGATAGGTAGGTGGAGAAATACAGTAGGTAGGTAGATAGAGGGATAGAGAGAAAGGGAGAAATACAGTAGGTAGGTAGGTAGGTAGAGGGATAGAGAGAAAGAGGGAGTAGGTAGGTAGGTAGGTGGGTAGGTAGGTAGAGAGATAGAGAGAGAGAGAGGGAGAAATACAGTAGGTAGGTAGATAGAGGGAGAGAGGAAGAAATATAGCAGGTAGGTAGGTTGGGGGTTATACGGTGGTTGTGTGTACGTGTTTGTGTGTGCAGGTGTAGATCTACACACAGATTGATTGGCCATTTAACCAGACTGGGCCACAGCAACGCATGGCCGGGAACGGCTAGTGTTCTATAAATTACTTGCACCTGGTCTTAATGTTTTTATTTTGGCTTCCAGTCTGATCTTCCACTTTGGGACAGAATATAATTTTGCTTTTTTTTTGTATATATAATTTCAATATACACTTCTTGAGTAACCACCATCGTACTGTAGGAGACGTATTAGTCTGCAATGGATGTTATTTTAATCCTTGCGGGCACTTTATTCAATCCTTCATTATAGATGACAGGTCTTTTGGGGGCATTCCTTTCAATGCTGGCAGTCTGGTAATTCTGCATACGTTAAAATGTTTTCTTTTAATTATTCTTTTTGGGTGTGTGTGAATGTATAGGTTGTTTCAATGACAGCCTGTTCTTGTTCTGTTGTTATTGCTTTTTCTAAATTACCATTTGCGTGGTTTATATCAGCTCTTTCTTTTACATTTGCAGTTGCTGCTATCTAAGATTCTTCTACTATTCTACTAATAATAGTTTTGGGTCTTCCATTTTTATAATTTTTCTGAACCAGCTTTGTCTCTCTGAATATCTTATTTCTGGTAATGAATCTCCTTTGATCTGCTAAGGCTTATCCAGACTGGATAAATTCTTTTTCCAGTGTTCAAATATTCGCTTTAAGTACCCCTGCTTTGTTGGTTCTAACACAGGTAGTCCTCAACTTACAAACGTCCAATTAGCAACCATTTGAAATTACAACAGCACTGAAACAGTGAAAACAGCAGGGACTTATGACCATTTTTCACACTTATGGCCATTGCAGCATCCCCATGGTCATGGGATCAAAATGTGGGAAAATGGAAACTGGCATGTATTTATGACAGTGGCAATGTCTCTGGGTCATGTGCAGAGGTGCGTTGCTCCCAGTTCGGCCGAACCAGTAGTGGTGATTTGGCCTGGGTTACAGAACCGGCAGAAACCCAGGCTGGCCACGCCCCCGAACCAGTTCCCTGGTCTCTTCCGCCATTGCCGGCATGTTTCTGTGCATGCACAGAACAAATTACACTTGACTGCGTATGCGTGAGCAATGCGTGGCATGCATGCGTGAAGCAAACCAGTGTTAACCAGTACAGGAACCCACCTTTGGGTCGCAGAACCAGCAGCGACCCAGCCTGGCCACACCCCTGAACCCGTTCCCCAGTCTCTTCTTCCGTTGCTGGCATGTTTCTGCGCATGCGCAGAACCAATTACACTCAGCTGCGCATGTGTAAGCAATGGGCACTGTGCGCGCGCGCGAAGCAAACTGGTTCTAACCGGTACGGGAACCCACCCCTACTCATGTGATCATCCTTTGAAACCTTCCCAACTGGCCTCCAACAACCATAGTACTGCACCGATCGTTTCCAAATTTTCACACAACGTTCCTTTCAAGTACGGCACCAATGATATATATAGATTGTGTAGATGTCACACCTGTGGCAGGTACACGCAATGGAAATGTAAAAAATTGTGAAAAAGATAGGTAGATGGATATAGAGAGAGCAGTGGGCCACAGGTATTATGTCATCCTTTATGTTTATGATATAAAATACT
Organism: Rhabdophis nuchalis; assembly: GCA_039707465.1. NCBI lineage: Eukaryota > Metazoa > Chordata > Lepidosauria > Squamata > Natricidae > Rhabdophis > Rhabdophis nuchalis. The sequence continues at coordinate 12,455,932 of CM077648.1, read as the reverse complement.
CTGTCCATAAGATTCAAGGAGAAATACAATAGGTAGGTAGGTAGGCAACTATAGGGATAGAGAGAGGGAGGGAGAAATGCAGTAGGTAGGTAGGTAGGTAGGTAGGTAGGTAGGTAGGTAGGTAGGTAGGTAGGTAGAGGGAGAGAGGGAGAAATACAGTAGGTAGGTAGGTTGGGGGTTAAACGGTGGTTGTGTGTACGTGTTTGTGTGTGCAGGTGTAGATCTACACACTGATTGGTTGGCCATTTAACCAGGCTGGGCCACATCAACGGCTAGTATTTAAATATGATCTCCAGTTTTCATTACGATGAAAAATAGGTTAGCTTGTTTTTTCCACCTACTATGATTTTTCTCTACTTCTGTTATGATTGGAAATAGATTTGATTTTAACACATGGATTTTAATATTTTTATGACAGATCTGCTTGCTTGCTTGTTTCTTTCTTCCTTAAAGTGAATTTTTAGGCAAGACCAAGGGTAGTATGACACATTGTAAGTGCTGGAGGGTATCTCATTTGCACATCCATAACATTTTTCCGTGTTCGGTTTCAAACAATGTCATTGTTTGGGCATTTGCATTCTTCCTTTGTTTTCTTTATCATCTTGCTGGATGAGATGTTCTTAAGAAATGAAAAGCTTTGGCATTATTTGTGAATTGCAGTCAACTTAGTATGGCTAATACCTTCGTGGGGATTTTTTTTATTTTACAATAATGGAGAGAAATTTCAGAAGGGAAAGGCTAAAGAGGAAAAGATCAAACCTTGTTGGAACCTATACAAATTGTCCAATTAAAAAAGAAAGAAAATCCCATCATATTTAAAATGCAAGTGGCATGCATTACATGTTGCCATGGTTATATGCCCCTTTCTTCAGTTTTATTAACGACTTGGAGGAAGGGGTGGAAGGTATGCTTATCAAATTTGCAGGAGGATAGCTAACATATTAAAAAGCAGAAATAAAATCCGAATAAAATCTTGATAAATGAGCTGAAAAACAGCAGAAGGCAATTTAAGACTTCGTTTCTTTCCTAAAATAAAAGAAAGCAAATATGTAGGTATAAAATGGAGAAAGGAATGTTCTTGAGTTGGTGGTATTTGTAAAAAAAAAGGTATTCCTGTTAAAGTTAATTATAAACTGCATATGAGTCAGCCCTGCGAAAATCAAGATTTTTCAGCTGCATGAATGGAACTACAGTATAATTTAGAAAGTATAGGAATTAATTGTGCCCCCTTTATTCTGCATTAGTGTGCCTTCGGCTGCTGAATCTTATCCCGTTCTGGATATCACATTTTAAGAAGGATTCAGAGATTTTTGCAGCAGGTTCAGAAAAGACAAAAGGGAACTAGAAGCTAAATCTATAAAGAGAGCTTGTAGAACCCGAGGAAGAGGATTCATTTGAAAAAGAAAGGGCTAGGTGCAGAAATGATAGTATTTGATTATCTGAAAATATGCCACCCAAAAGAAGGCCAAGACCTGTTCTTTTGGTTCCAGAAGAACTAATTTTGGAAGACAGATTTCAGTTAAAGGTCCCGCCTTAGGCATGGACCTGAATGGGAGACTCACAGCAGGAGCCTGGGAGTTCTAGTCCCGCCTTAGGCATGGACCTGAATGGGAGACTCACAGTAGGAGCCTGGGAGTTCTAGTCCCGCCTTAGGCATGGACTTGAATGGGAGTCTCACAGCAGGAGACTGGGAGTTCTAGTCCCGTCTTAGGCATGGACTTGAATGGGAGACTCACAGCAGGAGCCTGGGAGTTCTAGTCCCGCCTTAGGCATGGACCTGAATGGGAGACTCACAGCAGGAGCCTGGGAGTTCTAGTCCCGCCTTAGGCATGGACCTGAATGGGAGACTCACAGGAGGAGCCTGGGAGTTCTAGTCCCGCCTTAGGCATGGACCCGAATGGGAGTCTCACAGCAGGAGACTGGGAGTTCTAGTCCTGCCTTAGGCATGGACTTGAATGGGAGACTCACAGCAGGAGCCTGGGAGTTCTAGTCCCGCCTTAGGCATGGACCTGAATGGGAGTCTCACAGCAGGAGACTGGGAGTTCTAGTCCCGTCTTAGGCATGGACCTGAATGGGAGACTCACAGCAGGAGACTGGGAGTTCTAGTCCCGCCTTAGGCATGGACCCGAATGGGAGACTCACAGCAGGAGACTGGGAGTTCTAGTCCCGCTTTAGGCATGAAAACCAGCTGAGTGACTTTTGGCCAGGCACATTCTCTCAGCCTATTCCACCTCACAGGGTTGTTGTGTTGGGAAATTGGAGGAGGGAGGATTATGTCTGCCGCCTTGAGTTAATTTACAAAGCAATGAAAGCGGGATTAAAACAATTGAATAAATATTTCAGCATTAGACAAATTTGACAGAGCAGAATTAAGCTAAAACCTGGATCTCTTGTCTTGCAAAATGAGCTTTGCCATGCATCTTAATTCCTCTGATTGTGGCGTAATAGCTGGTTGCTACGTCCCCATGATTTTCTGACATGAGCCATTTGCTAATGCCAGTACGGAGGTCCCTGAGGCTAAGAATGAAGTTGAAAATGCGTGCCTTAAAGCAAGATATCATTGATCCGTGGCCCTGGATGAGTCTCGAAACATAGATTTTTTAAAAAGTTCTCTTGTAGCTACTATTAATTAGTATCAAGATTGCAGCATTGCAGTGGTGAATATTAATAGGCCCCTGTCTTTAAAGCGGGTGCTACTGGAAAAGAAGCTTGCAATTCATCCTGACATAGTGAAAGAAAGAAAAAAGAAAGAAAGAGATAGATTGATAGATTGATTGATAGATAGATAGATAGATAGATAGATAGATAGATAGATAGATAGATAGATAGATAGATGATAGATAGATAGATAGATAGATAGATAGATAGATAAATGATAGATAGATAGATAGATAGATGATAGATAGATAAATGATAGATAGATAGATGATAGATAGATAGATAGATAGATAGATAGATAGATAGATAGATAGATAGATAGATAGATAGATAGATACCGTATGTGCCGGCGTATAAGACGACTTTTTGGCCCCGAAAAACATGCCTCCAAGTGGGGGGGTCGTCTTATACGCCGGGTCATCCGCGAGGTCCCCAGATGCTGTCCAGAGCCGCGCGGAGCCGCCGCGCGGAGACTGGCCGCTTTTCCACGCATGCCTATCTTTTGCACGTTAACCAGTCGGGGCATCTGAGGTCCATACTCAACTGGAGGGCGCCGCGTTGGGGAAGCGCCCCCCCCAGCCCCGGGGCTGCCCCCTCCCTTCTTTCCCTCGCCTCCTTCCGAGCCAAGGATATCTATTCTCCATGGTGCCGCCGTTCCCTTCTCCGCATGGCCCGAGTGCCTGTTCCTTACTGCGATGATCTCAGCAGCTGCCAGCGCGCCGCCGTCTCGCCCGCTCACGGCTCTTGCCCGCGGCTCTTCTTGCCCGCTGCCCGCCTGGACGCGGCCAGTCAAAAGCCGGGAGGGAGGCGAGCCCCTTCCACGGCATGGAAAAGCGGCAACTCTCCGCTTTCGCGCGCCGCCCGTTTCGCCCACTCACGGCTCTTCTTGCCCGCTGCCCGTCCAGACGCGGCCAGTCAAAAGCCGGGAGGGAGGCGAGCTCCTTCCATGGCATGGAAAAGCGGCAACTCTCCGCTTTCGCGCGCCACCCGTTTCGCCCACTCACGGCTCTTCTTGCCCGCTGCCCGTCTGGACGTGGCCAGTCAAAAGCCGGGAGGGAGGCGAGCTCCTTCCATGGCATGGAAAAGCGGCAACTCTCCGCTTTCGCGCGCCACCCGTTTCGCCCACTCACGGCTCTTCTTGCCCGCTGCCCGTCTGGACGTGGCCAGTCAAAAGCCGGGAGGGAGGCGAGCTCCTTCCATGGCATGGAAAAGCGGCAACTCTCCGCTTTCGCGCGCCACCCGTTTCGCCCACTCACGGCTCTTCTTGCCCGCTGCCCGTCTGGATGTGGCCAGTCAAAAGCCGGGAGGGAGGCGAGCTCCTTCCATGGCATGGAAAAGCGGCAACTCTCCGCTTTCGCGCGCCGCCCGTTTCGCCCACTCACGGCTCTTCTTGCCTGCTGCCCGTCTGGACGTGGCCAGTCAAAAGCCGGGAGGGAGGCGAGCTCCTTCCATGGCATGGAAAAGCGGCAACTCTCCGCTTTCGCGCGCCGCCCGTTTCGCCCACTCACGGCTCTTCTTGCCTGCTGCCCGTCTGGACGTGGCCAGTCAAAAGCCGGGAGGGAGGCGAGCTCCTTCCATGGCATGGAAAAGCGGCAACTCTCCGCTTTCGCGCGCCGCCCGTTTCGCCCACTCACGGCTCTTCTTGCCCGCTGCCCGTCTGGACGTGGCCAGTCAAAAGCCGGGAGGGAGGCGAGCTCCTTCCATGGCATGGAAAAGCGGCAACTCTCCGCTTTCGCGCGCCACCCGTTTCGCCCACTCACGGCTCTTCTTGCCCGCTGCCCGTCCAGACGCGGCCAGTCAAAAGCCGGGAGGGAGGCGAGCTCCTTCCATGGCATGGAAAAGCGGCAACTCTCCGCTTTCGCGCGCCACCCGTTTCGCCCGCTCACGGCTCTTCTTGCCCGTCTGGACGCGGCCAGTCAAAAGCCGGGAGGGAGGCGAGCCCCTTCCACGGCATGGAAAAGCGGCAACTCTCCGCGGGCGAAACGGGTGGCGCGCGAAAGCGGAGAGTTGCCGCTTTTCCATGCCGTGGAAGGGGCTCGCCTCCCTCCCGGCTTTTGACTGGCCGCGTCCAGGCGGGCAGCGGGCAAGAAGAGCCGCAGGCAAGAGCCGTGAGCGGGCGAAACGGGCGGCGCGCTGGCAGCTGCTGAGATCATCGCAGTAAGGAACAGGCACTCGGGCCATGCGGAGAAGGGAACGGCGGCACCATGGAGAATAGATATCCTTGGCTCGGAAGGAGGCGAGGGAAAGAAGGGAGGGGGAAGCCCCGGGGCTGGGGGGGCGCTTCCCCAACGCGGCGCCCTCCAGTTGAGTATGGACCTCAGATGCCCCGACTGGTTGACGTGCAAAAGATAGGCATGCATGGAAAAGCGGCAAGTCTCCGCGCGGCTGTGGAGGGTTTCCTCTTTCCCCCTCTGTCTCTTCCCCCTCTGTGTGTCTGTTAGACTCTGATTCCCTCCCCCCCCCCCCGTCTTTCTACAGACACACAGAGGGAGAAGAGAGAGGGGAAAGGAGGAAACCCTCCACAGCCGCGCAGAGACTCCGGTGCCGGCAGCGGGCGGGCGGGATAACCTTCCCAGTCGACATGCTGGCCCCTCCTCCTCGCCTGCACTAGCCGCAGCTTGGGTCTTCTGTCCGCTCGCTGCGGGATAACCTCCGCAACTGACATGCTGCTTCCCCGGGTGGAGGGAGGGAGAGAGGCAGACTTAGAGAGACAGAAAGAGAGAGAGGGGGAAACAGACACACACCCAGACACACACACACACACACACACACACACACACAGAGTGACAGATGGGTGGGGGGGAGGAGAGAGAGAGAGAGAAACAGAGAAGGAGAAAGAAAGAAAAATAGGAAAAAAGATGAATGGAGGGTGGGAGGGAGGGAGTGAAAGAAAGAAGGGGGAGGGAGGAGGAAGGGAGCAGTGAAAGAAGGAAGGAAGGAAAGAAAGAAAGAAAAAGAAAGAGGGATGGAGGGTAAGAGGGAAGGAAGGAAAGAAGGGAGGGAGGGGGAGGGAGGCAATGGAAGGAAGGAAAGGAAAGGAATGGAGAGGAATGGAAAGGACGCCTCCTTCCGACGGCCACCTCAGCGCCCTGCACCTTCCGGGGCTTCCTGGAGGGGCCAGCATCTCGACTAGGGAGGTTATCCCGCAGCGGGCGGGCGAAGGACCCAAGCTGCGTGCCGCCAAAGCCATCCGGGCGCCGCACGCCCAGCCCCGGACGGCTTCGGCAGCACGCAGCTTGGGTCCTTCGCCCGCCCGCCCGCTGCGGGATAACCTTCCCAGTCGACATGCTGGCCCCTCCTCCTCGCCTGCACTAGCCGCAGCTTGGGTCTTCTGTCCGCTCGCTGCGGGATAACCTCCGCAACTGACATGCTGCTTCCCCGGGTGGAGGGAGGGAGAGAATGGCAGACTTAGAGACACAGAAAGAGAGAGAGGGGGAAACAGACACACACCCAGACACACACACACACACACACACACACACACACACAGAGTGACAGATGGGTGGGGGGGGAGGAGAGAGAGAGAGAGAAACAGAGGAGAAAGAAAGAAAAAGAAAGAGGGATGGAGGGTAAGAGGGAAGGAAGGAAAGAAGGGAGGGAGGGGGAAGGAGGCAATGGAAGGAAGGAAAGGAAAGGAATGGAGAGGAATGGAAAGGAAAGGAAGGGAATCCAGAAGTGGAGGGCCTGGTTGCCAAGGGGAACGGGGAAGCATCCCTCCTCCCCCCCCCCCGCCCGGCACCAGCAGCGTGGGAGCTGGACAGTAAGCAGGCAAGCGATCTTGTCGCTGTCGTGCCCAAGCAGGTGCCTCTGCTGCTGCTGCTCCCCTCTCCGCCTCACCCCTTGCCAAACCCTGGTAATATGGTGGAAGAGGGGGGGAGGGAAAGGAGGAAGGGTGGGTGAGTTGCTTTCCCGGGAAGCTGGTGGCAGGGGCTTTTCCTATGTGGCCTTGGATCGCTCTTTTCCACCCACCCCCCTCCTCACCGTTTCTCTGCCTGCTCTGCACCTTTTCCCCAAGAAATCGGTAGAATCAGGGTGATGTAGCCTGTGGAGAGATTAATTTGCCGGGAGTTTGAAGTATTGGGTGATGAGGGACGGATTGAAACAAATTTCAGTCATTGTATTGTTGATATTTGTCCAGCAGTCAAACGTTTTATTTGGTGTGTGGAAGGTGTGCAGAAGAGGGGGTAGTCTTATACGGGGAGTATATAACAAACTCTATATTTTGAGTGGAAATGATGGGGGGTCGTCTTGTACGCCCAGTCGTCTTATACGCCGGCAAATACGGTAGATAGATGATAGATAGATAGATAGATAGATAGATAGATAGATAGATAGATAGATAGATAGATGATAGATCGATAGATAGATAGATAGATAGATAGATAGATAGATAGATAGATAGATAGATAGATCGATGATAGATAGATAGATAGATAGATAGATAGATAGATAGATAGATAGATAGATAGATAGATAGATAGATAGATAGATAGATAGATAGAGCATACTGCACCCTCCTATATTCGGGCATACCAGGTGCTTTGACAAAACACATAATCATTCCCCTGGCTCAGCTGATAAGGGAGGAGACTTTGTGGTCTAGAGATTAATACAACTGCCTAACATGTAAAAACAGACCAAGTTCGAATCCCAGTAAAGTGGAATAAATTAATCCCTGGAGATGATGACAGAGTGCTGGGATGCGTGCCATATTAAATAATTTCCCTCATAGACAGAGAAATGCATGGGGCATTGCCATTGCTCGGTTTTCTTGCTTTTTAATTAATTAATATATTTAATAATAATAATATATTTAATTTGTAGAACCGCTCCCTCTCCCCACAGGGACTCGGGGCGGTGCACAGGACAAAATAAAACAATAAATATACAGACATAGCATAAAAACGAATTAAATATAATACCTGTGCTAAAATCCCATTAAACACTAAAATACCCAATAATTTAAATAAAAACCCTATAGCAGAGAGACTACCCTAGGCCGGCCAAGCAGAAAAGATGTGTTTTTAGTTTCAGACGGAAGGAGCGGAGGTCCGTGGTTGTCCTAATATCGGGGGGAAGGTCGTTCCAGAGGGCAGGGCCCGCCACAGAGAGCGCCCTTCCCCTGGGCGTCGCCCGCTGACAAAGTCTAGTGGAGGGCACCCGGAGAAGCCCCTCTCTGTGGGAGCGAATCGGCCGTGAGAATTGCTTTTAATGTTTATGTGTGTGTGTGTGTTTATACATTCAGTTTATACACAAAACTGAATTTTACACACACATATGTGTAATTGAGTTTTATGTATAAATTGAATGGAAAAATAGTCAAAGGAAAGGAATTAGAGTTATAAAAGGAAAGTCTGGGAAAAGACTTCTGTATTGTGGCCAAAAAGGCCTTAATGGGCATAATGCTGAGCATTATTTAAAGGATACTTATTTTTTTTTAATAAGGAGTGAAGGTCAAAGTAATTTAGCCCACTGTTGAATTTGATCTACTCAATTTAAAATCTAGGCCTGTGTGAAGACAAGGCCTGTTCAGATCCCATTCCTGACAAACTAAGGAGGCAATGTTGAATTAGGAGAGTAATCTTTTTCCCCAGCAGCTGCCATATTGCCTTGGTTATTTATTTCCAAATGTGCCTGGCATTGTACCATATACAGTACAATAGCAGAATTGGAAGGGACCTTGGAGGTCATCTAGTCCAACTCCGTGCCTAGGCAGGAAGCCCTATACCATTTCAGACAAATGGCTATCCAACATCTTCTTAAAGACTTCCAGGGTTGGGGCATTCACAACTTCTGGAGGCAATTTCTGTTCCATTGGTTAATTGTTCTCACTGTCAGGAAATTTCTCCTCAGTTCTAAGTTGCTTCTCTCCTTGATTTATTTATTTATTTATTGTATTGTATTGGCCTCCTTTAGAAGATTGCCCCATTCCCCACCAAAAACTCCTCAATCCACAACGCTGTATAAATTGGTTTGCCCAGTCTCCACGAAATACCCCTTGCCTCTCCTACTTGTGAGGCCTAAGGATTAGGGAGCTAAAATGGCACTTTTTATTTTGCTTGGCTTGTTAATCAAACTTTTTATCCCTCAGCGATCTTAAATAGACTTTTGGCAGCTTGCAAAAGAAGACCCTAATGTCGTAGTACAAGATAAAAGTGCAATACTTTTAATTATTATTATTTTTTAATTGTGTTTTATTTATGTATTTCATCAAGTACTAGATAACATATATAAGCGTAAACATGATTTTGGATACATGAAATGGATACGAATAAAAAGAAACATTGGGACAGGGACGATAGGGACGTTGGTGGGCTTATGCATGCCCCTTATAGACCTCTTAACCATCTCAAAAAACCGCATTTCCAGGTGTTTTTGGAAGGGGGACAGTGGGGCCAACCAGACCTTCCATGGGAGGTCATTCCAGAAAGCCAGACCCATTATGGAAAAACACTTCCAAAAGTCATCAGCCCATCTCCTAAAAATGAGGGGCAGCCAGGTGTTTCTCCCAGCCTGAACTCAGGTCAACATCAATAGAGAGTTATGGTCTGGCACTTCACCCAACGCTGAGCAATAAAGCTCTTTATACCAGGGGTCTCCAACCTTTGCAACTTTAAGTCTGAAGGACTTCAGCTCCCAGAATTCTCCAGCCAGCAAGTTGGCTGGAGAATTCTGGGAGCTGAAGTCCTTCAGACTTAAAGTTGCAAAGGTTGGAGACCCCTGCTTTATACAATGTCAATTGCATTGTGCTGTATTGATCTACTTTTCACATTGCAGCATCCATCTCTCCTGTGGCTGCCCAACCCATAGCCCCGGGGTTTTTTTGAGGTGGGGGGGACAGAGGAAAGATACAGGTGCAATGCCCTTTCTCCTCAGGTTTAATTCCACTCTTGCATACTGAGACAAGAAGCAGTGCAATTGGTGCACCGGCTTTCCAGACTGCCTCGGGATGGCCCACCTTGAACAAAAGCAGACGCCAGAGAGCCCTAAAAATGCCACTGAAGTCACAAAGGATAAGTTGATGCCAACACGGCCTCAGCCAGTCAGAAGGTCCAGCCGATGCTCTCCATGTGAGTGAGTTTACGATGAAGGTTTGAGATGTAGATATGACCTCTCCACTTTCTTAGACTACTTTCCTTTCTAACTCTGCTGACTTTGTGACTTCAGGTGATGTATTATTAAAACAACATTAAAACATCCTTTAATGGCCATAACAGGAGGGCATCGTTCCATAAAACGTTGCAAGTGCTGTACAGTTAAAAAAAATTAAAAAAAAATAAAATTCCACAATGCCACATAAATGGGAACTGTAGAATGGGGTTTCCTTAACTTTACCCAGTAATTCTGCTTTAGAGTTCCTAAGTCAAGAACCACAAGAGAGGCATGGAAACACGATAGAGGAAGTTCATAGCTGCAAAATTGAGGCATTTCAGCAGCGTTAGCTGAATTAAAAGTTAAGCCCCGTAGCAATTTCTTAATAAGGTTATTTAAGATGAGACAGAAATAGTTGTCTGTCAGTGAGGGCCTCTTTCCTAATGTTGAGTAACAGCGTCAATTAATTGCAAGGACTGAGGGCTGGTGTGGAAGGAATTAGGCAAAATCGGATTATAAGATGACCTGCACCTTGCTTGGAAATCAAGCATGGAAATTACATTGAGAAAAACAGCCTTCATTTTTCCAGGCAACAAATGTATGTTGGGATACAGGTGAAGTTAGGTCTGAGGTTCAGTCTAATGTTGACTACTAGGTTAGTAAGAAACCAGTGAAAGTATGTTGGTGAATCAAACTGGTCATGATGTCTTCACCAAATCCCATTATTTTTTTTTGTTTTTATCCATCCCTATATTGGTTGGATCTTTTAGTCATTATTTAAAATACAGAGGCTGCCTTCAAACATTCTATTATTTGAAAAATGTAATTACCATCCATGCTTTTGAATGCTTGCATTGATAATGCAATCATGTTTTTCCCCCCTCCTCATTTTAAAATGGCCATTTCATGTTTTAGAGCTTTTTCCATTTAGTCCATTTCCACAAATTTAAAATGAAAACCACTTCTTTTCACAGCACTCTTTAAAACTGGGGGGAAAAAACCACCTACCGGTACTTTCATTTTCTTTTTCTTTCTCTTTCTTTTCTGCTAGTGTTAAATGTTTTACATTGATTGTTATACTGTGTTGGGAATTTCTTACCTTGATTGCAATAGTGTTTTATTTTTATATTAGTTTATATATAATTTTGATTTGTCTGTTTTGATTTACTTATTTCACTCCTAGTTATAAGCATGTGCTAATTAAAAGTATTGCTATTGCTACTTGAAAAATGTTGCCTATAAAAAAAATGACTAAAAATTGCACGAGAGGGAAAAACCCCTCTCTATACTAGTTTTGCAAAGAAAGGAATGTTATTTGAGTCCTTGAAACAAAATATAGGCCAGACGGTTGCATTTACTTATGTGTATTCATCATGTTTTATGTAAAATGTGCTTTAAATGCTCCTTGTTTGAAAGACAGGTAATAATATGAGGAGGCAATTTTAAACCATTCAGATGCTTGCCTAGTAGCAAATAACTTAGCTGAATGTATAGCTGTGTTCACTCAGTTACTGAATTTAATCATTTTCTTACTTTGCATAATATATTAAACTGCAGACTAAACACATGAATAGGATTTGCACATCTCTGTCAGAGCTACCAAAAAAAAACCCTCTTACCAACGTTTAAACAAAGCAAGATTAGCATATTAGGCAATATTTTTAACCTTGGCACAAATTAACAGTGTGATATGTGTAATGAGTGCTCTTGCCTTCTGGATGCCACACAGAATTATCAAGTTCAACATGCACCAATAAGCTGATAATCTTTCCCTGGTTGGAAAGAGTCCTTCTCATATTTTTTCCATCATTTACATGTGAAATTAATTAATTCCTGCATGATGTTTCTCCGTTCTCCATTCTCCAGTTTTGGGGAATGGAAGATAAATGGTGAGAATGGCTAGAGCAGTCTATTTCAAGTTTAGCAACTTAAAGATAGGTAGACTTTAACCCCCAGAAATTGGAGAATTCTGGGGGTTGAAGTCCACAAATCTTTAAATGCCCGAAGCTGAGAAACACTGGAATAGAATATAATGTCCAGGAAGAGGTTTGAGCAACCAGATCATGATGCTTTGTGTTTTTAATTTAAGAACCAGTTTGGTCTGGTGGTTAAGGCACCAGACTAGAAAGTAGGAGACTGTGAGTTCAAGTCCCACCTTAGCCATGTAAGCCAACTAAGTGACTTTGGGCCAGTCACACTCTCTCAATCCAACCTATCTCACAGGGTTGCTGTTGTGAGGAAAATGGGAGGAAGAAGGTGTGTTTGGATATGTTTTCCGCCCTGAGTTACGTGTAAAAATAATAAAGGTGGGATGCAAATAAATAAAAATAATAATCATAACAACATGACCCCATTTCCTGATCGGAACAGAATCAGATAAGATCTCCGGGGGGGGGGGGGGGAGGAGGAGATTCCCAATGAGATAAAGAACCAAGATGGGCAAAGAGCTGCACCATTCATATTCTAGAATCACAGAATAACAGAGTTGGAAGGGACCTTGGAGGTCTTCTAGTCCAACCCCCTGCCTAGGCAAGAAACCCTACAGTACTTTAGACAAATGGTTATCCAACATCTTCTTTAAAAATTTCCAGTATTGGAGCATTCACAACTTCTGGAGGCGATCTGTCCCACTGATTAATTGTTCTAACTGTCAGGAAATTTCTCCTTTATTCTAGGTTGCTTCTCTCCTTGATTAGTTTCCACCTATTGATTCTTGTCCTGCCCTCAAGTGCTTAGGAGAAGAGAATACAATACAATACAATACAATACAATACAATACAATACAATACAATACAATACAATACAATACAATACAATACAATACAATACAATACAATACAATACAATAGCAGAGTTGGAAGGGACCTTGGACATCTTCTAGTCCAACCCCCTGCCTAGGCAGGAACCCCTTTACCATTTCAGACAAAATAGTTTGACTCCCTCTTCTTTGGAGATATTGGAAGACTGCTATCATTTCTCCCCTGGTCCTTCTTTTCTACACGGAGAAGACTTTCTTTGTGCTTAGCAAAAAAATATGTCTTCAGCCAATGAGTCTGTCAACTTCCATTCAACACAGCTTAGTTCATTTCCTATCTCCTTGTTTGTTTTCAGGCATGGATGGGAAGAAATGCAGTGTATGGATGTTCTTACCTCTTGTCTTGACGTTGTTTACCTCATCAGGACTGTGGATTGTGTAAGTACCCCTTTGCTGTAGCTTCTGGAAGGAAGATCATTTGACCCAAAACAGGTCTGTCAAATAATAGAAGTCACAACATGTTTCCAGCAGATCTTGACTGAAAACATTCCCACCACAAGCAGCATTCTACCCAAGGAACATTATTATAATCAAATCTCTTTCTTGGAATGCTTTTTTCTTTCTTTCAGCACAATAACGTTCTTTGAATGAGGTAAGATGGTTGCATAATAAATTTGCCTGTAAGTGCTTTCAGTCAAGATCCCAAGGATGTGGAAGTTCTTTCCCCCAGTTTGTGTCTTTATATTTTTGCAGTACCGATGCAAAATTAGCATTTCCTAAGCCTGCCAAAGTTCCTCTCTTGTGTATTGAGGTTGAACAATATTGCCTTGCCAATATAAGCAATGCCACTGATAAAAACCATGCACACATGCAAGAAATTAAGCACCGATGTCTGCAATCCAAATGTGATGGTAATCCACATAGTTATGCAACATAAGCAAATCTGGAAAACTTGTTCTGTTCTGCATTGTTTAATTTACAAATTTTACCTTACGCAATATCTTACCTGGGTACGGTTTGCCACCCTGGGAAGAATGCACAAGGTTAGTCAGAAGATCTAAATCTCATTTTCTATCATAAGTTGTCAGCAAATGTTATTACTGACCTAGTTTCCCAAGACGGCTAGATGTTTAAAGCGGAAGTAAAGAAAATTAAAAAACATTAAGATGAATCAGTAGGTCTGCTCCTACAAAATGCCATGCCACAAGGACACCCTACATTGCTGGGAAAAAAGAGACACACCAAAAAAAGCCAGCACTAACAACTGCAAAGATCATCATCAGAGCAATATTGTTGGGTTTTTTTCTTTTTTTAAATGTCCTATGAGTTTCTTTATTTCACACACTACAGTATTATTAGAAGCATTGTAAGGCACCATTTCTTTTTTTTTTTAAAGCATTTTATTGGTTTTCAAAATATACATGGGGAAAAGGTGTGAGGTGAATATAACATTTTGGTAGCTCCCATGCCGGTGGTGGTAGTCCTCCTAAAACTTCACAAATTTACAATTTAAAAAATAAAGGATAAGCATGTACAGAGTTTACATTGCATAGTCCATACATTCAATCATCTTTTTTTTTTGCCGTTTTCGCTTGTATCGACAATTACAATAAAATTTCAAATAAAATCATTTTTGAGATATAAGTCTTTTCGATATTGATTCTTCTTCTCTGTCATCGGGCAGGGCCATCGCCCCTCTTGTTCCCCCATCTTCGTCCCCTAGGAGGGAAGAACGTATTTGAATGAAGGCCTCCGCCTCGCTTAATGTTTTAACTCTTACTCTACCCCCCTCCCAGAAGATCAGCATTCCCTCTGGCAATAACCACTTGAATCAAATTCCTTTTTTGTATAATTTCTTAGACAAGAAGGAATATTTCCTTCTTATTTCTCTAATTTTTTTTGGAATTTGTTTCAAAATGGTTATTTCTTTATCTTGATACTTTAAAATTCCATCCTGTTGGGCCCTCAATATCTCATCCCTTGTGGATCTCCTAAGAAATTTAACATGAACTTCTCTTGGTACATTATTTTTTCAATTTCAATTTTATTAGACTTGTATCCCGCACCTATCTCCCCGAAGGGATCCAGAGCGGCGCACAGGCAATTAAAATAAATATAAACATATATAAATACATAAAAACATCATAAATACTGCTATCATAAAAACTAATTAAATTTAGAAAGCCCGTGCTAAAATTCAATAAAATCCCACTAATTAAAACTTTTGCTAATTTAAAACGCAGTCTGATTAGATGATCTCAGGGGCCTAGGCTAAGCCGGCTTGATGGAAAAAGTGCGTTTTCAGGCGCTGGCGGAAGAGGCAGAGGTCTGTGATGGTCCAAGGTTCAGGGGGAAGGTCGTTCCAGAGGGCTGGGCCCACCACAGAGAAGGCTCTTCCCCTGGGAGTAGCCAACCGGCATTGCCCGGCCGACGGCACCCGGAGAAGACCCTCTCTATGGGAGCGAATCGGTCGAAGGGACGTGTGAGGTATTATGCATTCTAGCATATGCTGAATTGATTCTATAAACCAGGTACAAGGCACCATTTCATTACTGGGTTCCAAATAGCATCCAAAAGTAAATCAGAGTCCAAGGCAAAATATTGCTCAGCAAAGAATTTCCCAGATGTGCCAGCATGGCTCTCTTAATAAAGGGAAACTTAGAGCAATACTTTGCCCTGGACTCAGATTTACTTTTGGATGCTATTTGGAACCCTGACAGGCACAAGATAGGAAAGTTAATCCTGCCTATGGCCTCTGTTGCTGGTTTTTTTTTTATATATTCACTATTTCCTCTCCATATATACAAATTCTCATATGTTGTGAATTTTGGCTCTGCAGTCCTCAGCTTACAACCACAATTGATCCCAAATTTGAGACATTTGTTAAGTGAGTTTCACCCTTTCTTGCCACGGTTGTTAAGTGAATCACGGCAGTTGTTAATCGTCCCAAAGGCGCTTTTTGAAAAGGCGACTGGACTTTTCAGAGCTGAAGAAGCTTCTTGGATGAGAAGAGAAACGTCTTCAAAGAAAAAAAACCCAGAAGGTCCAGTTGCCTCTTGAAAAAAGCACCTTTGGGGACAACCATGGCCTGGATGACTGAGAAGTTAGTAACTTGGTTGTTAAGTGAATCCCTCTTCCCCATTGACTTTGCTCGTCAAAAGGTCGCAAAAGGTGATCGCATGACAGTGGGACACATCAACGGTCATAAATATGAACCCGTTGCCAAGCATCTGAATTTCGATCACATGATTATGGGGATGCTGCAAAGATTGTAACTGTGAAAAATGGCCATAAGACACTTTTTTAGTGCCACTGTAAATTTGAACGGTTACTAAGTTAACTGTTGTAAGTTGAGGAATACCTATAGTTACTGGGTGAAGTAAAAACTAAAGAGGCCCTCATGTTTAGGGTGGTTCTTGGTCATTGAATTGACTAGACGGATGTCCTGAGTTTTCTACAAGAATTCTGTTTTGCACTTAATATAGTTATAGTTATAGTTTATTAAATTTATATACCGCACCCTTTCCCAAAAGGGACTCGGGGCGGTGCACAGGCAATTTAAAAACATATATAAACATAACAATATACAAAATATAAAACCAGATGGCAGGAACACCAAGCTGGCAGGAATAGCCAACACTCCAGAAGATAGGCTTAAGATACAGAAGGATCTAGACAAACTTGAACATTGGGCACTATCTAATAAAATGAAATTCAATTGTGAAAAAAGTAAGGTCCTACATATAGGCAAGAAAAACCAAATGCACAAGTACAGTATAGGTGGTACCTTGCTCAATAGTAGCAACTGTGAGAGGGATCTTGGAATCCTAGTGGACAACCATTTAAATATGAGCCAGCAGTGTGCAGCAGCTGCCAAAAAAGCCAACACAGTTCTAGGCTGCATAAACAGAGGGATAGAATCTAGATCACGTGAAGTGTTAATGCCACTGTATGGTGCCTTGGTAAGGCCACACTTGGAATACTGCATACAGTTTTGGTCGCCACGATGTAGAAAAGACGTGGAGACTCTGGAAAGAGTGCAGAGAAGGGCAACCAAGATGATTAGGGGACTGGAGACTAAGACATATGAAGAACGGCTGCAGGAGCTGGGTATGTCTAGCTTGATGAAGAGAAGGACTAGGGGAGACATGATAGCAGTGTTCCGATATCTCAGAGGGTGCCACAAAGAAGAGGGAATCAAACTATTCTCCAAGGCACCTGGGGGCAGGACAAGAAGCAACGGGTGGAAACTAATCAAGGAGAGAAGCAACTTAGAACTAAGGAGAAATTTCCTGACAGTAAGAACAATTAACCTCTGGAACAGCTTGCCTCCAGAAGTTGTAAATGCCCCAACCCTGGAAGTCTTTAAAAAGATGTTAGATAGCTATTTGTCTGAAATGGTATAAGGTTCCTGCCCACGCAGGGGGTTGGACTAGAAGACCTACAAGGTCCCTTCCAACTCTGCTATTGTATTGTATTGTATTGTATTGTATAAAGATTAAATTAGTATCTCTGTGCTAAAAATTTAAATATGTTAAAACAATATCCCTAAAAACCAATTTAAAACAATTTAACTGCAGACTATAGGCTAGGTGGTGTGAGTTAGGCCAGGCCGGCCTGTTGGAAAAAATAAATTTTAAGGTTCTGGCGGAAGGAGCGGAGGTCCATGGTCGTTCTCAGTTTGGGGGGTAAGTCGTTCCAGAGAGTTGGGCCCACCACAGAGAAGGCCCTTCCCCTGGGCGTCGCCCGCTGGCCTTGCCTAGTGGACGGCACCCGGAGAAGTCCCTCTCTGTGGGAGCGAATCGGCCGAAGGGATGTATGGGGCAGGATGCGATCCCGAAGATAACTAGGTCCCGTGCCATGGAGCGCTTTAAAGATGATAGTCAACACCTTGAAGCGCACCCGAAAGACCATAGGCAGCC
Organism: Rhabdophis nuchalis; assembly: GCA_039707465.1. NCBI lineage: Eukaryota > Metazoa > Chordata > Lepidosauria > Squamata > Natricidae > Rhabdophis > Rhabdophis nuchalis. The sequence goes on along the minus strand of CM077648.1, from coordinate 12,438,505 downwards.
AGTGCAGCTCGCGCAAGAGCGGTGTTACATGTGAGAGCGTCTAACAGCAGAGCCTATAGCTTCTTTCTTAAATATTTGACCAGACTCTGTGCTGCTTTGCTTCTAGCATCAGTCAGAGTTAACCAGGCATCACTATTTGCTCAGAGCAAAGACTCCTTAATAGTAAATTAGAGCTTATTCTGTGTTTGATTGTCACAGGAAGTCAAAGAAAACCGTGGCTTTCCTTGACAGCTCATGGCTTTTCCCTGGGGAAAGCAACGTTATGCAAGAGCAGGATGAAAGTAAAAATTAATAAATTGTGAAGCTGAGAAACCAGAAATGTAACATATGAAAAAAGAGAACGGATCTATAACTTACCTACTATATACACGGTGTATGGTGTACTCTATGGCAGTGTTTCTCAACCTTGGCAACTTGAAGATGTCTGGACTTCAACTCCCAGAATTCCTCAGCCAGCATTCGCTGGCTGGGGAATTCTGGGAGTTGAAGTCCGGACATCTTCAAGTTGCCACAGTTGAGAAACACTGCTCTATGGGACACGGTGACTCAGTGGCTAAGATGCTGAGCTTGTCGATCAGAAGGTGAGCAGTTCAGTGATTTGAATCCCTAGCGCCGCGTAACGGAGTGAGCTCCCGTTCCTTGTCCCAGCTTCTGCCAACCTAGCAGTTCAAAAACACGTCAAAAATGCAAATAGAAAAATAGGGACCACCTTTGGTGGGAAGGGAACAGTGTTCCGTGCGCCTTTGCCGTTTAGTCATGCCGGCCACATGAACACGGAGACGTCTTCGGACAGCGCTGGCTCTTCGGCTTTGAAACGGAGATGAGCACCGCCCCCTTGAGTTGGGAAGGAGTAGCACATATGTGAGAGGGGAACCTTTACCTTTACCTTATACATCTCCATATCTTTCCATTTGTTTTAGTTATTCTGGTTTTTATAATACCCATGTGCCACTTCATTAGCGGGAGTCCTCGACTTACAACAGCTCATTTAGTGATCGTTCGAAGTTACAACGGCACTGAAAAAAGACCTTTTCATGCTTGCTACCATTGTAGTCGCCCCATGGTCACATGATCAAAATTCAGATGTTTGGCAACTGACTCATATTTATGACGGCTGCAGGGTCCTGGGGTCATGTTTGGCGACCTTCTGACGAGCAAAGCCAATAGGGAAGCCAGATTCACATAACAACCCTGTTACAAACTTAACAACTGCCGCGATTCATTTAACAACTACGGCAAGGAAGGTCGTAAAATGGGGCAAAACTCAACCAATGTTTCATTTAGCACCATACATTGGGCTCCATATTGCTCGTACCTCAAAGCCTGCCTGCAATTGTCCTTAGTTCTTTAAACCAGGGGTCTCCAACCTTTGCAACTTTAAGTCTGAAGGACTTCAGCTCCCAGAATTCTCCAGCCAGCAAAGCTGAAGTCCTTCAGACTTAAAGTTGCAAAGGTTGGAGACCCCTGCTTTAAACTTCTTGTCTGCCTCTTTTTAGAGGAATTTATCAACTCCGTCCAAATGTAACTTTCTTGGTCTTTTCCTGCCTCTCAGTTCAGTCACTCTTCCCCCACATATGCTTCTTCCTGACTCTCTCCTAAATACTTTCCTGCCAGCTCCTAGTTCCAATAGCTTTACATGCCCTTCCTTTTTCTTTGTGAGAGATAATTGTATTAACATTTCCTATTTTTCTCCTTTCCTATTTTTGACAGATATTTTATAGCAGTAGAGGACAACAAAATCCGTCCACTAGATGTGTCAGACAGGTAAAACACAGATTTTTTTTTTTAAACCCCATTTATTTCCTTTCTTAGTATTTGGCATTTGATCACTAGATTCATTTCCAAAACAATGAGAGGAGTTTTTAACTCTGTGGCCACCTACAGGTATAATGAAATAGAATTAGCTTCCCTTTTTATAAGCCTCTTTTATTAACTTGCCTTCCAGTATATATGTTAGTGTTTTTTTTAATAAGGCTGTGCGGTGCTTTGGATTTAATTCCCAAGAGATCCCATGGAGATCTGACCTGGGGCAACAACGCATGTGCCAGCAGAGAAGGCTCTGCGTGCCACCTCTGGCATGTGTGCCATAGGTTCGCCATCACTGTACTAGAATAACATTTTCACGTCGGAATGTGTTAGAGTACCAAATTCAATGAGTTTTGAAGCAGTCGAGTATCGAGGCACCACTCTACAGTATATTGAAGGGTGGTATGATTACATTGAGCCAGCAAAGGTCATTTACTAACAAAATGTTGGCACCAGAAGAACCGGTGTACATGCAGAATAGCGTGAAAAAGCAAATACCATTTGCAACAACCGATAAGAGCAATTAGGATCGAGGAACTGATAGAGAAAGAGATTCTCAAGGTGAGCTTTAAGAGCAAACTATAAAACCTGGCAAACAGCTTAGATCACAAATACCTGCTGAGTTTCCTTCCTTTTCTTTTGATTCAGAACCAAAGGACGTCTAATCTAATTCAAACAAATACACCCATATCTAACCGGCAGAGTAAGCAGAAAAGACACACACATGCCATGCTCGGAAAGGGTTGGCATTCCACCATTCTTCCTATGCCACTCAGGGAGAGCTAGAAGAGAATATTTGCAGCTCAGGGTTGAATTGTAGGGTCTTTAGTCTTCTCTGAACTTGGTGGGTTTTTTAAAAAAAAAATTAGTTTTTATTAAACATTTTAACCTTTTAAAACAGAAAACAACAACAACAACAAATACAGAAAAAACAAGACACACATAACAATATAAAATAGTTTTACAGCCTTCTGTGTTGGCTTACATATTCATTGCCTTCCTATCGGTTTTAACATCTGTAATAGTGTAATAACAGCCGTACTCACAGTTGTAGCAATAATAATTTGTTCGTATCACCATTATATTTACATTATGGTTGAACGTGGTGGTTTTGTTGCAAGAAAACCACCAAACTCAGAGACCACCAATAACCCCACAATTCAGGGAGAAGAATCGAGTTATAAGCCCCATTCTGTGTGCTGTTGGGAAGGACACATTATGAGAAGACAAGTGGTGGGTTGCAGGCATTGCGCCCCTGCCGGGAACACCAGGTACCGTTCCGGTACAGTGCTCAGAGGGCCCACCCACCTGCCTTACCTGTATTTGAGCTCTTGGCGCTTCCGCGCATGAGTACCGAGCATACGGCACCTGCACAACGCTCCGCCAAGCAGCTGGAGCGTTGCGGAGGCATTGCAGAGCGTCGCAGGAGGTAAGGACGCATGCGCGCACTGCGTGTGCGTGTTTGCGTGCTGTGTGTGCTGAAGAAGACTTATTTGATGTATGCCCTTGCTTACCATCATGGCTCTCCATGTTTGAATACATATCCAAACAACTACATTCAGAAATGGAGACCAGCTCTCAAGAGGGTAGAAGCAGGTGGGAGAAGCGAATGCAGAAGGAGACTTGGGGCATCTTAAAGTTGGAGAGCACCTCATAAAAAGAATCTCCTGAGGGTTCAGAAGCGGAACATCTAGAAATTGTTATTTAGGGTGAAAAGTGTGCCTGCCTTCCACACCCTCCAAATCTTGCATGTCTAAATATAGGGATCCTGAATTCTAGGGTTCCCCTACCCTCAACATTGCTGACAATTTTGAAGTAAAAGTCCATATACCAAGATGTCCAGACTGGAGAAGACTGCTGTAGATGTTTTGGGTAGATTGCAAGCGGAGCTCTGTTTCATCTTCTTTGAAAGTAGATCATTTGTTTACAACTACCATATTTTTTGAAGTATAAGACGCACCAAGGTTTTCAAGAGGCAAGTTTTAAAAAGTTTGTGCACTCTGCAAACCTCCCCAAACCGTTTTTTCATGAAAAACGGACCTGTTCCCCCCCCCCCCCAAAAGGGCATGAATAGCCCTTAGGAGGCTTGTAGAGTGTTTGGGGGGGCCAAAACGAGCAAAAAATGGCCCGTTTTTTTGTCAAAAAAGGGCATTAGGAAGCTTATAGAGTACTTGCTGCGGGCTGGGTGCAGCAAAAAATGGCCCATTTTTCACTCATTTCTGCCCTCCCCAGGCTCCCAGGAGAACTCTGGAAGCCTCCTAAACGCTCTGCACGGCCATTTTGGTGAAGGGGGCGGGGTGTCAGGAGGCAAAGAAATGCTGCATTCAGTGTATAAGACACACCCAGTTTTTCAGCCTCTTTTGAGGGAAAAAGGTGCGTCTTATACTCTGAAAAATATGGTAGGTATTTCTGTGCAAAACAAGTTAAGTAGCACCAAATGACTAATGTTGTCATTCTGACCTAGGTGTGATTAGTTTTCCTTTTGTGTCCCAGCAGCAAACCAACGTCTTTAAAGCCGCCATATATAAGGTAACCATCCCCTTGTCCTCTTGTTCTCTTCTCCGGTCCCCTCTCTTTTCTCTCCTTTCCCCCAACAAGCCTTGTTCTATCCTGTGCTATTTTAAATTGATTGATTTACCTTTGTTGCAGGCTTAGTAGATTTACAATGAAACACATTATATTTTTGAAGTATTGCAGGTGATGTCCCTCCTGCTAGCTGTGTATTTAGCCAAGTCATGAACATGGCAGCATTCCTAGGTAGGCGTTGCATGAAGAATGTGTGGCTTCTTTTTTAAAAAAAATATATATTTTCTAATTCTTTCTAGAGAATCTCTTGCTCCAACCAAATCCATGTCATTCAGACTTAGGGAGCAGCAAGCTACAAGGGCTAAATTCTTTCTGAGGTGGTAAAGTTGGGTTTGGGCTAAAAACAACTTCACATCCTCTAATTATTATAGAAAAAAAAGAAAGGGAGCATGTCTCGGTTACATCATTTTCCCTGACACATTATCCCTTTAGTGTGGTAGTGTAGTCAATAATCGGCAATGGACACTATATCCCGTCCCTATTAATAGCCTCAGCTTACATAGGATAGGTAGAGATTCCAGGTAGAGTGAAAAGATCTGGAATCTTTCAACTCAAAAATTAGGCACTTTGTTTGAAATTGGCCCTGTCCTACTGTACGAGGTGGTCAATTTTTTTAATATCTCTCTGCAGATTGTTGTGAGCTGGCTGACCTTTAAAATGTTCCACCAAGCTCTGGAATCACATCATATTGAAGCATTATGGGTAATTAAAACAGAAGATGAAAATTCTTCTGTCTGTCATTAGTGATAGCTTGTTGGCAGGCAATAATGTTGAGAAGATGCTACCAAATTATGTTTTTGGGGGGAGCCCCATCAGATCTAAAGCTTACTACCTCAGCAGGAACTAGACCTATAAAATGTGTTGTTAAGTATTCTAATGTTGACTCATGAGTGCCTTCATATTTTTTTTTTGTATGTGAATTAAAAAAAAAACCTTCACCTCTTAAGTTATTAATATTGGTTTGCATGATATGGAGGACTCTGCATGTGTGTGAACATCTCACAGATGTGAGTGTGCATATAATAACAGCAATAACCCATAATTTATATGTAATTCTTCCTTGTCTGGGCTGTTGGTCACTCTTCCCATATAGATAAGCACAAAAAGATTTTAGATAACGATTTTTTCATAATCCTGAGAACTGATTATACTAAGCACTTAGTATAGTTTCCACAATACTAGTATCCACAATAACTAGTAATCACAACAAAGCCTTGCTTGGTGCCTCCTTATTCAAGTGTGCCTATCATGTGAGGAGAAAGAAGAGGAACATTCTAGATGGTCTTAACTCCAGGATGATGTCTCCTGCCAAAGCCTCAAGAGTGGAAGAAAAGTTTGGATAAAAGAAATTACATTTAGTAATGCTTCTTATATGGCTGAACCTGCAAAGTACTAAATCTTCTGAAGAACCGAAATAGTATAGCCAAGGGATGGCGAACCTTTTTGTTGTTGGGTGCCAAAAATGCGAGGACGCGCGTACAAGAGTGCGCGTGTGTGCTGGCACTCATAATGCAAAGCCCTCCCCCACATGCACATGCATGCACAACTCCCTCCACGCTCTGCCCCCCCCCCACGCGCAGCGCCCTACTTGCCTCCAAGCTAAGCTTGCTATTTCCTCCGGGGAGGGGGGGGCAGGGGAGGCCGTTTCGCCCTCTCCAGCCTCCAGGAAAGCCTCTGGAGCCTAGGAAGGGTGAAAAATGGGCCCAACAGGCCTACCTGAAGTTTGTTTCCGAACTTCCAGTTGGTCTGTTGGGGCCGTTTTTCGCCCTCCCCATGCTCTGGAGGCTTTTCTGAAGCCTGGGGAGGGCGACAGTGGCCACCCCCGACCCTCTGGAAGGCTGAAAATCAGCTGGCCAGCACACGCATATGCGCTGGAGCTGATGGCTTGCGTGCCAGCAGATATGGCTCCGCGTGCCACCTGTGCCATAGGTTCGCCATCACGGGTATAGCCTTTATTGTCATTGTACACAATAAATACAACAAAAATTGGTTAAATGTTCCAGGGCTTCGCTGATCATCTTGTAGTAAGAGGAAAAGGGCCAACAAGGCAGAGCTAGAGAGGAAGGGTCCATATCTCCCCCACGAATGAATCTTAGGACCAACTCTTTGCTCAATATTCTCACTTAGTGGCCTTTCTGCTTGGCCATGTCCAGGAGAAAGGAGTTGACTACCACTCTCAGAAATTAGGCCTGTTGTTGATCTGCTTTTACCATCCGGAGGTGTTCAGGGATGAATACCAAGTTGTGGTAAGGTTAGAGGAAAATTGATTTTTCAGCGGCTGCTGGCCGATGTTGATCAACACCGCTTCTAATTTCTCAGATATCGTTCCTGTCCTACAGTGCTAAGTGCAGGAGCAAAAGGGGAATACCGTTTCTTCATTTTCCTTCCAAAGCTTCTCAGAAATGTTTGCCTAAGGCCCTACTTGGAAACAAGTGTGTTGGCCTAGATGGGTGTGTTTCCCTTTAACTCCTACGTTAACCACCAGTTTGATAAATATAAGCATTCATCAGTTGCATTGGCAGTGTGGAAACGTCAATGTGCATTTAGTGTTTTGCTCCAAGGGCTGTTTAATGATTTTAAGACCCCCATACTTAGTCTGCAGGGGAAGCAATTTCACTCTTACGATTTGCGTAAACCTGTAGCTATTCTTGCAGAAAATGAAATGGTTCTTAGAAATTATATTCCCGAAAGAATAGCCCTGTACCGTACAGGTAGTCCTCAACCTATGACTACAGTTGAGCTCAAAATGTCCATTGCTAAGCAAGACAGTGCTTTAGGAAGTTTTGCCCCATTTTACAATCTGCTTGCCACAGATCAGTGGTGGGTTCCTACCGGTTTGGACTGGTTCAGCTGAACCGGTAGTGGTTTGGCAACCTGGGCCGCTGGAACCGGCAGCGACCCAGGCCTGCCACATCCTGAACCGGTTCACCGCTCGGCACTGTTGGCGCCACCATCTTCTTTTTCAGTTGTGCAAGCAGAGAAGCATGCACACGAGCGAACTGGAAGTAGTGCCAGCCAGAACCCAGCCCTGCCACACTTTTTTAAAAAAAAATTTAATCACATTTATATCCCGCCCTTCTCCACAAAGGACCCAGGGCGGCGCACAGGAATTTAAAAACATACAAAACAATAAATACAGAATTTAAAAACATATTAAACTATAATCCTATGCTAAAATCCAAATTAAAATCCGCAATTTAAAACTGTCTAAAATAGTCCCAACGGGAGGTTAGGCTAGGCCGGCTTGCTGAAAAAGATGTGTCTTTAGACACTGGCGGAAGAGGCGGAGGTCCGAGATGGTACGCAATTCAGGGGGTCGGTCGTTCCAAAGGGCAGGGCCCGCCACAGAGAAGGCTCTTCCCCTGGGTGTCGCCAGACGGCATTGCCCGGCCGACGGCACCCTGAGAAGGCCCTCTCTGTGGGAGCGGATCGGCCGAAGGGATGTATGGTGTTAGGTCAGATGTTAGGTCAGTGATGGCGAACCTTTTTCGCCTCGGATGCCAAAAATTTGTTTCGTTATGCGCTGCACTGCTCCTACAGCAGGTTAGTTAAAGACTTAGTTAGGTCATTCTTTAGCATGTGTGAGGCAAGCCCACTTGCTTAGTATAAATGCAGAAAATCGTATACATGTAGAAAAAGGCTGACTCGGAAACCAAGTTAAGCTTGGTGGGCAAACTTAGTTATACATTTCTGATCCCGTGGGGATAGGAGTGGGAGAAACTGGTGTGAATTACTGGTTTAGTCATCCACAAAGCTAAAGGGAGAATTCATTTTGGGGCGGTCCACCAACCTCTGCTAACAATCGTTTTGCAAGAAGGTGACAATACTTGTCCCTGTAAATTGATCTTTACGTGCATGTTAATAGCTTTTATTTTATTGTGGAAGTTAACATTGCAGAGCTGCGTCACCCATTTTTTTCCCCTCTTTTATTTTCAGCACTGGTCATCGCTGTTCTCCGCTTCATTCAGCTAAAGCCAAAGGTTTTGACCCCGTGGCTCAATGTCAGTGGTTTGGTGGGCTTTTGCTTGGCTTCTTTTGGAATGACCCTTCTGGGCAACTTCCAGGTATTACTGGTGGGGGGGGTGTCACACCTTTTATTCTGTGGTAACATCATTTTGTTGCTTTTGGATTCGTGTGTTATATAAACCTAGTATTGATCTCCTGGGATAAACCAGATAGGAATCAACAAGAGGAGTTCATTCAACTTTATGGTAGAGAGAATCTCGCAAGTCTGAATGTATGGTCCTTCCACACACACACACACACACACACACACACACCTCCTTTACAGCCTGAGAAACTAGGAAGGGTCTTCCAGACGGAAGAGGAAGATAGACAACCACAACAATAGAAGAGGAAAGGAAGAGAGAAAGAGGGGAGGAAAAGAGAAGAGAGGGAAGGAGAGGGCAAGAAGAAAGAGGAAAGGAGAGGAAGATGGGGAGGGATAGGAAGAGGAGGAGAGAGAGTAGGAAGGGGAAGAGGTAGAGAGGAGGAGGGGAGAGGAAGGGGAAGAAGGAAAGGGAAAGGAGAGGAGGAAAGAAGAAAGTAGAGAAGGGAGGGAGGAAAGGAAAGTAGGGTGGCGACAAGACAAAATAGGTGTGCGGGATGGTAAGCAAAGCAATCCTGATTATATACTTTAATTTTTTATATGGAAAAATTGATTTGATTTGATTGGATTTATTTAGATTTATAAAGCCGCGCCTCTCTCCCCGAAGGGACTCGGGACGGTGCACAGAATTAAAAGACATATAAAACATAACCATCAATAAATATTAAAACCAAATTAAATAATGTTCATCCTGTGCTAAAAATCTTAAAATCTTAAAAACTATTTCCCCCTAAGATCCAAATAAAACAGATTAGGCTTCAGATTACAGGCTAGGTTAGATGGATTAGGCCAGGCCGGCCTGATGGAAAAAATAGGTCTTCAACTTTTGGCGGAAAGAGCGGAGGTCCGTGATAGTTCTAAGTTCAGGGGGTAGGTCGTTCCAGATGGTTGGGCCCGCCACAGAGAAGGCCCTTCCCCTGGGTGTCGCCCGCTGACATTGCCTGGTGGACGGCACCCGGAGTAGTCCCTCTCTATGGGAGCGAATCAGCCGAAGGGATGTATGGGGTAAAAATGAATGTTTAAAAGTGTTAAAATGTGATAAGAATAACTAAGAGAATGTATACTTGTAAATGTGTGTATGAGACTAAAAATTAAAATAAAAAATAAAAATAGAAACTAGGAAAGATCTCTTTTGGGCCTCTTGCCCCCACTAACTATCCTGTTGTAAGTTATGCTGGGTTTTATCTGGCCACTTCCCTTGTTGATGGTTCAGAGGATTAAAATCTGAAAAGCTGAAAAGGTTCAAGTCTCCAGTGCCATGTGATGGGATGAGCTCCCATTACTCGCTCCAGCTCCTGCCGACTTAGCAGTTCGAAAGCACGCAAATGCGTGTAAATGAATAGGTACCACTTTGGTGGAAAGGTAATCTGTGTGCCTCGGCATATAGTCATGCCGGCCAGATGACCACAGAAATGACTTCAGACAACACTGGCTCGCTCTGCTAAGAAATGCAGATGAGCACCGCCCCCTAGAGGCAGAAAGGAATAGATAGGGAAAACCTTTATTTTTTCCCTTGGCAGTGACACTCTGCCCAGTCTCCCAAGATCACATACCAATGTATCTAGCCATGGCTTTTTGCATAAGCTATTATGGTTTATTCAATAAAATGTGGTGGGGCAAATTATGACTTGCAGCTTACGGCATCCAGAACTCTTTTTTCCTGTCCCAATTAATAAATGTCCCCGTTATCTATAAATGGCTTTCTTCTGAATTGACTGAATGCTAGAGCATGGAGGTAATTGTGTGCCGCCCTGGGTCCTAACAAGGAGAAGGGTGGGGTATAAATTTAATAAAATAAAGAAATAAATAAATTAGCAAGATCTTTCAGTGACATTTGTCTCGCTTCAGCAAAACAAGCCTCCTCTGAACTTCCTTGTTTCCTACCGTACTTTTGGAGTATAAGACGCACCAAGATTTTGAAGAGGCAAATTAAAAACAAAAAAAGTTTTTCCACTCTGCAGACCAGAGTTGTAACACTGGTTCTGAACCCAGAGTTGCTAACACTGTGAGCCGAATCTGGCCTGTGGGCCTTGAGTTTGAAACACCCACGCCAGGCAATGGGTTCACTTAAAGGCTGCCCCTCCTTTTTTTTTTTTTCTAAACAACTACTTCAGAAAAAGTCATAACATCCACTTCTGAACTTTGTGCTTGAAGAAGAGAAGAATGAAACTTTGATTTGGGGTTTTACCGATTAGATGGATGGATGGATCATTACAGAAATGGCTTGTTCATATTATTATGAAAAAGCAAAAAGTTGTGATTTGATGGGAAGGCCTTATTTTACTGCAGAGAGTGTCAATGCTTCTTTTTCTTTTTTTTTCTTATCCTTCCTCACTTCTCTTTCCCCCTTTCCTCCCCACTTCCTTTTCTATTTTATTTTGCATTTTACAATATTTTATAACTCAGTAAAATGTTAAACTGGAAGAAAAAGGGTCATAAAATTGGATAGGTCACTTGGAGACCGACTTAATCACCAACATGACTTAGTATTATAATTCTGGGCTCGGTTACAGTCCTTAACGATGAGAATGACATGTATCCGTTTGGAAGCTAAAAGGTAAACAAAATACTTCTTGGCTATGGAAAGCAAAGACCTTCAGCTGTCCCAGTACACACTGCAGATATATTAAGGCATTCTGAGTTGAGCAATAGAGAGTGGAATTCTTAGGAAATGTTGGCTGAGTGTTTTTTTTTTAAACTGGGTGTATTATTTATTTATTTATTCAATTTATATACCGCCCTATTTTCCCTGGGGGGACTCAGGGCGGTGCACAGAAAGATAAAAACCTAACAACACATACAAAATATAAAAGACAATTAAATTATTAAATCTGTGCTAAAATTTAGATAATATAAAAGTTAAAACCAGTAAACATCAAAATTTTATACCCTTAGTCTATGTCAGGCCAGCTAGATGAAAGAAATGTGCTTTTAACATCCGACGGAAGAGGCGTAGGTGCGTGATGGTACGGATATCGGGGGGGGGGCAGGTCGTTCCAGAGGGCCGGGCCCGCCACAGAGAAGGCCCTTCCCCTGGGAGTCGCCAGCCGGCATTGACCGGCTGACGGCACCCTGAGGAGGCCCACTCTGTGGGAGCGGACAGGTCGAAGGGAGGTATGTGGCAGGAGGCGGTCTCTCAAGTATTAACCAAAGTCACATGTTTTGTGTCCTTTTTAGCTTTCCAATGATGAAGAAATACACAACGTCGGCACCTTTTTGGCCTTTGGTTTCGGCACTATGGCCTGCTGGATTCAGTCCGCACTAACCCTCAAAATAAACTTGAAGAATGAAGGTAGAAAAGCTGGAATCCCACGAGTGGTTTTGTCAGCGGCAATAACTCTGTGCCTAGTCCTTTGTATCCTTTACGTTTTGGGGGTTTCCCCCCCCTTTTCAAAATGTAAGTGTTGCTTAAAAAAAAAATGATAAGCTGTTTCTGGATGGTTACAAAATTCAGTTCTGTGGCTTTTTTCATGCACTTCATTTGATGTTTGGAGAAGACCCCATTTTGAAGCCAAGTGGCCCAGATGAGGGGTTTTCAAATTTCCCAGGTTTCAATATTTGAAGAAACAAAGCTTTAGTGCTTAAAAATTAGCTGCATTTGAATTATTATAGTCGGTTGCACAGTGTTGATGTTAAAGAGTATTGTCATAAAACAGTTCATACAGAGTTGCCTTTTGCAATTGACTGATGGTGACTTTTTTTGACCGATGGTGTTTAAACTGTTGCTCCAGATGTTTTGGGATTGCACCCAAGACACATTTTACTGATGGTACCACATTTGTTTCTTTTGCCAAGGTCGTTCTACTTCTATTTGCAGGTCTTTATATTTTGTGATTCCTCCCCCCTCCGTAGAAAAGGAACGGAAAATGCGCAAAAACTCAAATTGATTCTAACAGGAAGACAGTGTTGTGAAATTATGAAAATTTCAGTCTAAAAACAGCTGGAGGCCAACCCATGGACCCCTGGGAAGTTCCTACTGCTTGAGAAAATAACCCACAGGGAATATTCTGTTTCTTTCTTGATGAGATCATTTTTAAGCAGGTTTTGAACATAGGCTTATGCCACTGAAAAATTCCAGATCTAATGCTTTATTTCAAAGATTTTCCAAGCCTATTTAGGTTGTGGAATCTGATAGTTAAAAAGGAAAAGTTTCCCAGGTTGTCTACATGAGAGCCAAACTCTGAAGATTTTTTTAAAAATGGCTGAGTTTGAGAGAACTTATTCTGTCTGCAAAATACTACTTAATCACCTACCCTAATCACAATCAGTCTGATGGCATATAGAATAGAATAGAATACAATAGCAGAATTGGAAGAGACCTTGGAGGTCTTCTAGTCCAACCCCCTGCCTAGGCAGGAAACTCTACACTTCAGACAAACCACTTCAGACAAATGGTTATCCAACATCTTATTAAAGACTTCCAGTGTTGGGGCATTCACAACTTCTGGAGATAAGCTGTTCCACTGATTGTTCTCACTGTCAGGAAATTTCTCCTTAATTCCAGGTTGCTTCTCTCCTTGATTAGTTTCCATCCGTTGCTTCTTGTCCGGCCTTCAGGTGCTTTGGAGAATAGTTTGACTCCCTCTTCTTTGTGGCAACCTCTTAGATATTGGAAAACTGCTATCATGTCTCCCCTAGTCCTTCTTTTCATCAAACTAGACATACTTGAAAAACTTACCTTTATTGTAACATACAATAAATATCTAATCTTTGTGTTAATGAATATATACTGTGGGGGTATTGGGAAACACAAGCAGCAATATATGAACAAATCTTATCAGCTCCGGAATAACATTTCCAGTTGCTTACCGTAGGTTGATATAATTTTGATCTTGTGACTAACGAAGTTGCAAACCATGGTTGAATAAGCAATACAAAATAGAGCTTACAATTCTGCCAACTATTTCTGTTGCTAAGTAAGAGTTGTTTTGTCCCATTTTACGGCCTTGTCCCAGCTGTTAAGTGAATCACTGCAGTTGTTTAAGTTAGTAACACTGTTGTTAAGTGAATGGGAATTTTGCAGTATCCTTCCCCTGCCATGCCCACCAAGCCACACCCACAGAACTGGTAGTAAAAAAAATTTGAATCCCACCACTGGATGGGATGTACAGTGATCCCTCGTTTTTCGCGGCTTCATCTTTCACGGCTTCAGTGCTTCACGGAATACAGAATAGAAAAAAAATGCATCGGTAGGAAGCAAGTGCCCCCTAGTGGACATTTAAATGATGTCCACCAACTCAAGTTTCCGGTGCGAATCCTACTTCACGGTTTTTCAGTTTTCGCGGAAGGTTCCGGTCCCCATTAACCGCGAAAAACGAGGGATCACTGTACCGTATTTTTTAGAGTATAAGATGCACCTTCCCACCCCAAAAGAGGGTGAAAATCTGGGTGCATCTTATACATTGAATACAGCATTTTTAGCCCCCTGAAGCCCCACCACCTTTGTATTTGTATTTATTAAATTTATAAACCGCACCTTCTCCCTACTGGGACTCAGGGCGGTGTACAGGCAGGTAAAAATCGATAATATAAAACATAAAACACATTAAAAATACATTAAATTTGCAAAAATGGCTGTGCAGAGGGTTTGCGAGGCTTCCAGAGTGCTCCTGGGGATTGGGGAGAACAAAAATGAGTGACAAATGGTCCTTTTTTGCTCGTTTTTGCTCCCACCAGCCCCTAGGAGCACTCTAGAAGCCTCCTAAAGGCTATGCGTACCCTTTTTTGGGACAAAAAATGGGCCCATTTTGGCAAAAAATGGGCCGTTTTTGGGAGGTTGCCGAGTGCGAAAACTTTTTTAAAAAAATTGCCTCTTCAAAATCTTGGTGCGTCTTATACCCCCAAAAATACGGTAGGTTTCAGGTATAGCCCTGATTCCCAGAGGGATTTCAATGTTTGCTCCTCTTACTGCAGGGATGTCCAAACTTGGGAACTTTAAGACTTGTGGACTTCAACTCCCAGAATTCCCCAGCCAGCTATGCTATGCTGGCTGGGGAATTCTGGGAGTTGAAGTCCACAAGTCTTAAAGTTCCCAAGTTTGGACATCCCTGTCTTACTGTGTATGTTTCTGTGCCTTTTCCTTGACCCCCCCCCCCTTCAGATTTCATTTTGATGAATCAGTTTAAGGCGCACATGCATGCGTCACGGATCCAGTGGGGAATGGTGATGTGCTTCCTATGTTTCTTCGGCTCCTTCGCGGTGGAATTCAGACACTACCGGTTCGAGATCATTTGCTCTGAGTACCAAGAGAATTTCCTCAGCTTCTCCGAAAGCTTGTCTGAAGCCTCCGAGTATCAAACAGATCAGGTGTGACCCAACTCCCAAACTGACCAGGCAGAGGATGTTCGACGTCAAAGGATTGAACTCTACGGCCCCTTTCATTTACCGTGATTCAGCTTTCTTGGGGGTTTTTTCTCTTTTTGGGGGGGCTAATTTCTCTCTGCAATCGGCCAAACTTTCTTCCGAAGAACGAACCAGATGCCTCTTTGCATGGATTTTTTTTTTTTTAAAAATGTTTCCAACTGAGTCTCTTTCGGTTTGAGCACGAACACCCTGCCTCAAAGTTCGGTGTAGATTCTCATTCGCCCGGATCGTGGTTGTCCCAAATGGATTTTGTTTTTCCCTTGAAGACGTTTTGCTTCCCATCCGAGAAGCGTCTTCCGTTCTAGACTTCAGTTCCTTTCAGTTCTTCGGTCAGAACGGAAGAAGCTTCTTGGATGAGAAGCGAAATGTCTTCAAAGTCCAGTTGCTTTTTGAAGGAACCCTTCCCCTCCCCACACACCTTTGAGGACATTCTGCCTCAAATGCAAAAATGGCTGTTCCAAGTGCAAAAGCGGGCAACTTCCTGCACATTTTCTGTGCTCAAGGCGGAGCATTGCTGGCACATTTCGCCCAGTGTTCATAACAGCCCACGTCTTGCTTCGAATAATGGTTGCACTTTTAGGACAGGGTGCTTGGTCATCCAAGTGGCTCAGTTTGAAACTTTTTGTACACACTACCTCTTTGCTCCTTTTTCTTTTTGCTTAAAGGCATTTTATAACACGGTATGAGATGTTGGGTTTACGTTGGTTTCCCATGGTCCTCTTGTGACTGGCTGAAAGAACTTATTAATGTTGCATTCTATTATGTTATGTTACGCAAAAGAGGCGGCGGAGAACTGTGAAAAAAAACTCTTATCCATACGTACGGTATATGCGGTTGCACCTTGAGTGAATATAAAAAAATGGAAAGGGAGGGTCATGTTACCTGCAATAAGTTTTAGACCAGGATGACGCAGCAACCCTGGTCTGTGGACATATCCTAGGGCAGGGGTTCCCAAACATGGCAACTTTAAGACTTGTGGACTTCAACTCCCAGAATTCTCCAGCTGGCTGGAGAATTCTGGGAGTTGAAGTCCACAAGTCTTAAAGTTGCCAAGTTTGGGAATCCCTGTCCTAGGGCATCCACCAGGTGGAGGTGTATCCAGATTTGCAAAACCAAATGTCAAGTTGTATCTGGTGTCTATAGGCACACACCGTACAGAAGACAGGCTGTGCGTGCGACAGGGTTAGGATTGTGATACCACGGCTCGTATCTCGCAGATCATTGTGTATAAGCTTTACTATAACCTGTACACTTGGCCATGGAATCGACAGTTCCCACGTGGATTATTGTGGAGGTTCGCAAACCAGTTTCCCGTGTTACTGAGGGGGTCAGTTGTTTGCTAAGGTGCAATGTTATCTTTTCCTCCCGTTTTCTGCATTTCAGACCCTTTGAAAGGAAATGCCAATTTTATATACTGAAGCTGGTCCATTAGAGAGTGAGCAGAGGGCGCTTGAGCTCACAAAAACCAGGGCTACCAGCCTTCCTATATTCTGGTGCTTTTTTGCCACCTTTTATACTGAAAACAGGTTTACTTCTCATTGACTTGGGGAACAAGAACACAAAGAAACAGCGACATTTTTATGCAGCTTCCCTCTGGGGCCCTGTGAACAGATGATGGTTCTTGTTAGGATTGGGATAGGATAGGATTGTTTCCGAGTCTTTAATATGGGCATAGAGGCAGGAATCTCAAGG
This sequence comes from Rhabdophis nuchalis, assembly GCA_039707465.1. Classification (NCBI taxonomy): domain Eukaryota; kingdom Metazoa; phylum Chordata; class Lepidosauria; order Squamata; family Natricidae; genus Rhabdophis; species Rhabdophis nuchalis. The sequence goes on along the minus strand of CM077648.1, from coordinate 12,421,950 downwards.
GCCTCTCCTGCAAAATCCTCTTTCTAGGCGATTTTTTCCAAGTTGCATATGGTTTTTCTTTTTCCCATATATGGCCTGTATATTCAACGTATCTTTTTTTCCAGAGATTGGGAGGCATTTCTGTACTGGGATTTTAAGACTAGATACGCCAATGTGAAGCTCTGCGGGTAGAACGGTTACTTGAGGAAAAAAGTGCAACGTGGCTTGAAGTGGCAAAAAAATAAAATCCAATCAGCAAAGGTGGGAACGTTCACCAAGTAGCAATAACAAAGAGCTTGTAAAGGGGCAATTGAAAAGTTGCTAATTTGCCATGTGGAACAATCAAATCACTACAGTTGGAGGTATAGACTTTTGGGATGAAATTATTTGCCAATCCTTTCTACCTTTACATCAGAGTAAATCTCACCGAACATATGGGGGAGTGAGGCTTGAAAAATAAATTGGATCAAGTCCAAAACATTAACTTTCAAGAATTGGGCCAGAATCTCGATTTGAGATAGTAAATGCTTGAAATAGGAAAAGCCAGAAAATATTTAACGGAGAGAGCAGTGAATTGGGTGAAAAGCTTAAAGTTTAATAATTAGAAAGAGGAGACTTGTCAAAGTGATAATGGCTTTCAATGTAGGACATAAACGCACACAGAATTGTAAAATACACAAGTGTTTCTATAGTAGAGAGGCTTACGAGAGAGGCTGCAAGTCAGGTGTAGATAACTAAATGCTGTTCAGATGTTTTGGGACTCGTTTTCCCATCAGCTCCGGACAGGATGGCCAACGGCAAGAGATTATATTACAAACATCTGGTGGGTAACAGGTTGCTTACCCCAGCTGTAGAGGAATTCAAACCAGCTGTGCTTCTCCAGTTACGGAAAGGTTGAAAAGGCAAGAAATCCACCAACGAGCAGCTAAATGGGTTTCTGTTAGAATGTGTTTTACTCTAAATAATTCATTGTGAATTTTAAAAAAATGTTTAGGATGTATCATTTATATTTTGCATTTTTTTTCCTAAAAGGGAAGAAAAGATTTTTGTGAACTTTTCTTCTCTTTCCATTGAATATGCAACCCAACTTTTCTTCACGATAAGAGTGTAAATACCTTTTAAGTATTTCTTACGGCACATTTTTTCAATATGGTTGAGCAAAGACTTCATAACTGTATACTGACACGTGACCACTAAATAAATTTCTTTTATGGAAAGGCATGGTTTTGTGCTTGCACCTACCTACGTAACATATTTATATCCTTGCCTGCTTTATAAAGCTGAGCCCAACTGCCAAGCAATTAAAAATATTCAGAGGAGCCCACTGAGAATAACCTTGTTGCTCAAATGCTTGCAGAAACACCTGTGTTCATGCAGGGAAGAAACCAATAAGCCAGAAGTGGTTCAGCCGAAAGGTAGAGGGAATTATGCAACGTTTACAGTTTTCTCCATGGGGAATGTACAGGTAGCCCTTGACTTATAAGTGGCCACTTATTGACCATTCAAAGTTGTAATGGACCTTGTGACCAGAGTTCATTTACAGTGGCTGCCCTCTCGGGTCACGGGATCCTATTTGGGACGCTTGGCAACCTGCTCCCATTTATGTTGCAGGAGCTGGGTATGTCTAGTTTGATGAAGAGAAGGACCAGGGGAGACATGATAGCAGTGTTCCGATATCTCAGAGGGTGCCACAAAGAAGAGGGAGTCAAACTATTCTCCAAGGCACCTGGGGGCAGGACAAGAAGCAATGGGTGGAAACTAATCAAGGAGAGAAGCAACTTAGAACTAAGGAGAAATTTCCTGACAGTTAGAACCATTAACCTCTGGAACAGCTTGCCTCCAGAAGTTGTGAATGCCCCAACCCTGGAAGTCTTTAAGAAGATGTTAGATAGCCATTTGTCTGAAATGGTATAAGGTTCCTGCCCACGCAGGGGGTTGGACTAGAAGACCTACAAGGTCCCTTCCAACTCTGCTATTGTATTATTGTATTATGTCCGTTTGCAGCACCCGTGGTCGCATGACTGCAATTTTATTCATTTATTTTCGTATTTACAACATTCTTTGGTGGAAACTTCTTGTTTCTGGCAAAAAACAACCCCCACAATGGTTTAACATCTATGATATTCGCTTAATGACTGACGAGGCTGCAAAAATGTAAAACCAGGTTGGTCCTTGGTCCTATCTTGGATCACTTAATGACTTAGCATGATGTACGGCTGTAATTCCAGGGTCAATTATAATTGTAAGGTGGGGACCATCTGTATTTGCATTCTTGCTGGGCTCTGAAGTAGGGAAGGAGAAGAACAGAGCAAGGAGTAAGTAATATAGGTAGTCCTCGACTTATGGCCACCATTAAGCCCGGAACTTGCTAAGTGAGAAATGGGTTAAGTGAGTTTTGTCCCATTTTACGACTTGCCACGTTAGTTAAGCGAATCACTGCAATTGTTAAATTAGTAAAATGGTTAAGTGAATCTGAGTTTCCCCATTGACTTTGCTTGTCAGAAGGTCGCCAAGTATGGTCACATGACCCCAGGACATTGTAACCGTCATAAATATGAACCAGTTGTCAAGATATCTGAATATAAATCACGTCGACCATGGGGTCCGACCATGCAATGGTGCTAAGGGTGAAAAATGGTCGCAAGTCACTATTTTCAGTGCTGTTGTAACTTACGTCGTTAAACAAATTGTTGTTAGTCGAGGACTACTTGTGCTGATCTGGATCTGGGCCTCAGTAAAGGACACGTGTCTGAGGAAAATCTGAATTAAACGCCAGAGATTTCCTTGATCTTAATACAATACAATAGCAGAGTTGGAAGGGACCTTGGAGGTCATCTAGTCCAACCCCCTGCCTAGGCAGGAAGCCCTATACCGTTTCAGACAAATGGCTATCCAACATCTTCTTAAATACTTTCAGTGTTGGAGCCTTCACAACTTCTGGAGGCAACTTCTGTTCCACTGGTTAATTGTCCTAACTGTGAGGAAATTTCTCCTCAGTTCTAAGTTGCTTCTCTCCTTGATTAGTTTCCACCCATTGCGTCTTGTCCTGCCCTCAGGTGCTTTGGAGAATAGTTTGACTCCCTCTTCTTTGTGGCAACCCCTGAGATATTAAAATGCTATCAATGCTATCATTTCTCTCCTAGTCCTTCTTTTCATTAAACTAGACCTACCCAGTTCCTGCAACCGTTCTTCATATGTTTTAGCCTCTAGTCCCTTAATCATCTTTCTTGCTCTTCTGGACAGGATTGTCTTCGTTGCCATATCTCGGAAACTGGAAAAATATTGAACAAGGTATCACCAGTAAAGAATAAAAGTTGACTCTCCCCCCCTCACAACCACACGTTTTATGGACAACTGTTGTGGCCCGCCAGTGGCCAGCAGAGCTGGCAGCAGTCGGACAGTGAGGTTGGGGAGGAACATGGGCCAGTCCTGGAGTCTGGGGAAGGCTCTGATGAGGGCTCTGCGTCGGAGGCAGAGAAGGAACCAAGGCCATCTGGGAGTTATTTGCTGCCTCCCGAGTCTGACATCAGCGAGGCAGAAGAACAGCAGGCGCCCGCTTCTAGTGTGCACATGCACCAAGCTGCCAGAAGGCAAGAACAATTAAGAAAATGGTCGACTCGGGAGTAAGGCTTGGAGATGATTGCTCCCATCCCCCCATAAGACATAAAAGAGGAGCGAAGGGGACGTGAGATTTTGCAGGAAGCAATTAGTTCATCTGGTCGGTTCAAGCTTTGAAAAGTTCTGTTTGACACTCTGCTAAGCTTGGCAATTAGGTCTCTGGCAGAGTTCCAAGGGAGATAAGGTGGGCGTTTACCAACATTCCCCTGAAAGACTGGCAACTCGAGCAGACATCTGTCGGAATCTTCACAGACTGCTTGCGAAGCATTGAGGACTGTGAATGACATAATTCACAGCTGTATAAATAAAAGAGGGTTTGGGGGACTAAGATTGTGGTTTATGCTGTCTCAGGAAGCCTAAGTGAGAAAAAGCCACAACCCAAGCTTGCACTTTTAGACACAAGTCTTCTACTTCAGTCGTAGATTTTTATTTAAAGGCAAGACATGCACCACAAGGTTGACCTTGACTAAATTGGTAATATTAGCATCCAGGCTGGAAAAGGATTTATAAGCTCAATATATGAGAAATTTTAATACCGGGTCTGACTTTTCCTACATGTATATTGTATAGTGGATTTCTGAGGATCAGCTACTCGTTTGTGTGTAACACACCAAGTCCTGGAACACAACCGCAAGGCCGATTCTAACAACATCGTCAAGTACTGGGAGGGCTGCCCACAACATACGTAACAGAGAGGACATCAAAGTTTGGAATGAAGATCTCGTGTGCTTGTTCCATTGTTAAGACTCCAGGCAGCCTACTAGATTCTCTGTGGACATTTCCAATTAAATTGGGACAACATCTTAATGATTTCAGTACTTTATCCAGCTTTGCAGCGGATACAATAGGCCCATTTCCCAGCAGGGCTGCCGAGGGTTCTCAGGGGTTCAGGAGAACTTCTAAGATTCTGTGCAGTTCGGAGAACCCCCAAATCTCACTCCTGGCTGGCCCCGCCCACCCCTCCCAGGAGTCCCCACGCGGCCCGTTTTGGATACAGATAATGTATGCAGCGGATGCTCGGGGAGGGTGAAAAACTGACCTACCAGAAGTTCGGGAAGGCTGGAAACGGACCCGTTTCCGGCTTCCGAAGCCCATTTTCGTCCTCCTGGAGACTCGAGGAAAGCTTCCGGAGCCCAGGGAGGGCAAAATCGCCCACGTTGCCATGGTGCAGGAGGTTGACTAAGCCACGCCCACCCAGCAACCGGCCAGAGAACCCCTTGCTAAAATTTTTGAAGCCCATCCCTGGATGTAAAGTGGAAAAAAAAAAATTGGCATTCCATAGGATTTGGAGATTGTTCCCCTTACATCATTAGCAGTGGTGGGTCGCAGGCGGTACACCCGGTATGGGTGTACCGATGCCTGCCGGGAGCACCAGGTACCTTTCCGGTACAGTACTTCCGAGGGCCCACCTGTCCTTCTTACCTGTATTCGAGCTCTTTGGCGCTTCTGCGCACGGCGCCTGCACAACGCTCCGCCGAGCAGCTGGAGCGTCGCGGAGGTGTCACAGAGCATCGCAGGCGGTAAGGACGTATGCGCGCGCTGCACATGTTCATGTGGTGGATGCCGGGGCCCATTGCACCGTACCGGTTGCACCGAGATCCGGAACCCACCACTGATCATTAGTGAAAAGGAGCAGAGTTTGAGGAGGCAAAATATGACTTCAACCAGAACATAAAATGTGCAACATGCTGAAGAGACCAGAACTTGCTGAAATGCCGGGGGGAGCCTTGGAAAAAAACCAAACGGGAAGGAAGCGGGGTGGACACTGAGACATGCTGACCACTCTTGAAATGCTGCACGTAACAGGAACAAGTGAAGCCCCAGCAAAACGATTAAAGGTCTCCATCACACCTTCAAGCACAAATAGGTGGAGTGCTAACCTGCAGGATTTAGAATGGAATTTTATAGCAATTTGATCCCAGGGGGAAAATTTTAAAAAAGCACCCTCTTTTCCCCAGGTTAAGTAGGACCCCCTTTGAGGACTCATGCAACTCTTTCGACAAAGGATCGATCATGCCTCCCGCATGCACACGTGTTCCAGTTGGCACGGATGTTCTGACTAGCCTGCATGTTTGACTGGGTTAATGGTGCCCGTGCTGTTTTTTTTCCTTCCCTTTCCAGGATCAAACACTTCCGAGAGCTCAGCTTGCAACATTTTTCAACTATAAATAGTCTGGATTTCCCCTACAGTTCACTACAAACAAGAAGCACCGAAGACTTTGAAATCCTGCAATCAAGCGCGACGCCAATAAAAGACGACAGCTGGTAGTATGCACCCAAGAGAACATCCCCTAAGGAAAGTCTCCACTGCTGGCCCCTTTGACCTGGATGGGAGGTGGGCTTTGCATCCCATCGGTTTGACCTCAAAAAGGAGGACTTTCTTGTTTGAGTTTGCACCTCTTGACTCTTCCATTTGCCAATCCAAAGAAAAACCAAGTCAACCCCTTGAGAGCTTCACTCGGCTACCATCACAGAACTGGCAAATTTTCCATCGGGTTCAATTTTTGTGTCATCGGGGTGGGGGGGTGGGGGGGAGAGTCAGGCGCCTGTTTTCGGGACTCTTCATTGCCGGCTAGAAGGACAGTAAAACGGTAAGGATGATTTTCTCAGCTGCTCCTCTCTCTTTCCGCATCCCTTCCTTAATCCTAGGTGCAAACGTTAAGCAGAGGACGGCAGGAACAGTTCGCTGAAAGAGGTTATGAGTCTGTAGTACGATTTCTCATCGTCTGTCAGCCCTGCGTTGCCCGGCCGGATTACTACAGCCACATGCATGTCCGCTTCTTCGGCAGCATCTGCTTCTAAAGGACACAAAGCGTGGCTCATTAGGCAACAGCAATAGCACTTAGACCAGTATTTCTCAACCTTGGTGACTCTAAGCCCTGTGGACTTCAACTCCCAGAATTCCCCAGGCAGCTATGCTGGCTGGGGGGATTCTGGGAGTTGAAGTCCATAGGACGTAAAGTCGCCAAGGTTGAGAAACACTGACTTAGACTTATGTACCGCTTCCCAGTGCTTCCCAGCCCTCTCTAAGCGGTATACAGAGTCAGCCTCTTGCCCCCAACAATCTGGGTCCTCATTTTACCCACCTCGGAAGGATGAAAGGCTGAGTCAACATTGAGCCTGGTGAGATTCGAACTGCCAAATGGCAGGCAGTTGGCAGTCAGCAGAAGTAGCCTGCAGAACTGCACTCTGACCACTGCACCACCACAGCTCCTAAGTAACTCTACAGATAACAGCAATAGCACTTGGACCTATATACCGCTTCACAGCTTTCTCTAAGTGGTTTACAGAGTCAGCCTCTTTCCCCCAACAATCTGGGTCCTCATTTGACCAACCTCGGAAGGATGGAAGGCTGAGTCAACCTTGAAGCTGGTGAGATTCGAACTGCCAAATTGCAGGCAGCTGGCAGAAGTAGCCTGCAGTACTGCACTCTAACCACTTCTCCACTGTGGCTCATGAACTGTCTACTTCCGGGGTATCACCTGTTTGGTCCATGTCTTTGACTATGCAATTTCCACTAGTGGTTCGGGCGAACTGCTCCAAACCGGCTGAATACCACCTCTGCAAGCGAGGTTTTTTTTTTTTTTTAAGCTGTGGGATGAATTAAAATAGAAATATTTCTCCTTCCTTTTTTCTTTTTCTGGCAATTTCTAACCCCAACACTGTGGAAGTCACACAGCAGACTTTAGTGGATTGTGGTTGCCTTAAAATCATGAGCATGGACAGAGAGGTTTCTGTTGTGGCCCAGCTGGCTCCGGATGAGTTGCTGATGGACTCCTCTAGTGAGGAGTCCTATGAGTCTGCTCTGGAGACCTTGAGGAAGCAGAGAGCCCGGCTGGTCATCAGGAGGCATCTGGGTCTTGGAGTAATGGGGAGGATCAGGGCCAGTTTGTTCCTGATGCTAGAGTGAGAAGGGCTGAGAAGAGGAGGCTTCAATTACGCCAGAAGCAAACTCGGAGGGTCTGAATTGCTCTCAGCTGCTTAATGAATGGCCCCTCCCAAGAGGGTTTAAAAGGAAGTTTGGGATGAAGAGGTTTTTGCAGAGAACAACGTTTAACTTCAGGTTCGTGTATAGTCGTGTTTGAATAAAATTTGTATCTGTTACGAGACATTAAGGCAAGCAGCCAATCTTGTATCAGTCGAAGGACGGGGGGCAGAACAGGTTTCCAAACTCCACCTGGTGGTGTCAAACATTAAACCAGATCAGTTTTAGATCCAACGCATCTCCTCTACAGCTCCTCTTCCCTAAAGGGAGAATTATCTAAGACAATTATTTTTGTAAAACTTTGCTCCACACCGCTCTTGACCTTCAGGACACGTGGTCTCGTCTTGTCTCTAGCACTAACTGGACATGTTAGTCTCTCACTGCACCAGGGAGCACCCACTAGCTTTATTACCTTGAGTGACGTCCGTCAAGAATAGTATGTTGTTGGTGGCACATCCAATGCTCGCAGCAATCCGCTGATAGCTCTCGCTGTCAACTTTAGGTCCTATCTTGGTGTCAAAGTGGCCATCAAAAAGCTGATAGGTGGAAGGAGAAGATTACAGAATAGCAGAATTGGAAGGAACCTTGGAGGTCGTCTAGTCCAACCCTCATGCTCAACCAGGAAACCCTATTTCATTTCAGGCTTCTTATCCCAAGAAGCTTCTTCAGTTCTAGATGAATGGTGAGGAAGGATTTACACTCTTCGGAGTCATCTGGTTGTTAGCATTCTGAAATTGAACAGCCCCCTCACAACACAGGGGAAGAGATAATATATCACTATCTCCTGTCTACAACACAAGTCGTTTCAACAGACTCAAGACCACACCAGCAGTGGGATTCACATTTTGTTAACACTGGCTCGTTTTACCCCTTCTGTGTATGCGCCTGGCCTCAAAAACAGGCATACCGTATTTTTTAGTGTATAAGACACACACCTTTTTCCCTCAAAAAAGGGGCTGAAAATCTGGGTGCATCTTATACAACGAATACATCATTTTTTGCCTTCCGAAACACTGCCCCCTTCACCAAAATGTCCATGCATAGCCTTTAGGAGGCTTTCAGAGTGCCCCTGGGGGCTGGGGAAGGCAGAAATGAGTGAAAAACAGGCCATTTTTGCTCAATTTTGCCCTCCCCCTCAGGAGTACTCTACAAGCCCCCTAAAGGTTATTCGTGCTGTTTTTGGGAAGAAAAATGAGCCATTTTTGGGAGGTTTGCAGAGTGCAAAACCTTTCTTTTTTTAAATTTGCCTCTTCAAAACCTTGGTGCGTCTTATACTCCGAAAAATACAGTAAATAGCTCTGGCTCCATGCAGACCTATTTACTGTATTTTTCAGAGTATAAGACGCACCAAGGTTTTGAAGAGGCAATTAAAAAAAAAAAAGGTTTTGCACTCTGCAAACCTCCCCAAAATGGCCCAAACTGGAGAACTGGTCCGAACCGGCTGAATAATCACTCTGATTCAGGTAACCCTGAGGGGAAAGATAAGTTTACAAATGGCCTCAATGACCCTCAAGAGAGCTAAAGAAAGATTTTCAGAGTGCTAACAAACCAGCTGACTGCGAAGAATATAAATCCTTCCATTCCCCACCATTCATTCAGAACTGAAGAAGCTTCTTGGGCGAGAAGTGAAATGTTTTCAAAGAAAAACACACAAACGTCCAGTAGTCTTTTTTTTTTTTAAAGCACCTTTGGGACAACCATGACCTGGAGGACTGAGAATCTCCATAGACATTTAGACCAGGGGTCTCCAACCTTTGCAACTTTAAGTCTGAAGGACTTTAGCTCCCAGACTTCTCCAGCCAGTTTTGCAAAAATGGATGCTTTAAAGCAGGGGTCTCCAACTTTTGCAACTTTAAGTCTGAAGGACTTCAGCTCCCAGAATTCTTCAGCCAGCTTTGCTGGCTGGAGAGGTCTGGGAGCTGAGGTCCTTCAGACTTAAAGTTGCAAAGGTTGGAGACCCTGGTTTAACCTGTATACTTACCTCTAAAAGATCACCTTCTGTAGAATTCCCGAACAGAAGCTTTTGAGCCTCCACGCTCCCTGAGGAATAAATATACACCTTTCTTCCTGCTTCTTTCCACTTTTTCACTGCGGGAACGACATCCTTAAAGAATCTGGAATGGGCGGGACGCAAGGGATGGAGACAGAATTGGGGAAGAGGCAATGAAACGGCTTCCCTCACCAAGGTTTAAGACATCGCTGGAAGCTGATCCTAATCGTGTTCGCTACGCAGCGAACAGCAAAGAGTGCAGCGGTACTCACTCTCCCTTCAGGCGGCCATTTTCGTAGGCCGCTCTCCACATGTGGCCCTGGAGCTCTTTCAAAGCCGTGGTCTTCCTATCCAAAGACATCTGCCAGAGGACGTTGTCTATCACGGCCTGCATGACCCGTTCCACCTCTTCTTCTCCATCCCTGGTTTCCAGTGGGATAGGCACCACTCCCTCCATATGAGAGTCTTCTTCAGCCTAAGGAAATCAAAACCGAAAACAAGCAAGGGGATAGGGTTAGGCTTCCCTAGGCCGCTCCCTTCTTTCTCTTGGCCCCGCCGACAAGGGAGGAGGAAGGCCAAGCTTGAGGGATGGCCCCCACCCTGCAAGAGCCGCCCCCGCGGTTCTCTCCCAGCCCTCTTTGCTGGAGGCAGCAGCAAATGTACCGCGACAAAGGCGGAATATTGTTGGCGTGCAAAAGCAAGTGAAGGGGCGCTTCACTCCCGCGCTAAGGCTCCGACCATGCCATTGCCGTGGAAGGACGACAGCTCTTTCATCCCTCTGCCCCGACAGGGAGCCGCAGGAGAGGGCCCAAAGAGCCGCATGCGGCTCCAGAGCCGCGGGTTGCCAATCCCTGGCCTAGGAAAGATACAAATGGCGGGAGCCAGGAGAAGGGCCTTCTCCGTGGTGGCTCCCTCTTTATGGAATATCATCACTTCAGAAATTAGATTGGCTCCCTCTTTGATGTTTTTTCACAAGGCCCTGGAGATTCAAGTTTTGTTTCCAGCGGGCCTGAGGAACTCAAAAGTGGGATGGACCCCATCAAATGCTTCATTTGACTGTTTATTTTTGCTTGGGAGTGGTGGTGGTTTGGTGTGGGGGGGTGTTATTGGTATTTTTATCTATTTTATTTTTTATTTTATTTTATATTCTGTGTTTTTATTCCTTGCAAGCTGCCTAGAGCTGCTGTGAGTGAGTAGGCAGCTATATACATTTTCTAAATAAATAAACAGCATGACATTTTCTGACAAGGGAGGGCAATCAACCAATGGAACAGAAGTTGCCTCCAGAAGTTTTGGGCGGCGCATCACGGAAGATTTTTAAAAGAGGCTGGACAACCATTTGCCTGAAATGGTGTGGGGTTTCCTGCCTGAGCAGGGGGTTGGACTAGTAGACCTCCAAGGTCCCTCCCAACTTTGTTATTTTGTAAATCTGCCCTTATCAGACTAACATGAAGAGAGCCAGAGTTGTGTTGAGATACTGTATTTCTGGGAGTATAACACATACTGAGATTTTGAAGAGGCAAATTAAAAAAAAAGTTTTTGCACTCTGCAGACCTCCCAAAACCGGCCACTTTTTGCAAAAACGGGCCAGTTTTTTGCCCAAAAAAAGAAGGGGGCATGCATAGCCTTTAGGAGGCTTATAGAGTGCCCCTGGGGGCTGAGGGGGCAAAAACGAGCAAAAAACAGCCCATTTTTCGCTCATTTTTGCCCTCCCCAGCCCTCGAGAGCACTCTGGAAACCTCCTAAAGGCTATGCGTGGCCATTTTTGCGAAGGGTTTCACTAGGCCAAAAATGCCGTCTTCAGTGTATAAGACGCACCCAGATTTTCAGCCTCTTTTTTGAGGGAAAAAGGTACATCTTAAGACTCCGAAAAATAAAGCAAGTGGCTTTACAAATATTTTATTATTTATTTACTATTAAGAAAACATGGGACTTGGCCCTACATATTTTAACGGCAGCAAGGTTGGGGTATGCTCAATGCTGGAAGGCTTAACCATATCCCGCCGGACGCGGTTATAATTAAAAAGATATTAGATTGCACAGAAGCGTTTAAAACTGACTTAAGAAGCTGAAGGGCAAAGAAGAGACGTCAGCATTTCCATTTGGAATAATTGGTATATTTGGATGGATAAAAGAATAAAGAAATGAACATGGTTTGGAGATTAGTCAGAAGAAATCTGTAACATTTTCCAAATGCTTTTTTATATAGTAAAAGTACGTTACAGTTAAAAGAGACTTATAGAGTGGAGTATAATGTTGTTGTTGTTGTTGTTGTTATTATTATTAATTCGATTTATATACCGCCCTATTTTCCCTGGTGGGACTCAGGGCGGTGCACAGAAAGATAAAAACCCACAACACATACAAAATATAAAATAGCATTAAATTATTAAATCTGTGCTAAAATGGTTAAAATAATTTGAAGGTTAAAACAATTAAATATCAAAAAATTTAAATTATACCCTTAGTCTATGTCAGGGAGGCCAGATGGAAAAAATGTGCTTTTAACATCCGACGGAAGAGGCGTAGGCCCGTGATTGTACGGATATTGGGGGGCAGGTCGTTCCAGAGGGCCGGGCCCGCCACAGAGAAGGCCCTTCCCCTGGGAGTCGCCAGCCGGCATTGACCGGCTGACGGCACCCTGAGGAGGCCCACTCTGTGGGAGCGGACAGGTTGAAGGGAGGTATGTGGCAGGAGGCGGTCTCGCAAATAACCAGGACCCGTGCCATGGAGCGCTTTAAAGATGGTTACTAACACCTTGAAGCGCACCCGGAAGACCACAGGCAGCCAGTGCAGCTCGCGCAGGAGAGGTGTTACTATATGTTAGACCAGGGATTCCCAAACTTGGCAACTTTAAGACTTGTGGACTTCAACTCCCAGAATTCTCCAGCCAGCTATGCTATGCCACAAGTCTTAAAGTTGCCAAGTTTGGGAACCCCTGGTCTAACATATAGTAACACCTCTCCTGCGCGAGCTGCACTGGCTGCCTGTGGTCTTCCGGGTGCGCTTCAAGGTGTTAGTAACCATCTTTAAAGCGCTCCATGGCAAGTTTGGGAACCCCTGTGTTAGACTATATGAATTGTTTTTCTCTTTTTTGGAAGTGTATGTGTTTTTGTATGTGGTGTCTTTTTTTTTCTTTTCTTTTTTATGTGAATAAAGACTATTTATTAAAAACAAACAAACCAATATTTTAAATTAAATAAATAATGAAGGAGAGATGTACCTGTTTTCTCAGCAGGCCAACATCTTGCTGGCACTCTTCTTCCTCCCAGTGGGTGTCCAGATAATCCCGAATATTTTCCCTGATGTAAGGAAACAAAATATCCTGGGGACACAACAAAAAGATATTGGTGTTTTAAGCTCCGGTGGACAGACGTTTGGGAACAACATCGGCCCCTCGGGGCATCTTCAAAAGCATCGATTATCCAATACTGTTAATTTAGTCACTTCGCCAAAATCTATACAATCTAATTCTCAGAAGAGAAATTTAAACACAGGTAACTGGGGGAGAAATAGTGAGTCAGTTAGTGAGAACAAAGATGCAAAAGAGACAGAATCTTTTTGAGAGTAAATATACATTAATAAATGCATATATATTTTTGCAGTGTTATTGTCCGTTTACTTTTTTTATTATATAAAATATAAAATTATTATATTTTATTATATAAAATATAAAAAGAAATTAAGGGCGGGAAAGGGAACAGGGGAGTGAGATAGAAGGGAGAAGAGAAAAAGAAAGAAAAAGGGGCATTAACTTCCAACCCTTCCTAGCACAGGACAGGATAAACACACTGCTCCAGTGGTGGGTTTCAAATTTTTTAGAACCTACTCTGTAGGTGTGGCCTATTTTGTGGGCGTGGCTTGGCAGTCATGTGACAGGATGGGAGTGGCCACCTTTTAAAATGTGGTGAAACTCATTTAACAACGCTCTTGCTTAGCAAGCAAAATTTTGGACTCAATTGTGATGATAAATTAATTCTTTTTCTTTCTTTCTTTCTTTCTTTCTTTCTTTCTTTCTTTCTTTCTTTCTTTCTTTCTTTCTTTCTTTCTTTCTTTCCTTTCCTTTCCTTTCCTTTCCTTACCGTTAGGTCACTGGCAGCTGCGGGCCAGATTTACTTCCAGGTACGCCGGTGGAACCCCCTCTCACCGGTTCTCTAAATTTCACCAACCGGCTCTCGCGAGTAGGTGCGAGCCTGCAGAAACCCACCACTGCACTGCAGCCTCAACTTTTTGCTTTTACACATTAGTAAAGGTAAAGGTTCCCCTCGCACATATGTGCTAGTTGTTCCCAACTCTAGGGGGTGATGCTCATCTCCATTTCAAAGCCGAAGAGCCAGCGCTGTCCAAAGACGTCTCCGTGGCCATGTGGCCGGCATGACTAAACACCAAAGGCAAACGGAACGCTGTGACCTTCCCACCAAAGGTGGTCCCTATTTTTCTACTTGCATTTTTACGTGCTTTCGAACTGCTAGGTTGGCAGAAGCTGGGACAAATAACGGGAGCTCACTCCGTTACGCGGCACTAGGGACTCGAACCGCCGACCTTTCTGATTGACAAGCTCAGCTTCTTAGCCACCGCGTCCTATACATGCTGTAAATACATGCACTCAAATTTTGAACACCCTAATTGTCAGGATGCTGTGATTATAAATATGAAGACCGCCCTATAAGTAACTTTGTTGTATCATTGAACGCTCACTAAAAGAATGGCTGTAAGTCAAGGACTTCCTGTGTGCCAGAGATGTGAGACAGATTCCTCCTTCCTGTTATACAGTTTTTTCTCTGTTCCCGCAGACAGTGTGCCTTTCAATTAGCTGCATAATTAAATGCTGAATCAGCAACTGTAAGTGCTATTCTTAAACATCAAAAAGCCTATAATTTGGGGAACATCTCTATGAGATATTAAACTAAGATTGATCACGTCTGCCCGATCTCCACGTCCAGCTCTACCTGGCTTACCCAGTGAGCATGATGTGACCTTCATGTTAAGTAAGTAACGTATGTTCCGGTTGGCTGCTCGTGCTTGAAAAGCATATCATGAGGAAAATTAATTCTATATAAGAGACCTTCTTAAAGTTATTAAGGTCAATTGAAACAAAGCCCAATTCCGGGCAACTAAAAAGTGGTAACTTCCATTCAGTGGTGGGTTTCAAATTTTTTAGAACCTACTCTCTAGGTGTGGCCTATTTTGTGGGCGTGGCTTGGCAGTCATGTGACAGGGTGGGAGTGGCCACCTTTTAAAATGTGGTGAAACTCATTTAACAACGCTCTTGCTTAGCAACCAAAATTTTGGACTCAATTGTGATGATAAATTCTTTCTTTCTTTCTTTCTTTCTTTCTTTCTTTCTTTCTTTCTTTCTTTCTTTCTTTCTTTCTTTCTTTCTTTCTTTCTTTCTTTCTTCCTTCCTTTCCTTTCCTTTCCGTTGGGTCACTGGCAGTGGCGGGCCAGATTTACTTCCAGGTACGCCGGTGGAACCCCCTCTCACCGGTTCTCTAAATTTCACCAACAGGCTCTCGCAAGTAGGTGCGAGCCTGCAGAAACCCACCACTGCAATCCACCCTCTTTAGTAAGTTCCTTTAAATTCCAAGCCAATACACATTCTCACCCACTAACTCTGGATCAGGCATGAATGACATGTGGCCCATAGGCCACATGAGACCCTGGACAGCTAGTAATGCAGCCATAGAAGATATAACACATAAAAAGAGCCACAATGGCACAATGGTTAGAGTGCAGTACTACAGGCTACTTCTGCTGCCTGCCAGCTGCCTGCAATTTGGCACTTCGAATCTCACCAGGCTCAAGGTTGACTGAGCCTTCCATCTTTTCGAGTGAGTAAAATGAGGACCTAGATTGTTGGGGGCAAGAGGCTGACTCTGTAAACCGCTTAGAGAGGGCTGTAAAGCACTATAAAGCGATATATAAGTCTAAGTGTTAGCGCTAGTGCTAAAAAATAAAAGACACCTGCACACAGACACACAAATTTTGTATGTGGCCCAAGACAATTCCTTTCCACTCAATGTGGCCCAGGCAAGCCAAAAAGCTGGGCAACTGTGATCTAGATCAGGGGTCCCCAACCTTTTTGGCACCAGGGACCGGTTTCATGTAAAAAAAATTCCGTGGACCGGTGGGAGCCTCCAGCGGATGAGTCGAGTCACGTGGGCCACGCGCACGTTCGGCAGTCACGTGCAACTGGGCGGGAAAGCTGCCAGGGGTCCTGGGCGAAGGCTCCTCGGCTGGGGCAGGGAAGGATGGGCTTGTTATATCCTCGACCTGCGACCGGTCTCGAGATACGACCGGCCGCAGATCTTCCAAGCTGCCTCTAGGAGCCTTGGTAACAGACAGTAGCAAGGCAGCCAACTGACAGACGCGCCTGATTGGCTGCGGCGCGCCTGGCCCTTGCTGCAGCCTGATTGGCTCCCCCTTTGACAGCTCCAAATATAAAGAGCTGTCAAAGCGCGGGAGCCCCTGTCTACCGCCTATTTCTTTTACTGAACCTATATTTTCTGTAAGCTTGCCTAGCTAATAAAGGCTGTTGTTTTTGAGTAAACCTGGCTCGGACTCCCTCCATTCTCCACCGTGCAGAGAATCTAACACTGGCGACGAGGATGGGATTTGACAAGGGACACAACCCCCGACCCAGGCAGCCACCTCCGCATCCAAGCCAGGCCACCACACATAGCTGCGGGCGAGCGCCTTTTCTTCCCCACAAGGCAACGTTAGCCGAGCCGCTTCATCGATTGCTCGATCGATCGGCGGCCTGGCGCTGGGGCAGCCGCGAGGCGCATGCGTTCGCGGCTGTCAAAGCCACTCTGACGTCAGAGGCAGTCCTTGTGCAATATGATGACAGGCTGCCCTTGACGTTAGCGTGCGATGCCTCCCCTTTCGGCCTGGGGGCCGTCCTGAGCCATTCCTTCCCAGATGGCTCAGAAGCCCCCATTGCTTTTTGGTCCCGGACAATGTCTCCCACTGAGAGAAACTATAGCCAGATTGACAAGGAGGCTCTGGCTATGGTGTCCGGCATCAAAAAGTTCCACCCATACCTGTATGGTCGGACTTTTGCTGTCTTCACGGACCATAAGCCTCTCCTTGGGCTTTTGGCCGGTGACCGTCCGACCCCCCCCATCCTTTCTCCCAGGATGACCAGATGGACGGAGTTCCTAGCAGCGTATAGTTATACGCTGTACTACCGTCCGGGCAAGCAGCTGGGGCATGCCGATGCCCTGAGCCGGTGCCCCCTCCCCAAGGCGGACGAAGAGCCGGTGCCGGCACTGTCCGTCTTGTCTGTGGCAGACTCAGGCCTGCCCTTGACGTCCTCGGACGTCGCCGCCCGGACGAAGGCCGACCCTGTCCTGTCCCAGGTCTCCACCTGGGTCTTGCGAGGGTGGCCTCAAGGCGGCGTGGCCGAAGATTTTCGGCCGTACAAGGCACGCCAGACGGAGCTTTCGCTCCACAGCGGCTGCTTGTGCTGGGGGGATCGGGTCATCGTTCCCCCCCCCCTCCGTCACCGGGTACTCCGGACGCTCCACGCCGACCACCCCGGCATAGCCCGGATGAAGGCGCTCGCCCGCAGCTATGTGTGGTGGCCTGGCTTGGATGCGGAGGTGGCTGCCTGGGTCGGGGGTTGTGTCCCTTGTCAAATCACCCGCCCCGCCCCTCCGGTTGCCCCACCCAGGGAGTGGGACTTGCCCCGGAGCCCTTGGTCCAGGCTCCACATAGACTTCGCGGGCCCCTTCCGAGGCCAGACGTTCCTGGTGGTCGTGGACGCCTACTCCCGTTGGGTGGAGGTCATCTTGATGGCTTCCACTACGGCCGAGAGTACGGTCAGGGCCCTGCGCCGCCTCTTTGCGACGCACGGGTTGCCGGACATCGTGGTGTCCGACAACGGGCCCCAGTTTCAGTCCGCCACCTTCCAGGAGTTCTTGGCCTCGCAGGGGGTCCGCCACGCGCCAGTGGCCCCTTATCATCCGGCCTCCAATGGTCGGGCTGAACGGGCCGTCCGCTCGGCCAAGGAGGCTCTGGGACGGATGACCACAGGGGACTGGCCCGCAAGGGTGGCTGCTTACCTGTTGGGTCAGCATTCCACGCCTTGCCCTGCCACACGGAAAAGCCCCGCCGAGCTCTTGATGGGTCGCCGCCTGCGGACAACCTTGGACAGGCTGCACCCGGCTTACAACGATGTGCGGCCTTGCAACCTGGGGGCCCCCCCTCCCCGCCTTTTCCTGCCCGGGGACCCTGTGTACGCCCGCCACTATGCAGGGGACACTAAGTGGGTTCCGGCCACGGTGACCGAGCTAACGGGTCCCTGCTCTTTCAGGGTCAGCCTCCAGGACGGGTCCGAGTGGCGGCGCCACTTGGATCAACTAAGGCGCCGCCTTCCCACACCTGCGGACCCATCGTCGGAGCCGCACCTCCCCGTTGCCCCGGTTGGGCCAATCAAACCGTCCCCTGAGAAACCGCTCGGGGCCTTCGCTTCTTCAGGCCCGGCCGAACTGGACGCCGCCTTCCGGCACACGCTGCACAAGCTGTCTCAAGCCGAGGGGGACGCGCGGGCCCTTGCCCCTAAGGACCCGCCCTGCACAGCCGCAACCAACCGGCATACAGCAAACTATGCTCCGAACGCCGCGCCCCCTCGCCCCGACTTACCAGCTCCGACGGCTCCGCCTCCGTGGGTAGGCCTCGATGACGTCACCACCTGGAGCTCCACTCCCCGAAGGGAGGAGCTCGCACAGGGGCAACCTGCATCTCCGACGTCTCACCAGCAACTGAGGCGGTCTGGGCGTTCCCGGCGCCGCCCCGCCTTCTTACAAGACTACGCATGCTCGTGCATCGGAACAGACATTTCCTCGAGCATGCGCAGACCGAGGGGGGAAAGGGGTGTTATATCCTCGACCTGCGACCGGTCTCGAGATACGACCGGCCGCAGATCTTCCAAGCTGCCTCTAGGAGCCTTGGTAACAGACAGTAGCAAGGCAGCCAACTGACAGACGCGCCTGATTGGCTGCGGCGCGCCTGGCCCTTGCTGCAGCCTGATTGGCTCCCCCTTTGACAGCTCCAAATATAAAGAGCTGTCAAAGCGCGGGAGCCCCTGTCTACCGCCTATTTCTTTTACTGAACCTATATTTTCTGTAAGCTTGCCTAGCTAATAAAGGCTGTTGTTTTTGAGTAAACCTGGCTCGGACTCCCTCCATTCTCCACCGTGCAGAGAATCTAACAGGGCTGTGTCCCAGGCAGGAGGGCCTGGCAGCCCCTTCCCCCCGCGCAGGCCGGGGTGGTGTCCCGAACCCCCCCAATGCAGGCTGTTGCCCCCATCCTGCTCCCCGGTGAGCCGCCAGGATAGCAGAGCGTTTGCTACACTTTCCTAAGAGTTGCGCTACTCTCTCCGCTGCTCACTCCGGCCATGTTACTAACTTAACAGCTGCAAAATGTCACTGAACTGTGGCAGGAAAGGTCGTAAAATGAGGCAAAATTCACTTACGAAATGTCTTGTTTTGCAACATAAATTCTGGGCTCAATTGTGGTCGTAAGTCGACACTAATCAGAAAATCAATTCCTAGCTAGTGTATCTTCCTCTCTTTCCATGGTTATAAGTCCATAGAGGCACTGCAATTTGCTGCCCAATAAATATGCACGGGGCTATTCTGGTATTTGAAAAGCCAATGCAGTTAATGTGTTAAGACTGGTATTGGAGAAATCCAGGTTCAAATCCACCCATGGGCATAGAAGTCGCTCTCTGTCAGTCCAACTTATCTCTCAGGATTGGTGGTGTGGGAAAAAAATGGGAAGACAGATATAAAAAATAATTTAATCATTTTTTTCCCATTTCAATGCAACAATATAGGCTTAGAGTCTCAGACCGAATTGCAGGAAGCGATCATTTAATAACGCTTTACTAAATGTCTCAGAGTTGGCTGGTTTCACCCTGCACACCGCATCAAATCATAGCCATCTATCCATCCTTCTTTTTAGCCACGACAAATTTTGCATCGATCAGTATATAGATTATCGGCAAACATTCAACTGCATGGCCAATATGAGGTTTTAAAAAGCAATCTTTACAGTACGCAATACAAAAAGAAAAGTGACTCACATAATTCTATCTTCCCTTAAGTAAATCTACCAAAGAGTTAATCTAGCCCCGCCTCGAGTCCCCTGGGGAGAGAGCGCGGGTAACAAATAAAATTTATTATTATTATTATTATTATTATTATTTTTGCCTAGAAGTTAAATCAGTCTCCTTCCTATGTCAGAATATTTCTGATCAATCCTGTCAATCCTAGAGGAGATCAACCCTGACAGTTGAAGATGAAATTCAAAGACTTTTTGAGTTCACCTAATGAGAAGGAAGGACTCACTGGAGAGAAGAACCAAATGCTGGGAACAATTGAGGGCAAGAGAAGGGGACAACAGAGAATGAGATGGCTGGATGGAGTGACCGAAGCAGTCAGCGTGAGCTTAAATGGACTCCGGGGGATGGTAGATGACAGGAAGGCCTGGAGGAACGTGGTCTATGGGGTCGCGATGGGTCAGGCACGACTTTGCAACTAACAACGTCAGAATAGCTTTAGAGGAAACATGCACACATCCAGCCCAGCACTTTTTAGAGATAAACAACTAATACTGTCTCCACTTAAAAAACAACATATCCTACCCCAGTGTGTCTCAATGTGGGCAACTTTGAAGATGGGTGGACTTCAACTCCCAGAATTCCCCAGCCAGCATTAGAAAAACACTGTCCTACACTATTACTCTCACCCAAACCACAGGAAATACAGCCAGCCAAGCACAATTCTCCCCCTGCCTTGATTTTTGTTGGCACTCAAGCCGGGGCCTACTAACGCTCCTTCCTTTCCGCTACAAAACAACCCTGCAAGGTAGCATAAGTATAAATCTTTATTACGGTCAAAGACCAGCAATACGCATTACTTTTTACAATATATTAAAAAGTATTGCCATTAAAATATATTTAAAAAGTATTGCTATTAAAAGTGGATAATAACATACATGTTCTCAAACTGTTCGGGTCACTCCCTGGTTTATGTGGGTGAAAAGCCGATAAGTATGGGAGTAAATACAATGGTCCAGAAACTGTTAAGAGAGATGTCCAAATAATTGGTACAAGATGACAACTATAATTCTGTAATCAATTTTTTTTCCTTGTGGGCATTGCCGCAACACAGAATTTGGCCACTGCGTAGGTGGTAGCCGGGTTTGTGTCCTGGAGGAGAAAAATTGTCTGCCCTCCCTGGCAATCTCTCTAATAAGGGGGTGAATATATGCAGCCCTATAAACTCCGTGTAGCTCACAGATTAATCCTGCAAGGTAGGCTGGGCTGAATGATTGATTCCAATCAATCAAACCCAGCCAGGTTTCACCGCTTCAAGAGACGGGCTGGAATTCAGAGCCTGCTGGTGTGTGTGTGTGTAATCCAGCATCTTCCCTACTAACACTTAAAATCAGCTGCGCGATCAACACAACACGAGTGCTCCCCCCCCCCCCATCCTCACGTGTTTTAAAAGAAGGCCAGACTAAAGGAGAGATGCCCCCTCCCCCCAATTCCCACGCGCGTTCAGTTTAGGCAGGGCAAAAAAAGGCGGCTTAGGGGAGGGTGGTGGTGGGGGGGGTTGGACTAGATGACCTACAAGATCCCTTCCAACTCTGTTCATCTGTATCTGCTTCCCGAGGGTTTTCTTTCTTCCTTTCTTTTTTTTTTTTGCAATAGCCCTCCCCACCCCACCCCTTTCCTACAAGCCTTAGGATCGCAACCTACGCAACTCCCTCCTCCCTCCCTCCCAACCCAACAACTCACCTTGACAAACGTGATGGGAGTGGTGGTGCCTTCCACGTCGAGCAAAAACACGCTGACTTCCGCGGGGACCGTGAAGCCCACCATGTCCCCGGCTGGAAGCTCTTAGGGCTCGATCTCCCTGGGGGGACGGGGACGGGCGCGGGGGAAGCAGACGGGATCGGGGAATAAATCCCTGGGAATGGGGGGGGGGGGGGTTTGCAGCCGCGCCGGCAAAAAAAAAAAAGAAGGGAAAAAAAAAGGCTTCCGGAGGGCGACTTCTGCGAGAGCGGCGGCGCTGCTGCCACGAGCCCCTCCGCGAGCACGAGCGGAGGGCGGAGACCCACGTGGCTGGAAGGGGAGCCGCCGCAGCGGCCGGGTCGCGGGGCTCTGATTGGTGGATACAAATGGGAAGGGGAAGGAGAACTAACTCTCTCTCTCTCTCTCTCTCGCTCTGTGTGAGAGAGAGGGGGGGGGGGTGTATGCGGGCCGAAGTTGTGAGTGGGTGGGTGGGTGGTTGCAAGCCTAATATTCCGTTGTATTTGTATCCATTTCATGTATTCATAATTACAATAGAATAGAAATAGCGCAGTATAGAATAAGACTGACTAGAATAGAATAGAAATAGCATGGAATAACATATAGAATAGAATAGAAATAGCAAGGAATAAGATATAGAATAGAATAGAAATAGCAAGGAATAACATATAGAATAGAATAGAAATAGCAAGGAATAACATATAGAATAGAATAGAAACAGCAAAGAATAAGATATAGAATAGAATAGAAACAGCAAGGAATAAGATATAGAATAGAATAGAAACAGCAAGGAATAACATATAGAATAGAATAGAAACAGCAAGGAATAAGATATAGAATAGAATAGAAATAGCAAGGAATAAGATATAGAATAGAAATAGCAAGGAATAAGATATAGAATAGAATAGAAATAGTATGGAATAACATATAGAATAGAATAGAAATAGCAAGGAATAAGATATAGAATAGAATAGAAATAGCAAGGAATAAGATATAGAATAGAATAGAAATAGCAAGGAACAAGATATAGAATAGAAATAGCAAGGAATAAGATATAGAATAGAAATAGCAAGGAATAAGATATAGAATAGAAATAGCAAGGAATAAGATATAGAATAGAATAGAAATAGCATGGAATAAGATATAGAATAGAATAGAAATAGCAAGGAATAAGATATAGAATAGAATAGAAATAGCATGAAATAAGATATTGAATAGAATAGAAATAGCAAGGAATAAGATACAGAATAGAATAGAATAGCATAGAATAAGATATTGAATAGAATCAAAATAGCATAGCATAGAATAAAATATTGAATAGAATAGAAACAGCTTATTTTATTTTATTTTATTCGTATTTATATCTCGCACCCATCTCCCACAGAGGGACCCGGGGCGGCACACAGGAAAATTAAAAACAAATACAAATATACAAAATACCCCTAAAAACAGCATTAAACTCAACTTAGAATATATTGAATAGAATAGAAATAGCATAGAATAAGATATTGAATAGAAATAGCATAGCATAGAATAAAATATTGACTAGAATAGAAATAGCTTAGAATAAGATATGGAATAGAATAGAAAAGAAATAGTGTAGAATAAGATATGGAATAGAATAGAAATAGCATAGCATAGAACAGTGGTGGTGAACCTTTTTTGGTTCCTGTGCCAAAAGCGGGGGGGGAGCGCAGAGGGGTTGTGCACAGGTGTGCCATATCTATAATGCCATGTGTGCGACACCCCCCTCTGCTTTTGGCGTGGTTTTTTTGCCCTCCCCATGCTCCAGAGGCTTTCTAGGAACCTGGGGAGAGCGAAAACAGTCTCCCCCGCCCTCCCAAGGCCTCAGGAGCTTCCCTGAAGGCTCCAGAGGGTGAAAAACGGACCTACAGGGAACCCGGAAGTTTGGGAACGGTGAATTCCACTTTCTCCGTAGGTTTCCCTGAAGGCTCCGGAGGGTGAAAAACAGGCCTACGAGCAAACCGGAAATGACTTCCGGTTTGCTTGTAGGGCCGATTTTTGCCCTCCTGAGCCTTCTGGGAAGCCTCCTGAAGGGCTCCGGAGGTCTAAAACCAGCCCTACAGACAAATCGAATGTCACTTCTGGTTTGCTCGTAGGGTCATTTTTTGCCCTCTGGGAGCCTTCAGAAAAGCTGCCTGAAGACTTCGGAGGTCGAAAAATGGACCTGTGGGGAACCTGGAAGTTTGGGAATTGTGACTTCCGGTTTGTCCATAGGGCCAATTTTCGACCTCCGGAACCTTCAGGAGGCTTCCCTGAAGGCTTCCGAGGGCAAAAATCGGCCCTATGAGCAAACCAGAAATCATTGTCTGTAGGGCTGATTTTAGACCTCCGGAGGCTTCCCTGAAGGCTCCGGAGGGCAAAAAATGCCCCTATGAGCAAACCAGAAGTCAGTTCTTGAACTTCCGGTTTGCCCAATTGGGACGGTTTTTCGTGCTCCGGAGGTTTCAGGAAAGCTGCTGGAGAGTGAAAAACAGCCTCAAAACAAGGCCGAAATTGGCTGGCTAATGCACACATGCAATAGGTTCACCATCATGGGCATAGAATAAGATAGAATAGAAATAGCACAGCATAGAATAAGATATAGAAGAGAAGAGAATTCTTTATTAGCCAAGTGTGATTGGACACACAAGGAATTTGTCTTTGATGCATATGCTCTCTCTATATAAAAAGGCACGAAAAGATACACTCATCACAATTATAAGGTGCAGCACTTAATGAGTCATAGGGTACAAATAAGCAATCAGGAAACAATATAAATATAAAACATAAGGATACAAGCAGCAGAGTTACAGTCCTGCAATCTTGTAAGTGGGAGGAGATGGGTGATAGGAATGTTGAGGAAACTAATAGTAATAGTAATGCAGCCTTAGTGAATGGTTTAGCAGTGGTGAGGGCGTTAGTTGTTTAGCAGAGTGATGGTGTTGGGAGGGGGGAGAGAAATGTCCTTGTGTTTAGTTATTCTAGTATGCAGTGCTCTATGTTTTCAGGATAGGAGTTGAAACAATTTATGTCCAGGATGCGAGGGGTCTGTAACTATGGCCCTCTTTTTGACTCTTGCAGTGTGCAAGTCCTCAATGGAAGGCAGGCTGGCAGTAATTGTTTTTTCTGCAGTTCTAATTATCTCTGAAGTCTGGGTCTGTCTCGTTGGGTTGCAGAATCATGTTTTTAGACTTCTGTCTGTTACCCCATTCATGCTCGACGGAATAAAATCAATCAATCAATCAAATAAAAATAAAATAATTGTCCAAAAAAAAAGGCGCGGGTAAACTCCTGCACGTTTGCCTAGTTCTCTTGGTAATATTTTTTTAAAATTTTTTTGCACCTTCGCTCGGACTTGCGCGGGCTCAAGGCTTTTGCACGCAAGCGTGTTGTTGCACGCGGCTCCCGCTAATAATAATATTAATAATAATAATATTGTTATATTCTACGAAGATACTTGGTTGATACCTAGGATGCTGGCAGCAAATTGTCTCAACAATTAGCACCAGTCAATAGTATTTGTAATATGCATTTTTAAATGTTCAGTTGGCTGAGTTTCATGTTTTATGAATAATAATAATAATAATAATAATAATAATAATAATAATAATACTGTTTATTGTCATTGTACTAAAATTACAATGGTTACAAAACTAAAATTACAAAGCAAATCCCGCGGAAGCGCCAGGGGGGCTCTTCCCATCCCCTCACCCCCGTTGGGTGTAGGATCTGAGGGATCACCGATCGCTTCCTTCTTCGCGCCGGGGACGCCAGGCCAAAGGAAAGCTTGCAAAATCCCCCGGTTGGAAGAGCCCAGTGTATTAAAAAAAATTAAAAAAAATAAAATCAAGGCCACCATGCTTTTTGGCTAGGGAACCGATGATTTCTGAGTGGCTGTGTGGGCGCGCGCGCGCACGTGTGCCTGCAGGGTGCCATGGGCGGGCAAAAGGCTGCCGGCCTTCAATACCCACCCAGCCCTTTTCCCGAAACTCGGTGCAAGGTTAAGAGAGCCCCGCGCGTGAGCGTCCACGCCCCGAACCGACCATGTTGTGTAAGGCGAGCGGCCATTTTCCCAGTGCGCGTGCATGCGCGCGCGAGTGTGGGTAAAATGGATCGAGCCTGGGGATGGGGGGGGGGGGGGCGCCGAAAGCGTCTTTGCGTGCGTGCTGCGGAGCGTCCTTGGGGGTGGGTGGGAGGTGTTCCTAAGGAAAGACGGTTCTTTTAAAAGTTGCGCGTGGAAAGGCAGAGCTTTGGCCACTGGATCGCGTTGCACTGGTGGTGGTGGTCTACGCGACCCGTGGAATTGGTCCTGCGCCCTTAGAAAGGGCTGGGAAAGCGAAGAACCTTTTTTGTAAAAAAAAAAAAAAAAAAAGGGGGGGGGGTCAGAACGGGGAACCTGCCCTGCGCGTCTTTTAAACCCGATTTCCAATTCTTCTGAATCTGGAATAACTAAAGCGAACCTTTGTCCACCGCGCACGGAAGGCTGCGGGGTCTCCAACCTTTGCAACTTTAAGTCTGAAGGACTTCAGCTCCCAAAATTCTCCAGCCAGCTTTGCTGGAGCTGAAGTCCTTCAGACTTAAAGTTGCAAAGGTTGGAGACCCCTGCTTTGAAAGCATCCATTTTTGCAAAGCTGGCTGGAGAATTCTGGGAGCTGAAGTCCTTCAGACTTAAAGTTGCAAAGGTTGGAGACCCCTGCTCTACATTACTTACTTGCTTGCTTGCTTTGAAAAACGGTGCAGTTAATACGGCGATACTTCACGGCGGGTGAAAACTCCATGCCGTACCTGGTTTTAAGGGGGATATGATCTCAAAGTTATTTCTGATGCTTCAGGATTTTTGCCAAACCCCCCCTCCCCCCTCATGATGCCCAATGGACCATCTCTGGTGTGTTTGAAAGGGTGCCTAGCTGCTGAAGACCATTACGACAATTATTAAGCAATTTTCTTCATTTTATATCACAACTTTCATCTTTTACCATGTTTCGGTTTTAGTATACCTCATATACATACAGGTTGGTTTTGTTTTTCATCCCTTTTTATATACATACATATTCCTTTATAACTGCTAACTAGAAGTTAGCAACATACATTAATCTTACAGACTGCAGTTGTTATAGTTACATACATACATACATACATACATACATACATACATACATACATACATACATACATACATACATACATACATATATTTTGCAAAAGGCAGAAGCCAAAGCCTGATGATGATGGGGGTGATCCCATCGAAACGTTGCAAAAACACCTTTAATTTTACACGGGAAAAGACCCGAATAAACCAAAATCTACATATATATATATATATATATATATATATATATAACATTTTTGTCACAAGGAGAGGAGGAGACAATTTTTGACTGCCATATACTAAATAAAAGTGAAAGCCAGTTTCACTTTTGCAAAGGGGGTGTTTGAAGAGGAGGTGCCTGCCACTGCTGTTTTAAAAAAAATAATTTATTCATTCATTCATTCATTCATTCATTCATATTTTTATACCACCCTCTCTCCCCAACAGGGGACTCAGGGCGGTGCACAGGGAAAGATAAAAGCGAAAGACAATGAAAATAATAATAATAATTGTATATAATACAATCCTTGGATCTATAAACAGAGGCACAGAATAAAAAAGTATTAGTACTGCTTTATAAAGCCTTACTAAAGCCATATCTGGAATACTGCATCCAGTTTTGGTCACATTACAAAACAAAACAAAGTTATTGAGATTTTGGAAAAAGTGCAAAGAAGAGTAGCTAAGATGATTAAGGGTCTGGAGGCTGAAGCATGTGAAGAAAGGTTGCAGGAATTGGGTATGGCTAGTCTAGAGAAAAGGGGTTAGAATAGAAAAGAAAAGAAAGGAAAAGAATTCTTTATTGGCCAAGTGTGATTGGACACACAAGGAATTTGTCTTTGGTGCAGATGCTCTCAGTGTACATAAGGAAAAATAAAATACAATACATTCATCAAGAATCATAAGATCCAACACTTAGAGATAGTCATAGGTTACTAATAAGCAATCAAATTATATTAAGAAACAAAATTATACGTTTTAAAGATACAAGCAACATGGTTATAGACATAAGTGGAAAGAGATAGGTGCTAGGAAGGAAGAGAAGAATAATAGTAATACAGACTTAGTAAATAATTTGACAGTGTTGTGGGAATTATTTGTTTAGCAGAGTGATGGCACTTGGGGAAAAAACTGTCCTTGTGTCTAGTTGTTCTGGTGTGCAGTGCTCTATAGCAGTGTTTCTCAACCTTGGCGACTTTAAGTCCTTTAAGCTATGCTGGCTGGGGGATTCTGGGAGTTGAAGTCCACAGGACTTGAAGTCGCCAAGGTTGAGAAACACTGCTCTATAGTGTTGTTTTGAGGGTAGGAGTTGAAACAATTTATGTCCAGGATGTGAGGAGTCTGTAGATATTTCCACAGCCTTCTCTTTGACTCTTTGACTAAGGGTGACATGATAGCAGTGTTCCAGTATTTGAGAGGCTGCCCCCAACAGGAGGGGGTCAGTTTATTTTCCAAAGCATCAAAGGGCAGGAGAAGAAGCAATGAACGGAAACTAATCAAGGAGAGAAACAACCTGGAATTGAGGAGAAACTTCCTAACAGAGAGAACAATTAACCAGCTTGCTTTCAGAAGTTGTGGGTGTGCCGTCACTGGAGGGTTTTAAGCAGTCACTTATCTGAAATTGTATGGAGTCTCTTGCTTGAGCAGAGGGCTGGGCTAGAAGACCTCCAAGGTCCCTTCCAGCTCTACTCTGATTGACTGATACAAGAACATCACCAGCATTATAGCAGTGACCCCCCTCCCCCCAGCATGTCCTTAAATTCCCAAATGTGCCTAGGGGTAGTCTTCTACTTAACAACTGTTCATTTTAATGACTGAAGTTGTTCCAAATTTGGATGCTTGGCAACTGGTTCATATCTATGACGGTTGCAGTGTCCTGGGGCCACGGCATCTTTTGTGAACTTCTGACAAGCAAAGTCAGTGGGGAAGCCAGGTTCATCATCTTACAACTGTGTTACTACTAACTTAGCAAAAGCAGTGATTTATTTGACAGCGGTGGCAAAAGGGTTGTAAAATTGAGCAAAATTTACTTAACTCTCTTGCATAGCGACAGATATTTTGGGCTCTATTGTGGTTGTAAGTGGAGGACTATATGTAGGTAAGACCCTTTTTTTCCTTGTTGTTAGTTGCGAAGTCGTGCCCGACCCATTGCGACCCTATGGACAATGTTCCTCCAGGCCTTCCTGTCCTCTACCATCCTCTGGTGTCCATTTAAGCTCACACCAACTGCTTTGGTGACTCCATCCAGCCACCTCATTCGCTGTCGTCCCCTTCTTTTGCCCTCCATCGTTCCCAGCATTAGGCTCTTCTCCAGTGAGTCCTTCCTCCTCATTAGGTGGCTAAAGTATTTGAGTTTCCTCTTCAGGATCTGGCCTTCTAAAGAGCAGTCAGGGTTGATCTCCTCTAGGACTGATGGGTTTGATCGCTTTGCAGTCCAAGAGACTTGCAGGAGTCTTCTCCAGCACCAGAGTTCAAAGGCCTCCATTCTTTGGCGCTCAGCCTTTCTTATGGTCCAACCTTCACAGCCATCCATTGCAACTGGGAAAACCATCGCCTTGACTAGATGCACTTTTGTTGGCAGGGTGATGTCTCTGCTTTTTAATATGCTGCCTAGATTTGCCATAGCTTTCCTCCCCAGGAGCAAGTGTCTTTTAGTTTCTTGGCTGCAATCCCCATCTGTGGTGGCCTTGGAGCCCAGGAAAATAAAATCTTTTTTTCCTAAATATGATCTAACTGTTTTGTCTCTGGGAAGCCTCAAAAGCATAAGATCAAAGTGTTCTACCTCTCGTTTATTTTAGCGGTATGGACCAGGCATTCAAAGATATATTGCTTTTGCATAAGGGGACCTTCCTCAGTGATTATTTCTAACATCGATCCTCTCTATGGTGAATTATTGTAGCGATTCATCTTCCCTTAATCATGATGAATCCGCTTTAGCTATAACCTGTGTAAGTGAAATAAATACGATATATGCAGTTGCCAGTGATGTGACTCAGTTTTTTTGTAATCTTCAAAAAACACATGAACAGTTTGGCTAAAAAAATAGGTATTGGTGAATTTATTTTTGGGTGGCTCCATACAATGGAATTTTATATATATTTTCTATGACAGTCTTCTCTCATCATGAACCTTCGGATGTGAGCATTGCCATGCAGGCTGGGTCTAAGGTTGCATGGGGATGATGGAAATTGAAATCCAACATATCTGGAAATCCTGGAGACACAGAAATGGCTCTAGTGCAGTGGTAGTCAACCTGGTCCCTACCGCCCACTGGTGGGCGTTCCAGCTTTCATGGTGGGCAGTAGGGGTTTTGTCTGATACTGAAGCACTTTCCTTTTTTAAATTTAATTGACTTCCCTACTTTATAAATCAGCATTACTGTGGAACCGGTGGACAGTTTTACTACTAACAGAGATACAAAAGTGGGCGGTAGGTATAAAAAGGTTGACTACCCTTGTTCTAGAGAATGCAACCTTTAGCATCATTTTGCCTCCTATTTTGTTGTTAAGTTTGCTTAAGAAATTGGAGATGGTTAAAAAAAACACGAATGTGACTCAGATTCCCTGATTAAACTATGTCTATTTTTCTAATTTCATTTCCTCTGTTCTCGCTATTTTAAGCAATGTTTTACTTTCATTATTTTACTCTGATTTGATTGTTGAGAGCTGCCCAGAGTAGTTGAGAGCCAAGCAGCATACAAATTTAATACATTATTAATATTTTTGAAAAACAATAATGCTGCCTGCTTCCATCAAAAGCACAGGCTGCCTTAGTTTCAACCACAAATTGGGTCCACTGATATTTTATACCAATTAAGGGAGACATGATAGCAGTGTTCCAATATCTCAGGGGTTGCCACAAAGAAGAGGGAGTCAAACTATTCTCCAAAGCACCTGAGGGTAGAACAAGAAGCAATGGGTGGAAACTAATCAAGGAGAGAAGCAACTTAGAACTGAGGAGAAATTTCCTGACAGTTAGGACAATTAATCAGGGGAGCACCTTGCCTTCAGAAGTTGTGAATGCCCCAACACTGGAAGTCTTCAAGAAGATGTGGGATAGCCATTTGTCTGAAATGGTATAGGGCTTCCTGTCTAGGCAGGGAGTTGGACTAGATGACCTCCGAAGTCCCTTCCAACTCTGCTATTGTATTGTATTAAATCTTTTATACTCCTATTTAGAGGTGACGTTCTCCTAAATACTCTCTCCACAGGTGTGGATTTTCCATCAGTTTTGTCACCAGGAAGGGTGACTTTGTGTCACTTTGTCAGTTTTCCAAAGAAAACAGTTGGGACAGTCAACTTGTATTATAGAATATAATTGCAATCCCTTTGTTAACCTCAGCCAAGTAGAACAGAAATAATTTAAAAGCTATTACACACGTGTAATGAGAGCAGATTAACTTTAGTTTAAAATAATCCATAAACATTAAATCATTAGGAAAGTTTTGTTGGAATAAAATTATCTAAAGAGTTCCAAGCAGATACACTGATTTTCAAAGATTTTCATTTTATTATTTGGAAATGCCAGTGAGTATAGATGCTAAGTAAACCTTTATATATATATATTTTAAAAATTAGGAAATAACCCTAATGTGTATCCTAACAATTGGTCTGTGATGTTCTTTGCTATACTTTCAAAATAAGGTGTCCTGTTTATATGATCTACAAATTGCAGATGAAGCGTGCAATCAGTGGTTATAGTAAAAAAGAGCCCTGGGAAATGCATCCTTGAGTAAATTCTGTAGGAAAATACCTGCCAAATAATTCCCCAATATAACATGAGAAAATTAACAAGGCTTAGGCAGTTTCTCTACAAAACCCAAATAAACAAAAAGAACTTTTGATTTTGGGTGACACCGAAATAAAATTATCATATTTGATCTATATCTTAAATTATTGTATTCTACTCCAATTTCATTTTAGACTGTATTTTATTCCAATTCCATCTTAAATCGTATTTTATTCCAATTCCATTTTAAATTGTACTTCGTCAAATTTCATTTTCATTTGCTTTTATCAAATTTTAGTAATAATTTGTTTCTGCAACTTTACACTTTGATATGGCCCAAGGGCTAATCAATAAAGACTCCATGTCATTTTGTCAAAAAGATCTTTTGAGATTGCAAGGAATCTTTCAACCAGAGTTTCTGATTATTTTTTTTTAAGCGGGAGGCAAAAAATAACGCAGAGAAAAATACAAAGGGATATAAACCGGACCATATTTTAAGACTTGATGCTTCTTAACGAATGAAGGAAAATGCAGAGCCTAATTTTAAGAAAAGATTCTAAGGAGGGAGGTGGGAGGAAATCTGATCAGGCAATGGCCCTTCAGCTCTTCTCAATGCAGCCCATGCAAGGGCCCAGTTAATAATAACAACAACAACAACAATAATAAAAAACAATAACAATAATAATAATTAAAAAAATAACCCTACTTGGAACAGCTTATATCCTCCAACATTACCTTAACAGTTCCTATGTCCTTGGTTAGGACTTGAGCTGTTGAGCTATCAACCAGCCCCAAAGGCTGTGAATCTCATTAAACATTAACCACAGAATAATTCGCAAGATATTGAAGTCCAAATTGAGTGGAGGAAACATCATAAAAGCCATAAATACCTGGGCTATACCTGTGATTTGATACTCTGCAGGAATAATTGACTGGACTCAGATGGAGTTGGACAATTTGGCAGAAAAACAAGGAAGCTTACAATACAATACAATACAATACAATACAATACAATACAATACAATACAATACAATACAATACAATACAATACAATACAATACAATACAATACAATACAATAGCAGAGTTGGAAGGGACCTTGTAGGTCTTCTAGTCCAACCCCCTGCGTGGGCAGGAACCTTATACCATTTCAGACAAATGGCTATCTAACATCTTTTTAAAGACTTCCAGGGTTGGGGCATTCACAACTTCTGGAGGCAAGCTGTTCCAGAGGTTAATTGTTCTAACTGTCAGGAAATTTCTCCTTAGTTCCAAGTTGCTTCTCTCCTTGATTAGTTTCCACCCATTGCTTCTTGTCCTGCCCCCAGCTTATGACAATGAATCATGCTTCGCACCCTAAAAGTGATGTTGACCGATTATATCTACCAAGAGCGGAGGGTGATCGAGTACTTATACAAATAAAGCAGACTGTGGAAGGAGAAAGACATAGCTTGAATGATTACATCCAGAAAAGTCAAGAACCAATGATTAAAGAAGTAAATAAAGGAGGCCTTTTGAAGACAACTAAGTCAAAAGCTGAATATAAGAAAAATAATTGAGAAGCGAGCTGAAAATTGGAAAAGCAAAGCTATGCATGGCCAATACTTGAAAAGTATTGATGGCAAAGATGACCAAAAACTATCTTGGAACTGGTTAAGATCAAGAGTACTAAAAAAAGAAACAGAAGGCTTTATTTTGGCAGCTCAAGAACAAGCCTTAGCCACAAACTGCTTGAAGGCAAAAAGTCAACATGTTACCACCAACTGCAAATGTCGCCTCTGTAATGAGAAAGATGAGACAGTCGACTACCTGATCAGTGGGTGCAGCAAAATTTCACAAACTAACTACCGACAACACCAGGACTGCGTTGCTAAGATCATTCACTGGAAATTGTGCCAAAAGTTTGGATTTGAGTACAGCAAAAACCACTGGGACCATCAGGTTGAGATGGTTTTAGAGAATGAGAAAGTCAAGATCTTGTGGGATTTCAGAATTCAGACTGACAGGCACTTGGCCTACAAGGACACCTGACATAACAGTAGTTGAAAAGAAAAAAAAGTATGGTTCATTGACGTCGCAATATCTGGTGATACACGAATTGAAGATAAACAGCAAGAAAAAATCACAAAGTACCGGGACTTGCAAACTGAAGTTGAGCGACTGTGGAAAAAGAAATCATGTGTAGTCCCAATTGTAATTGGAGCCCTTGGAGCAATACCTAAAGGACTACCTCGCTATTTGGGAATTCTAAATTTACCTGACTTGAATATTCTGATTCTACAAAAAAACCACCCTACTTGGAACAGCTTATATCCTCCGATGGTCCTTAACAGTTCCTGTACTTAGGTTCACATAATCATTCAAACTTCGTTTTTCTTCTTCTACAATTTGATGGATTTGCAATAGCCCCTCCCCCCCCGAAAAATAGGGGGCAGGGGGCTATTGCAAATCCATCAAATTGTAGAAGAAGAAAAACGAAGTTTGAATGATTATGTGAACCAACGTACAGAAAAATTGCTGCAGGCTGTAAAAATGGAGAACAGCATAAAAACAACAGAAACAAAGGCAGAATATAAGGAAAAACAGCTGGATGATAGATTAAATAGATGGAAGACCAAGGCTGTGCATGGACAGCACTTGAAAAACATTGAAGGAAAATGTGATGACAACTTGACATGGACATGGCTTAAGATGGGAACTATCAAGAAAGAAACGGAAGGTTTAATACTGGCCGCTCAAGAACAAGCACTACAAACTAATGCCATGAAAACGAAGATTCAAAAATCCACTGACAACCCAAACTGCCGACTTTGCAATAACAAAGTCGAAACTGTTTCACATTTAATATGTGAATGCAGCAAAATCGCACAAACTGATTACAAAGCTAGACATGACCGAGTTGCTAAATTAATCCACTGGTCATTATGTAAAAAATATGGTTTACCTGTATCCAGAAAGTCATGGGAACACAAAGTAGAAAAGGTTATGGAGAATGAGAGGGTGAAGATCTTGTGGGACTTTCGAATACAAACAGACCGTCATTTGGAGCACAACACACCAGATATCACGGTTGTAGAGGGCCGAAGTGTACAGTTCATTGATATCGCTGTTTCTGGAGATGTCAGTCGAAGAAAAAGAACTAGAAAAAATCATGAAATATCGCGACCTAGCCATCAAAACCACACGGCTATGGATGAAGCATGTCACAGTGACACCCATTGTCATCGGGGCACTTGGCACCATGTCCAAGAATTTTAATAAATATCTCAGCAAATTGCAGCTTCCTGCAATAACACCAACGGAACTGCAAAAAACGGCGCTACTTGGCACATGTTATATTCTACGAAGATACTTGGTTGATACCTAGGATGCTGGCAGCAAACTGTATCAACCATTAGCATCAGTCAATAGTATTTGCAATTCATTTTTAAATGTTCAGTTGGCTGAGTTTCATGTTTTATGAATAAAGTAAATAATAATAATAATAATAAACTCCTTGTTTAGGACTCGAGCTGTTGAGCTACCAACCAGCCCCAAAGGCTGTGAATCTCACCAAAGAATAACCAACATAATAAATAATGATGATGATGATATGGTATTTGTGATCCACTTTTGAATGTTCAGGTGGCTGAGTTTCATGTTTAATGAATAAAGTATATAATAATATAATAATACTTGATTTGTCAGTGCACAACATATGTACCCGCGTGGTGTTCAGAAGTTACGACTTGCGCACGTGAGGGCGATCGCTGACGGGCTCCCAGGTCTTCACATATATGTGCACATGTATTTTGAGGGGGAATTCCCGATGAAAGCCATGCTTTTGTCACATTCGGTGGGTTAGCTTTATTGCAACGGAGGCCGGCCCAAATTCGGGAAACTATGCCGGGAAAAGGACCGGGATCCACAACATTGCCATTGCAAAGGGAAGCCTGTGAAGAGGCGTGTTGGGCTCCCCGAGGCATCAAAGCGCTTCCCCGCCTCTGCCCTTCCGCCACGGGCAACCCCGTCGCTCCCCCACCCGCCGCCGCTCCTTCAGAAGCCGCATTGCGCCTGCGCCGCCGGAGCGCCCCGATTGGCCGAGGGGGTCCCTATATAAACGCAGCGCAGGCTCTGCCCGGATCTCTTGTTACGGCCGCCATTTTAATACACGGGTCGGACCGCGTAGTCAGTCAATCTCTTTCCTTTGCGTCGGTGTGCGCGCGCTTTTTTTTCCCCCCGCTTCCCCCCTTTTTCGGCCCGTTCCCGATATGGAGGAGAACACCGACTACGGCAGTAGCAACAACAACAACAACACAAGCTCCGGCGGTGGCGGCGGCGGCCAGGAAGAGTTCGCCGAAGGCTCGAAAATCAACGCCAGCAAGAACCAGCAGGATGACGGGTACGAAGGGGAATCGATTCCCCCCCCACAGGCATGGGGGGAAGGGGAAGCTTGGTCGAACGAGGGAGGGGGGAGCAAGAGGAGAGGAGACAGAGTCGATGGGCCGGACGCCATTTTGGCCTGTTTTTTTTTAAAAAAAAGTAACGGGGGGGGGAAGCCCTCAGCAAGGCCTTTCGCCCGGCAGCTGCCACGTGATCGCGCTCTTCCTTGCTCCTCCCGCCGCTGCAATTCCCTTTGTGTCTTTTCACCCCCCCACACACATAGCTTCTCGCGAGAAGGGGGGGCGGGTCTCCACGTCCGAATGGGTGGAGCGGCGGGAGGAGGTTGATCGTTGCCTCGTGACGCAATCGGCAGCCTATAGGAAGAGAGTGGGCGGACCTGCATGGGGAAGGCGGGTCCTAAGCGGCCGCGAATGCGCGTTGCTGGCCTCGTCGGATGAGCGGGGCGATCTCAAACCTTGGCAACGTTGGAAGCGGGGCGGAGTTGGCTAAGAAGGTGCATTGTGGGCGGGGAGGGGCCGCCGCAGGAGGATCCTTGCCGGGCTTCGCTTTGGTGCCTTCCCTTCTGCGCCTTGCAAGCGTGGCTGGCCGAAAAGCCCCCGATTTATATATTTATTTTTAAATACGTTTTTATTTTTAAATGGGATCTTGGGTCTGAATCTGCCCAGGGCGATCTTTTTCCAGCATTTCAGATCAAGATTCATTTTTATTGGCCACTCTCCTTGCTGTAAGGGAGCTGTGTGTTATCTAGATATATTAGATTATGGATTTTATTCTCGGCTGGGATTCTGTCGAAACACATTTGGATTACATGGGGAGGTGAAGGATTGTCTTAAGGCAGGGGTCTCCAACATGGCAACTTTAAAACTTTGTGGACTTCAACTCCCAGCGTTCCTCACCCAGCTTGATCGTTGCCTCGTGATGCAACCGGCAGCCTATAGGAAGATAGTGGGCTGGGATTTGAAGTCTATAAGTCTTAAAGCTGCCATCTGATGTAGAATAGACTGGCCCAGGCCTTAATGGGCCATTGGCAAAGGTGGTGCAGGGGCTGGGCTGCCTGAGGAATGCTGGGAGTTGAAGTCCACAAGTCTTTAAAGTTGACACTCCTGATGTAGAATAGACTGCCCCAGGCTTTAATGGCCCGCTGACAGAGGTAGGGTGGTGGTGGTTGAGTTTCTGCCTCCCTTTTAGGGGAAATATTCTGTAGTCTAAATAGTCTAAAGCACATCCACAACTTTTAAAATCTCTCTATTTCAACTCATAGCATTGTTGTCTAAGGAATTGAGGGAGTTGGAAGGCCATATGTCTTTAAAGTTGCCAAGTTTGAGATTGGTCTAGAAGATGATAGGAGGCGAGAGAACGCCTTGGGGTTACAAGTAGTCCTTGACTTACGACCACAATTGAACCCAAAGCATCTGTGGCTAAGCAAGTTTATATGGGTTTTGCCCCTTTTTACAACCTTTCTTGCCACAGTTAGGTAAATCAAGGGAGTTAATAACTGCAGTTAAGTGAATCTAGATTAGCTATTGACTTTGCTTGTCAAGTCACAAAAGTTGATCACATGTCTCTGGAGCATTGAAACCATCATAAATACACACTAGTTGCCCATTCTTCAATGTTTGACCTTGGGGATGCTTTTTTTGGGGTGTGTGTGTGAAAAACAGTCTTGAAGTCACTTTTTCAGTGCTATTGCAACTTTGGTCACTAAATGAATGGTTAGAAGTTGAGAAGTTAGAAGTTCTGCAAATAGCAGAAAGTGAGCCATGTGCAGGGCAAAGGTCTCCAATTTTGGCAACTTTAAGACATGTGGCTTCACTGGCTGAGGAACTCAGGGAGTTGAAGTCCACAAGTCTTAAAAGTTGCCAAGGTTGGAGACCTACACACAGCACTTGGATGCCAAAAATGGATCCAGAAAAGATGCAAAGGACTTTATGATTAAACCTATGCAGCAAGTTGCTTAGATTGTTATTTTGGGTGCAGATGAAG
The DNA here is from genome assembly GCA_039707465.1 of Rhabdophis nuchalis. Classification (NCBI taxonomy): domain Eukaryota; kingdom Metazoa; phylum Chordata; class Lepidosauria; order Squamata; family Natricidae; genus Rhabdophis; species Rhabdophis nuchalis. The sequence goes on along the minus strand of CM077648.1, from coordinate 12,384,368 downwards.
GATCCTTAACTCCTTGGACAAATTTTGAGTGCTCCAAGTTTCAAGTGTCACAAAATGGCATTCTTCACAACTACGAAGGAGATATCTTTTCATCTTTCATATAAGTTTATAGAATATATGTTTATATTTGAGGATTGTTGGTTTTCAGGATGCCCACCTTAGCTTTAGTGTGGTTCTGATGCTTGAGAATAAGATGTTAGGTTTTAACTGATTTTTCCCTTAGTTATGTGCCCCCCTCAGCCAATTCATGGTTGGTTGTTATGAAGATAAAATGAGGCAATTGTGTGTGCGCTACTTTCACACTTAGAAGATAAGGAAGTAAAAATACGATCAAAGTAGTGTACTCTGAAATTCTATATAGGAAAGTTTGAAGATGGCAAGCTCTGAATCTACTGTTCCATTTTTGTATGGCAAACCTGAGGCCCCTATTGTGGCCTATTAGTAAAATCAGCATCATACTAGTTATGCCTTATTTGATCTCCCAGTGCAAAATTTGTGGTTCCTTTAGCTTTTGGCAGACACATGGTTTCGGTTTTCCTGTTGCAGTTATTTGTTTTAAGTACATTTAAAAGAAAGATTGCTTGAGATCTTCATGAAGAAATGTCACTTTTGTAGAGGGCTACAGTAATTGGACCTTCACTTCAAATGCATAAACCTCTTACATGCCTTTATGGTTAAGGAGAATTTACACGGTGCAATGTAATGATTAAGAAATTGAACTGGCATCAGGAAGATCTGGATTTGCTTATCTATTGTCTCTCAGAATTGCTGTGATAATTTGCAAAATACCTTTGTAACAAGTTCATAGGTACAATGCTATATTCTGATTTTATAGGAAGGTGTGATTGCCCACCTAACTTGGAATAAAATGTGCAAGTTTTTGCTGTTTTTTAAAAGTTATTTCCTTGGAATCTGTTGTTATAGTTCACCTTTTTTAAAAAAAAATTGAAGTAATCCAGTTACTTTCCTTGATCTCTAATTACATCTAACTCTAGACTAAGCACTGTAGTTTTGTTATTTTATTACACTGTTTTGATTCAGGAAAAAATTACTTAGGAAAAATATCCCACTATAATCCATTAACCTTTTAAATAAACATATTCTAAATTTTGTCTATGGAGCTCAGATAGCTGGCCATAATTTCAGAATATGTGCAGACATGCTTTTATTTTTTTTTAATAAAAACACCTGCTTTTTAAAGACTTTAAAATGTTAATTATCAGAAGGGGATAATTTTTGAGATTGTTTTTATGTTCCTTACAGTCATATTTAGTATAGACATGCCAAAATTTCAAACTCCTAATTTCAGTACTTTATTCAAATAAGGTTTTTAGAGTTCAAAAAGTAATATTTTGACATGTATCATATGTTATGCCTGTACTGTTCTACTGCATCATGTTTTACCACCCTATTTTTAAAATGGTGTTTTGTGGTTGAATTGTGGGACTGTTTTGAATTTGGAATGTTTCCAGAATGGCTGAAGTCACTTTCTGTTTTGTTTTGCTTTTTTGCTTAAGATAGGATGTTTATATTTAAAATGTATTGCATACCTAGCATATGTAAAAACTATTTTGGATGGTTGTACAGATGAGTCTTCCCTTCACCTTGTTTTAGGTGATATTCTGGATCATGTACATGTTTGTAAATGTTGGAGAAGATTAATAACTTCTGAATGACAATGGCATGTCTTATGATGGAAAGTAGATGAAGGAGGATATTCTGGATGATTTTCTTTTCTCCCCCTTCTGTTTCATTTTTTTTTTAAAGTGTTTCTGGATATCCCCCCCCTCCCCCCCCAAAAGTACAATTTGTATCTGAACCACAAACCTGAATTGGGGCAAATTAGCTAATAAGTTTTTTTAGATCAATGTATAACTGTTTGTATGAATGTCAGTTTCTGAAACGTTTTTTTCCCCATTCCAGTAAAATGTTCATTGGTGGCCTGAGCTGGGACACGAGCAAAAAAGACTTGACGGAGTATTTGTCTCGCTTTGGCGAAGTGGTGGATTGCACAATAAAAACAGATCCTGTCACAGGGAGGTCAAGAGGGTTTGGGTTTGTGCTTTTCAAAGATGCTGCCAGTGTTGAGAAGGTACGTAGTCACCTCTGTGGGACCATGGAAGCTTCTCTAAACAATTCGAAACACCCGTGTTGATTTTTCCTCCTGGAACTAAATTATCAATAAATCTCTTTTTTTAGGTCTTGGAATTGAAAGAACACAAATTGGATGGCAAGTTAATAGATCCCAAAAGGGCAAAAGCTCTGAAAGGGAAAGAACCACCAAAAAAGGTGTTTGTTGGTGGACTGAGTCCGGATACATCTGAAGAACAAATCAAGGAGTATTTTGGTGGCTTTGGAGAGGTATAATCCACTTAAAGCTTTATTTAAATGGAATGTGTATGTGTGTTATCCAGTATAATGTCTAGTTAAGAACATAACGAATAGAATTCTTTATTGGCTGAGTATGATTGGACACACAAGGAATTTGTCTGGTGCCTATGCTGTCAGTGTACATAAAAAGACAAGATACATTCATCACGAATCATAAGATACAACACTTAATTATAGTCATAGGGCACAAATAAGCAATCTAAATCATACTAGGAAACAATCAATATACATGTAAGGATACAAGCAACAAAGTTACAGTCATAAGTGGGAGTAGATGGGTGATAGGAACGATGAAAAGATTAAAAGTAATAGTATTGCAATAAGCTTGAGTAGTTTTTGCCATTTTCTTTTGATTAACTTGACCTGGGTAACTTTTAAATCAAGAAACAGCACCTCAAATAGCCTGCAAATACTGGGAATGAATGGGAGGGAATTTGCTTTGGGCGGGTTGTTTTTTTAAAAAAATATATCAATGTTTGTAGCAAAACATGATTGTATAGTCAGAGTAGAGATGACACAAACCTGGTAAAGTGTTAGTGATTATTTTCTAAAATGTTTTGTTGTATGGCAAAAGTGAAGGGGCTAAACTTTATGGAGTTGATTGAAAAGATGTGAATGCAACTCCATAAAGTTTACGATACCTTTCCAGGCAGTTAAAAAAAAAAAAAAGGAAGGAAGAGAAATGCTAAGTAAAAGAGATTGTTTTAAAAATGGGAGCTCCTATATAAGGAGCTTGGGTCAGGTGGGAATACCCTTTGATTGTTGTTAATGTGGCTTTGTAGATTGAGAATATAGAACTTCCCATGGACACAAAAACAAACGAAAGGAGAGGTTTCTGCTTCATCACATACTCGGATGAAGAACCAGTAAAGAAATTGCTGGAAAGCAGATACCATCAGATTGGTTCTGGCAAGGTATTTGTAATTTGTTACCTGTGGAAGCTGCAATAATTAACTTCATACATTCTTCATATATTTCATATTGAAATGGCACTCTCTTTTTCTTTTTCTCCTAGTGTGAGATCAAAGTAGCACAGCCCAAAGATGTATATAGGCAGCAGCAACAGCAACAAAAGGGAGGCAGAGGTGCTTCATCTGGTGGGCGTGGGGGATCCAGAGGACGTGGCAGGGGTAAGTATGGTACATTGCAACTGATGTATATAACTCCTGAAATAAAATAATTTGTGAAAAATTCCCTCAGTTTTAGCGTGAAGGAAAAGTACATCCTAGCTTGTCTTGTAAAAGGATAGGGCTAGCATTAAATAAGCTTTGGGATATCTATCTATCATTTTCTAACATAGTTATCAAAGATAACTGTTAGAAAGGAACAAAGCAAGTACCGTATTTTTCAGACTATAAGACATCCCCACCCCTAAAATGGGTGGAAATCTGTGCGTCTTATAGATTGAATATTGCGTTAGAGGGAGGGGGTTTGGTGCAGTGTCAATCAGGCAGCAGGGATCAATGCTGCATATCGCTGCTGCCACTAGCCCTTTGTGAGGAACAGTGGCGAATAGGTAGCAGAGGCAGAATTTGTTTTTTGTTTTTCCTTCTCTAAAGCTAATGTGTGTCTTATAATCTGGAGCATTTTATTGTCTGAAAAATACGGTACTTTGTAGCTTTTTCTCCTTATAGCAACTTCTTGTTTATTAATTTAAACAGATGGTGGGCTTTTAACACTGTAATCACTTCATTTTTAGGCCAAGGCCAAAATTGGAATCAAGGGTATAACAATTACTATGATCAAGGATACGGAAGTTACAACAGTCCTTACAGTGATCAAAGCTACAGCAGCTATGGGGGATACGATTATTCTGGGTACAATTACCCAAGTTACGGCTATGGCCAGGGATATGCTGACTACAGTGGTAAGATTTTCATTTGACTTTCCATTTAATTATATTGTTGTTTTAAGTTTTCTAGTCAGTCTCCCTTTCCAGTCTGTAGAGATTCTCAGTCATCCAGGTCATGGTTGTCCAAAAGGTGCTTTTTTTTTTCCTCAAGTGGCAAATGGACTTTCTTGTATTTTCTTTGAAGACGTTTCCCTTCTCATCCAAGAAGCTTCTTCAGCTTCTTGGGTGAGAAGCAAAACGCCTTCTCATTCCAACCTTTGGGACAACTCTTTCCAGGAAGAGCTGGTACTGTTGCACATATTCAGAAGTGTAGGTGCATGCTTTTCGAAAACATTCCCTGTAGAGTTGGGGAAATCTTAACAGTTGTATTAGTTACTCAAAGGAGCATTGAAAAGTTTAGTTTTTTGAATTGGGCCCCCGATAGCTGAATGGTTGAAGACGCTGAGCTGGTTAGCTGGAGAGCTGACAGCCCAGGTTTGAGACCCAAACTTTGCGCGAGGAGTGGGCTTCTGTTACTTGCTCCAGCTCCTGTCTGTCTAGCAGTTTGAAAGTGTACAAATGCGAGTAAATAAATAGGCATCACTTTGATGGGATGGTAACAGCGTTCTGTGCTCCTGTGGCGTACAGCCAGGCTGGCCAGGTGACCATGGAAATTGTCTTCGGACAATGCTGTGGTTCCCTCGGCCAAGAGTTGGAGATGAGCACCATGCTTTAGAGTTGGACATGACTGGACAGGGAAACCTTTACCTTCTTTAACTTTTAACTATGTTAATTGAACTGTATAATTCCTTGATTTTGAGTTTATTGTAAATCACAGAGACCAAATAATTTAGAAAACTGTCATAAGACAATATTCTGAGATGCTTTTTATAATAGTGCTTAAGGTAGAATATTTGTTAACATTGTTGATATCAGTTTAGGAATATTACAGTTTATTATTTTTTTTGCGTTTAAATAGTAAAGTCTAGCTTGACAAGAGTGCCTTTTTGTCAAACCAACCTGCAGTTTCTTACAGTTCCCAAAACTCCAATATTCTCTCTTGGAATAGGACAGCAAAGCACATATGGAAAGGCATCCCGAGGTGGCGGTAATCACCAAAACAACTACCAGCCATATTAAAGAAATACTTGGGAAGAAACAGGTGTGTATTGGGTGAATGCGTCACCTCGCCTATGTCTAATCTAATTTAAAGATCAATAGACAAATAAATTTTTAAAAAAAATCACTTCTCTTGGATAGCTTGTTTTTTTTTAAAAAAAGAAAAATTAAAAACGTGTGAATGTCTGTTAAACTTTCTGTTTTAAGTGTCTATAGATCTTTAACTCTGTAAAAGGTGATTCGTCGTCCTTAAAGTATGTCAGAGAAACATAAGAGTTTTTCTGTTTACATTTTTTGTGTGCCAGGTGGTGTAGACGAATAATTAAACTTAATAGAAGTGTTAACCAACAGGTAAAGTACTGAAATGGGTACAACTTAAGCAAAACAAGATTGTTGTCTTCTAACTCTGACATTATACCTTGTTTGTACCCGCCAGCGGGAACTTCCTTGCAGGCCGTGTGTCACCCTGACCACGTCTATCTCTGGGGGTCGCACGTTGCAGGCAGAGCGCAAGGCATACACCAGAAAACGCTGTCCTGTGGTATGGTCTCTTCCAACTTCATGTACCAGCGTAAAGATTAAAGTGGAAAACTTCAGACTTTGGCTTCTTTTTTAAAATCTTCTTTGAAGATTTAAGTGTCTTAACTTAACTTTTAAAATGGTTTTTTACAGGAGTTAAAGTGCATAAATGCCTTTACAGCTTAATCATTTTTGGCCTTCTGTTTAGTGTTGTATATCAATTGTGGACCTCATTTTAAGTGTTCGTTCTTTAAGATTTAATGCTTGCTTTTTTTCTTTTATAGCTATTAGTGAAATCTACAAACCAAAACGAACTTTTAAATCTGGGAACATTAAAGATCATGTGCAAATAACAGCTTCTATTTTAACCACCTGGCTAACGATAATTTTCCTTGGTGTATTGCCATTTTTCTATTTTCATTAGCGGTTGAAGCTATGAAAGATTCCACTACAGCTTTTGGTTTCTAGTAAACCAAGAACTACTTGGCTGAGCTTCTACAGTTCTTTGACATAGCTCCATCGTTTGAGCTGAACTGGTCAACCGGGATGTAAAATATAATTGGGTTATCAAAAAGTATTTCATGTTGACAGATGCATATGATCTTTAACGGTGAAGCAAGGAATAAATAGAGGACTTAAAGCAGTTCATGAAAATGGACCTTTTAAAAATTCTTCTAAACGTTGCACAGGTCTCATAATGATTTTGTCTTGGTTTTATAGGTAGAGACTACAGCAAAGCCATCTTGCAGAAGTTTAAAGGACTTGACTGGAGGGTAGTCTTCGTGACATGATGAAATTGTTTTGTAAAAGACTTTTAGTGTATGACACAGCAGTGTCTAACTGTACATAGTGACCGGCTAGTTTTCTTTATGGTTTTTACTTTTTTGTCCTTTTGTCATCTGTGTTACGATGCCAATGTGGTTCTTGTGTTTATACAATTTTATTTGTATTTCTTGTTGAATGACTCAAATAAAAAAAAATTACCTTCTGTGACTGTTGCATTTTGAGGTTGTGCTCTTGGCACTGCTGTATAGTAGCAGAGGTGGACAGTTTTTGAGACTCCCGTCGCCATGCTTCCGACAGATGCTGGGACTCGAAGGGTCAGCAGCACTGGAGTGTGCCATGATATGTACCTGGATTTAGAGAATTGCAGTGAGGAGGCTGCAAAGATAGAACGATATTTCAAGAGTAGTGTCCTGTGTTGTAATGCCTTATGATTTGTTATAATTTTGTTAACTGCTGGGAATCTTCAGTATAGAAATGTTAATAAATAAATTTTCATGCATTGAAATGACCACTTTGTGATCACATGAAAATAGAGGCGAACACAAAACTTGATTTATGTAGCCATCAACTTTGGTAAGATGCTGACTGCTAAATAATTGAACTTTTTTTAAATAACTTGTACCTTTGAGAATATATTCTGAATGTACTGCCACTGAAACCTTTGTTATTTTTAACCCTCTGCCACGATAATGCTGATAAAATATGACTGCAAAACCAATTTATGGAAGCAGGATAAGTGGATGTTTCTGGATAAATAATACTTCATTACTATGAAAGCAGCATAATTAGGATTGTTTTTTACTATAATTTTGTTGGTTAAAATGTTTTTTTAAAAAGATCTGAAAATAATTTGGCTGGGCAAATATTTCAGTAAAGTAAAAAAATATTTCAGTGAAGTAAAAAAATGGAGCCTGAATTATACAGAAATTGTTACTTAAGGCATAAGTAACAAAAGGATTTTACACAAAAAACCCTATATCAGATGAATTTGAACAGTTTCCTGAATAGAAAATTTAATATGATTTTGTCAATCTTGATAAAATGTTAACATTAAGTCTGTTCTAAAGATACAAAAATGTAGCATACTTGGGAAAGTTTGCATGTCAACCTAGCATTAGGAATCAATATAAACAGCTTCAAAACTTAACTACCTCATTCAGGCTAATTTTGTCTGTAAGCTTAAGATTTATTTTTATACTTTTTTTAAATGTTACACTATTTTGCCCAGAAAATGGCAACAACTGGCTCTTGTCTAATCCCAGAAAGTTTACTCTGGTTGAACCTGATCAATGGTTTGAAAAACCTCACGAGTTTAAGGCTTTACTGGAAAGTAAAGAAAAAGTTAATAAAGTTATATTTTCATGTTTTAAGAAAGATGCATTCAAGAAAGAGGATTTGAGCTTGACATAAAGGGACTTCATTTTCATGAGCTGTGATCCATAAAAAATGCAAAATCACAAAATGTATATTGCCAGCTTTATTGAGTTCATTTTTGCCCATTTGAGGCCCCGGGTGAGTTTTGTTTTAGTGTTAATTGAAAGATTTGAAGCAAATGGCTTTTTAGAAAAGAGTTATGAACTTGATATTTACTCTTGCTGATAAGTTTTCACTTCCATACATGGCTGATTAATTGCAAATAAAGATATTCACAGAACAAAACGGGAAAGGCTAAACGTGTTGCTTGTATTTTAAGAAAGCAAAGTATTTTTTTAAAATAACAGTATTTTAAGTATGAATAAAAACATCCAAAATATGAGAAGATTTGGTTCATAGTTAATCCTGTTTGGAATGAAAGGGCAAATTAGAGCCACTGACAAGACAACCGATTCCAATGGTTTTAAGTGCTGTATTGTATAAGGCAGATAATTAATTAAAAAAAAATTATTGGGAGTTGAAGATGACCTCTCCAAATACTTTTATTTTTATGAATGCTCTATGTTCCTCCCTCTTATTTAAAATAATTGTGTCTTTGAGACTGGTTGTTTAAAGGTCTCCCAAAAAGTTTGGACCAGTTTGTTTCTGCCTTAACATTAAATAGTGAATGACTAGCAGTGCTTTAAAACGGGTCTCCAACCTTTGCAACTTTAAGTCTGAAGGACTTCAGCTCCCAGAATTCTCCAGCAAAGCAAAGCTGGAATAGAAGGTTTGGAGACCCCTGCTTTAAAACACCCAAACCAGTTGCAGGATTTTAGTCATCAGTTACTTGATCAGTGGGGGATTTTTTTTTTTTTTTGCATTTTTTTGGCAGTTCGCTGTAGTGTTTTTATTTTTGTAATTGGAAATTTTAAAAAAAGTTTTTTTATTGTTTTTGAGTAATTATTTTATCCATTTCCCTAGAAAATGGATATTCCGAGAGTTTGCCCTTATTAGCAAATGTTTGCTAATGAAGCCCAAGCCTCAGTTTATCAATTTTCTAGGGGAGTGGATAAAACATGGCAGATTTTTTTTAAAAAATATATTAAATATGTATTATTTAAATAAAATATGTATTTATTATAAAATGTCGCGTGGCTGCTTAAGAATCAGTTGGAAAGATTGTTTTGCAGCACGAGTGATTTTTTTTTCTGGCGCCTTTTCTACAGAAGTCAAGCGACTTAAATGTGCATGCACATAATGGCAGCCCATAAAACCTTATTTTTATGTCTCGAGGACTCGTGTTTCCCCCCCACCCCCGCCGTAGCAAACTTCTAAAAGAATCGAACGTATTGCAACACCCCCCCCCCCCCAATCTTATTTTAAACAGTACAGATTTTATTTTATTCTCAGTACAAACGCTGAGGTAGACGGGCGAGGAAAAATATAAGGGGTGAAGGGAAACCAAAGAGTCGGAGCGCGCCAACACGAGAGGAAAAAAGGGCCAAAGCAGCGTGGCTTCGAGCGTTGGCGCGAAAGCGCCGCCGCTCTAGCCCTCCGCCTCGGTGGTTGCGCGCGCGGGAGGAAATGCGCGCGAGGAAACGGTGGGGCTCACGTGACCCGCGCCGACGCATTCTTCCCGTCAGCCATTTTAGATCGGAATCAGCCAGGCGGCGCCATTAAAAGTGCGAGAAAGGAAGGAAATAAAGCCGGAGGAAACCCCCCCCCCCGTTTCCCTCCCCTGTGGAGAACACCGCTTTTTAAAAAAAAAAAAATCCCCCCCTCCTTCAGCGGCTCGAAACCGGCCCGCCGAGTCTCTTTTTTTTGTTGTTGTTTTTAACCCAGTCGGGGAAGGCCCCCTCATGTCGGACGACCAGTTTGCCGGAGACGAAGCGCTGGCGGATGCTTCGGAAGAGAGCGAGCAGCTCGAAGGGATCCTGGCTCCCGGCGGCGACGGCATGGAAGAGGCCGAGGGAGGAGAAGGCGAAGGGGGAGGCGGCGGCGGCGGCGGCGGCTCAGGCGTATCGGAGGGAGCCAAAATCGACGCCAGCAAGAACGAGGAGGATGAAGGGTAAGCCGGAGGCCTCCTTTTCTCCCCCCCCCCCCTTCCCCAGTTTTCGGTCTGCAGGAGGCGACGGGCATCCTGAGGCGATCGCCTCTTGCAAGGAAGAAACTGGCGGCCGCCACCGCTCTTTTTAGTTATTTATTTCGTCATGAAGTATGAATTAGGTAACAGATATAAGTCTAAACACGATTATGAATACATGACATGGACATGAATACAAGGGAATATTAGGACAGGGTGGTGCGCTGATCCCCCTTTATGGACCTCTTAGGAATGGGGTGAGGCCCACGTAGACAGTTTAAGATTAAAGTTATGGGGGTTTGAGGATGTAACAACGGAGTCAGGTAGAGCCTTCCAGGCGTTGTTCGGCTCTGTTGCTGAAGTCCAATTTACTGCAATCGAGTTTGGAGCGCTTTACCTTAAGTTTGTATCTATTGTGTGCTTGTGTGTTGGTGGTGTTGTGGTTGAAGCTGAAGTAGCCGTTGACAGGTAGGACATTGTGGCAGACAATTTTGTATACTATGCTTAGGTCAGACAGAAGGCTGCATAGTTCTAAATTGCCCAACATTTTCGAGCCTGGTGGCGTAAGGGACTCTGTTGCGAGCAGAGGACTGGAGGACTCTTCTCCTGAAATACCACTGGATCCCCTCGATTCTATTAATGTCCGATAAACTGTGTGGATTCCAGGTAGACGAGCTGTATTCGAGAATTGGTCTTCCCCTGCCAGTATGCCAGGTGGTTGGGCATCGCTGGCAGGGGAGGAGGAGGATGGAAGTGCATGGAAACTCCAGCTTTGGGGTCGGTGTTTTAGTTTTAAATGGCCATCCTAAGGGAGGATGGGAGTGGCGGAAGTTACAGACAGTCCTCGACTTACAACAGCTCGTTTAGTGACCGAAGTTGGAAACGGTGCTTGGGGGGAAAAGGGACAGCTGTTTTTCACACTTAATGACGATTGCAGTGTTGCGCCCCCCCTCCCCATCACATGATTTACATCTGGATGCTTCACAGCGGATTCATATTTATGACCAGGTGTGCGTCATGGCATTTCCCATTTTACAACCTTCTACAAAGTCAAGGGGGCGGGGTGGGGGAAGCCAGATTCACTTAACTGAATGTGCAAATAATTTTAACAAGTGAGGGGATTAATTTCACAGACGTGGCAAGGAAAAGTCATAAAATGGGGCAAAGCTCACTTCACAAACGTCTGTCCCTTAGGGACATAACTTTTGGGGCTCAATTGTGGTCGTAAGCTGAGGACTGCCTGTCATTCAACTCACATGCTTGTGGTCCGAATTAATGCAATGGCACATGGTTTACGGGTCATCCTTGACTTAATAACAGTTCATTTAGTGACTGTTCAAAGTTATGACATCGCTGGAATAATTGATCTGTGATAATTTTTCACATACTTAAGGACTGTTACAGCATCCCCATGTGATCGAAATTCAGACAGTTGACAACTGACTCATATTTGTGACAGTTGCAGTGTCCCTGGTCATCTGATCACTTTTTGACACCTTCTGACAAGCAAAGTGTATGGGAAAACCAGTTTCCCTTAACAACTGCAATGATTCAATTAACAACTGTGGCAAGAAAGGTTGTAAAATAGTTCAAAACTCATTTAACAGATGTCTCACTTAGCAACATAAATATTGGGCACAACTGTGGTTGTAAGTCGAGGTCTACCTGTATTATTTCATACGCCTTCTCCCCCAGCCAAAAGCAAAATCTATTTTGGAGTAACATGTATTTTAGACTGACATAGTTGGAAAGAACATAAAATGACCTGTGGGATGAAAACAACAATTCTCTTTTTCTTGGTAAAGGGCCATGTATGCAGTTACAAAAATGTATTGTGGGTAATAGTGTAGTACCAGATAAATTGTATAATTTTTTTTCTTTGTTTTGGGATAATAATCTGAAAAGTTTGTTTTAGGCTTCGGCATTGAATGTGAATGTGTTTTTAAAGTGAAATGTAGTTTAATGAACACATGAAAGGCATTGACATATGGAACCTCATATACCCTAATGTAGATTTTGATTTTGTGGTTGACATGATTGTTAAATATCTGGAGGATACCCAGATATTTGTGAGAAGAAAGCTTTGTATACAGTGTGGTATATAGATTTGATTTTCTAAAGCAGAGGCTTTCAGACTTTTTCAGTTTTAAAAACAGAACTCTAATAGAGAGGCAAATCTCTAGTGATAAAAATTGGCTGTGTTTGAGTGATTTTCCCCTCCTTTAGTCTGTCACAACTTTAAAGTTGTGGAAAAACCTTTTAATGCAACCAAAACTAGTACATTATTTTAAAAAGCAGTTCTAGTATTACATATACTAGCAGCGGTCGACTTTCCGACCGCTGCTCCCCTCCGCGGGGAGGCGGAACCTGAGTCACCAATCTGGTTCCGCCCCAGGCGCCTGATGGACCCGGATGGGTTCCAGACGGCGCTTGGGCCACTTCCTGTACCCCTGGCCCGCGCCCCGATGGAGGACCTCGTGGCCGCATGGAATACTGCGACCGCGGGAGCCTTGGATCGGGTCGCGCCCTTGCGGCCTCTCTTGCGGCGGCGAAACACCCTGGCTCCTTGGTTTTCCGAGGAGCTGAGGGTGATGAAACGCCACAAGAGATGCCTAGAGAGAAGATGGAGGTATACTCGAACTGAATCTGACCGGACACAGGTAAGAGCCCATTTACGGACTTACATTGTGGCGCTGAGAGTGGCCAAACGTCATCATTGTGCCACTCTCATAGCATCCGCAGAAAACCGCCCTGCCGCCCTGTTTAGGGTGACCCGCTCCCTCCTTCAACAGAGGGTGCGGGAAGCCCCGTTACAGGGTAGAGCAGAGGAATTTGTGATTTTTCTGCAGGAGAAAATCGCTCAGATACAGAACGAGCTAGCCCCCATTCATGGCCCAGTGGGATGCCACGAGAGAGATCTTGTTTGGGAGGAGTTTGACTCCGTTACTTCCGAGGATATGGACAGGCTACGTGGGCGACTGCGAGCCACCACATGTTTATTGGACCCGTGTCCCTCCTGGCTTGTACTGGCATCCTGGGAGGTGACACGAGGCTGGCTCCAAGAGGTTGTCAACGCATCCTTGAGTGAGGGTGCCTTGCCTGCTTCCCTAAAAGAAGCGATGGTGAGGCCCCTCCTTAAGAAGCCCTCTTTGGATCCAGCTCTTTTGAACAACTACCGTCCTGTCTCCAACCTTCCCTTTCTGGCGAAGGTTGTCGAGAGTGTGGTGGCACAACAGTTTCCCCGTCACCTGGAGGAAGTTGATTATCTAGATCCGCGCCAGTCCGGCTTTCGGCCCGGGCATAGCACCAAGACGGCATTGGTCGCGTTGGTCGATGATCTCTGGAGGGCCAGAGATGGGGGTTGTTCCTCCATCCTGGTCCTATTAGACCTCTCGGCGGCTTTCGATACCATCGACCATGGTATCCTATTGCATCGGCTGGGGGGGTTGGGGGTGGGAGGCACCGTTTTACGGTGGTTCTCCTCCTACCTCTCTGGCCGATCGCAATTTGTGTTGGCAGGGGGGCAGAGATCGACCGCGAGACCCCTCGCATGTGGGGTGCCTCAGGGGTCGGTCCTCTCGCCCCTCCTGTTCAACACATACATGAAGCCGCTGGGTGAGATCATCCGTGGTTTTGGGGTAGAGTACCATCTGTACGCTGATGATACACAGCTGTACATTTCTACCCCAAACCACCCCAACGATGCCGTAGCGGTGATGTGCCAGTGCCTGGAAGCTGTACGGATCTGGATGGGAAGTAACGGACTCAGGCTCAACCCGACCAAGACCGAGTGGCTGTGGTTTCCGGCAGCCCGATTCAACCAGCTCACTCCATCGCTGGCCATAGGGGGCGAACATCTTGCCCCTGTGGATGGGGCGCGCAATTTGGGTGTCCTCCTGGATGCCCGGCTGTCCATGGAAGATCAAGTGACAGCCGTGGCCAGGAGGGCGTTTTACCAGGTTCGCCTGGTTCGCCAATTGCGCCCCCTATTGGATCGGGACGCCCTTTGCACAGTCACTCATGCTCTCGTGACATCCCGACTGGACTATTGTAACTCTCTCTACATGGGGCTTCCCTTGAGGTGCACCCGGAGGCTTCAGCTAGTCCAGAATGCAGCCGCGCGAGCAATTATGGGGACCGCTAGGTCTACCCATGTAACACCGCTCTTACGCGAGCTGCACTGGCTACCTGTCGTCTTCTGGGTGCGCTTCAAGGTGTTAATTATCATCTTTAAAGCGCTCCATGGCTCGGGACCTAGCTATCTGCAGGATCGGATCCTGCCCCATACATCCTCACGGCCGATTCGCTCCCACAGAGTGGGGCTTCTCCGGGTGCCGTCCACTAGACTATGTCAGCGGGCGACACCCAGGGGAAGGGCTCTCTCTGTGGCGGGCCCGGCCCTCTGGAACGACCTTACCCCCGACATTAGGACGACCACGGACCTCCGCTCCTTCCGTCTTAAATTGAAAACCTACTTTTTCCGTCTGGCCGGCTTGGGATAGCCTCCTTGTCCTGGGGTTTTTTAGGGTAATTTTAATTATTTTTAGTGTTTAGGGGTTTTAGGGACAGTTTTTTAGTTTTCTATAGATGTTTTTAGCGCAGGATTTGTTGTTTAATTGTGATTTTAAATTATGTATTCTGTTGTGTTTACTGTTTTTTAATTTTCCTGTGCCCCGCCTCGAGTCCCCTGGGGAGAGAGAGCGGGTAACAAATAAAATTTATTTATTTATTATTTATTTATATGGTTTGCATGTTTTATTTGAAATAGCCAAGTCAATCATGGTGCATCCATCTTGTAAATATGCAGGTTTTTTGAGGTGTTTGAATTTTTTTTTAAACAGTTAAGTAACAAACACATTGATGACCTTAAAGAGGATGAATCTTCTTCCATTCAATGTGGAACAACATAAACATATGTTAACAACATAAAGCAGACCAATAGCTTAGGACATTTGTCACTTAGAAATTCACACACACACACACCCCTCAAAAAAAAAGTCTTTAACAAACATACAGTTAGTGAAGGTTTGGAAGAGAAGACAACATTGTTTGGCCTCCTGAGCCACAAGGATGTGGCTGGAAATGTTACATTATTAGAATAGGTTAGGATGATTAAAAAAAAACTTTTGGGAATGGTTTTTAACAGTTATGAGATCTTAAGCTTTGCTGAGGCTTAAGATACTAATTTTATCTCTTGGTTTCCTCCTCTCTCTAAGCTGATTTCCCTTGTCCTAAGCCTCTACAAAGCCAAAGAATCTGGTTTCTGTTTAAATCCTCAACGCATCATCAGAAATCCCAAATTTTAATTTTGTGGGATGCTTCAGTGGCCACATGTGTAGTCATGGGTCCCTGTTTTACAACATGCATCTAGATGGTTATCAGCCTTTGAATGATAGAATCATAGGCCTGGAATGGACCTCAGGGGTCTTCTGGTCTTACCCATTACTCAAGGCAGGAATCTTATACTGTCCCAATCAAATGGTGGACCGGTTTATTTTTGAACTTTTGTAATGATGCATATTTATCTAATATCTATTTATCTAATAAATATGCTTATTTATTTTAACCTAAATATGCTCCAGCTGGTTCTTTTTGCATGATCCACTTCTGAAAATTAGTTAATGTTTCCATGCAGAATTTTATTCAGCCCAAATATGAGATGTTCTATCAACATTCATCACATGCAGTAAACAAGTGTTAAAGTATAAGGTGCAAACTTAAGATAAAAAATTCTATGAGGTTGCCTGGGAAGAGAAGTGAGACTTCAATATGCTGTACTGAAGAAGAGATAATTATGTTTTTTTCTTCAGTATTTTCCTCCCCACATTTTGGCCTGTTTGGGAAACTTGAATATGAGTAAACTTGAGTACATTCAGTTCCCTGATTATAAATTTCTCTGATTGGCATTGGTATGTTGGGAGCGGCTGAACATGTCCTTACTTATCGTTTTGGAAATTGCTCTTAGGTACTTTATATGGCAAAGATTTACAGGAGTAATATCAATGTAAAAATCTCTGAGGGAGATTGGGCGGTTTAGAAGCAGGAAATATCAATAGATAAAACATTACATGAAAAACTTACTTGCTGTAGCATATGGAACTATAAAGATAATGCATGACTGAGATCTGAAAACTTGACAATCCATAATGTTTGATTAGTAGGTTCTGTTTCATGTGCAGTTTATACACAGTTCTCACAGTTAAGAAACATTCACTTTCAAAATCAAGAGACTGAAGCTGACGCTATTAGTATTTTTAAACTTGGTGCAAACTTTGTTATTGATATGCATTCAGACAAAAACACCCATCACTTTGTTTTGTTGCAATATAGAGTAAAAGCAGCCTTGGATATGACATGTAAGCAGAGCCAGCCAGTTGTGTGGTCACTTCCATGCCAAGGTGGCAGCCCTACTTTATCTCTTATGTAGGTAAGCTTATAGCTATGGGGAGTATTTTAGGCTACTGAGTGGGTGTTAGCTTGAACTGTCAGCAGAATGGAGGAAGGAAGGGGGCTTTGTTGTTAGGGCAGTGTTATGATTAACTTTGCTATTTAAGTAAAAAATACAATGTGTGTCAGACACATTGGCAGCCGTTAGGCTTAGTTAATTTTAAGGTGTTTTTCTTTTCCTGATTTTCTCTTCATGCAGTAATACTAGGCTGACGGAACAGTTTCCATTTCCAAGATCAGCCTCTAGCTATAGAAGTTTTTGAAAAATAAGATCTTTGGCGTGAATTGCCTCTTCCCAAGATGCATTGATAGAATCAGTGGGGTTTGTGTGTGTGGCCATTTCAGCTGTACTGTATACTTATTTCTCTTAAATATTAACATAAAGAATAAATTTCAGACCCACTTCATTTTTCTAGTGCATTTAGGTCACAGAAGGTGATTGTGAACATGGATGATTTGTTTTTAAATATTTTTGTAATCTTGGAACCTTAAAGGACAAATTGGTATACTTGTGACTTGCGCTGCTATATAGTGTTGATAATTTACAGCTTTAAACTCAATTGTGTCTACAGAAAAATGTTCGTCGGCGGCCTTAGCTGGGATACTACAAAGAAGGATCTTAAGGATTACTTCACAAAATTTGGTGAAGTTGTAGATTGCACTCTGAAGTTAGATCCAATTACAGGGCGGTCAAGAGGCTTTGGCTTTGTGCTGTTTAAAGAATCTGAGAGTGTGGAAAAGGTAAGGTTGTTTTTATTTATTTCTATCTAGACAAGCTGCCTAGAATCGTCTCCAGGCGAGATGGGTGGCATATAAGTTTAATAAACAAAATAAACAGACAAGCACACATCAGTAATGAAAAAGTGAAAATATTGTGCCAGTTCTTGAGGTTCTGTTAATTCCAAGATGGTACAAATTATAAGATAAGGGTTGTTGCATTATAGTCATAAAAATGTAATATGTTTTATTTTGGAAACCTTTTTAAAAAAAAGAAAAAATGCTTTCAGGTTATGGATCAGAAAGAGCACAAACTGAATGGCAAAGTGATTGATCCCAAAAGAGCTAAAGCAATGAAAACAAAAGAACCGGTGAAAAAGATTTTTGTGGGTGGCTTATCTCCAGATACGCCAGAAGAGAAAATAAGGGAATATTTTGGAGGTTTTGGTGAGGTGAGTTAATTGTTTTCATGTCTTGGTTAAAGAATTCTTAATTATTTAGATAATGGTATAATACTTTTGAAGAAGAAAATGTAGTAGAAATAGTCCTTGACTTATGACCACAATTGAGCCCAACATTTCTGTTGCTAAACGAGACAGTTAAGTGAATTTTGTCCCATTTTACGACCTTTCTTGTCACAGTTGATAAGTGAATAGATGTAGTTGTTAAGTTAGCAACCCGGTTGTTAAGTGAATCTGGCTTCCCCATTGACTGTGCTTGTTGGAAGGTCGCAAAAGGGGATCTCACCTGTCCGTGGGAGACTACAATCATCATAAATGTGTGTCAGTTGCCAAGCGTCTGAATTTTAATCATGTGGACACTAGGGGTGAGATTATAAGTGTGAAAAGTGGTTATAAGTCACTTTTTTCAGTGCCATTGTAACTTTGAATGGTCACTAAATGAACTGTTGTAAGTCAAGGACTATCTGTATTTGTTTTGGGTGTTAGTTTGGCTAGTTTGTCTGATCCACAATTGTTTATGTAAATTGAATCTTGTCTTCAATTAGAGGGCATAAGTGCATAGAGTTTATAATCTTAAATTATTATAAACCAAGTGCTTCTTGGGATGCCTTATTCTTTTCACCCAGAAGCCAATTTAAGCATTGATCTGTCACTGATTAGAGTGTCATAATTGTATTGGTGATCATTTTTGGAAGAAATTCTATTATATGAACAGGCATTTCAAATTAAATGTAAGTACCGGTAGTAAGTTTTGCAGAGATGAGTCAAATTTTAGGCATCTTTTCTGTAAAAGTGAAATCATTATAAATATATAGAGCTACTTTGTCTTAGTGAGTGTATAGATAGACGTAATGATTTATAAAGAGGTTGAGCTGGATTTTATATGGATTTTGGTAATTACCAATTTTATGTATACTCTCGTAAATAAATAAAAGTTCATGTATGATCAGTATAAACATTCTACATTCTAACTCAGTAACTGGTCTGATTGGAAGTTTCGTCAGATTATTTAGTATAATGGTTGCTTAACATTAGTAAATCATAAATGACTGTTAAGCTTTATAACAATCAGACTACAGAATAACTGGTTTTTATCAATCTCATTTCGTATATTGATCAGGTGGAATCAATAGAACTTCCTATGGACAACAAAACCAATAAACGCAGAGGATTTTGCTTCATTACTTTCAAAGATGAAGAACCAGTGAAGAAAATCATGGAGAAAAAATATCATAACGTTGGTCTTAGTAAAGTATGTTTCAAGCTATGATTCCAAAACGCCTTCTTTTTAGAAAGCGAATCCTGGTTTTGTTCAGGTCAGTGCTTTGAAGATTGCAGTATAGACAGGAGAGAACACAAATGGAGAGGCTGGTGTGGATTCCTTGGATGAAGCGACACTTGTAACAAGTGTGATGCACTTTTGCATGCTTCTCAAAAATCCTCTGTTTGGTGAACAACTACTTGGAATCATTATCTGTGATTAACCACACACAGTCCTTTGATCTTCGTTCAATCTATACACCAATGAGTTGGTAGTTTTGAAAGAGATTGCATGTTTTTTACAGAACGAGAAAAATTAATAAGGGGTGCTATGTGCTGCTGTTTTTCTCTCTCTATTACGCCATAGTTTACATTATTTTGTGTATATGTTTCTTTGTGTACAGTGAATGTGTGTTTGTGTTTAGTCTAATTCCCGCCCCCCGCCCCCCAATAAGAGTGACTGTTTTCTAATCGTTTTTGATTTGATGTAATTTATTAATGGTGATAGTAATTTCAAAAAGATTCTTCTGAAGTGTATGGTAATTTAAGGTTATCAATATTTTACTAATGGTGTTTTCTTGCTTTCACAATTTTTCCCCTAGTAACAGTATTTGGAGCATATATTACTTGGCGAAATTAAGTTAATCAAAAGCAAACATTTAATAGCGTTTTGCCAGTTACAAAAACATTAAACCTGTCTCATTAAGTAGGTACTGCTGAAACATGCATAATTCTTACCAAGGTATTTGAGAGAACTTGTGATGTGATGCTAACCCTTTTTAAAAAAAAATAAATTTGCATTTTCTTTGACGTAGCTTTTTAAACAATTGCACTGGCAAATTATATCAGGAATATATTGCTTTGCCTTCCCCAGTGAATATAGAAGCACTAACGTCATAGGTAAAGATGATAATGTGGAGTAGTAGATAATTGACACGTCACAAAAATATGAAAATAATTGGTTGACTCTCTCTTTTTTTTAATATTTCAGTGCGAAATAAAAGTAGCAATGTCAAAAGAGCAATATCAGCAGCAACAGCAGTGGGGAACTCGAGGCGGATTTTCTGGAAGAACCCGTGGCCGTGGTGGAGGTAGGTTTCTGCATTTAAAAAAAAAATGCTGGTCTTTTCCACATATCTGAGAGTTTTTGAGTTTCCCGATTCTTGTCAATAATTCCGCCACTGGCTTTGTGTTTAGATGAAGAGATTAATTTGTGTGGCGTTATTTTCGAATTTGAGAAGGAACTGCTAGAGGGGATAATTTTTGAACAGTTGGGAAAGTTATGTAACACATTCACACGTGTGGCACAATGTGATCCATCTGCTGCTGCACCATCATAAAAAACTCCTCATTGGCTTACCTGAAATGAAACATGCAGACTGTTTTTGTGCAGCATTTTAATAGTTAACGTTGACGTCAAAATCCATGCCTGTGTAAAATTAGGTCAATGAGATATGCCTTAACCAGCATTACAAGCAATAATTTGGTGTCCTCCTTTACCTGAATTCCTCCCCTGAATCCAGACAGGAAAGAGTTGGGCTCAATGTTGGTTAGCTCCCCCCCCCCCCCCCCAATTTTTGGCCTGCTTGTCTATGCCCCGCTACCCCCTTCCTCCATAATAAAATGGAAAATAGGTAGCAAGAGGAAGATTGCTGAGATGTTTCCATTTTCAAGAGAAAATAATACCTTTTCTTTTTTTAAGAAAAATGAATATCCCTGGCATTTTTGCTTGGATGGCAACTTCACCAGCAAACTTTGGGTATATTTTGCCATGTTATTTAGTACCTGAGCTGCAGGGTGCATGGCTTAATCATCATGCATTAGCATAAATTTTGTGCAACATACAAATTTATGTATATTGTACATAATTATGGATATAAATCCATAATTTATATTGCACACAACATTAGGAATATGTATTATGTTTTTTGGAAACAAACTACTGTTTCGAAGGGTCAGTTTGCTTGAATGCAATATCAAATAAAAACTCAGGTTTGTTTTAATTCTCTTGCTGCAATTTTGTTGTAGGCTCCAGTCAGAGTTGGAACCCAGGATACAGTAATTATTGGAACCAGGGGTACGGCAACTATGGATACAACAGTCCAGGTTATGGAGGCTACGGAGGCTATGACTACACCGGCTACAATAACTATTATGGATATGGAGATTATAGCAGTACGTTAAATTTTATCTTGATGTATTGTTGGGTAAACAGTTTTATTTCAACCCTAAAACTATGAGTTTTAGTAAAGTCGTACTAAAGCATTCCAGATCAACTATGGTTCTGGACAATGAAGACATAATTTCTGGAGTTTGCATGAAACAAAATCTGGAAAGGTCATGTTGGCTGATATGGATGAGCCTGGTGCTTCTCATATCTCAGCTTCTCCACATGCCTTGCGCATTGCCTAGCCATTGATTTCCTCAGAGCCTTCCTTCCTGTAACTCTGTTTAGCCATTTCAAGCTGCCATCACTGCTGTCTTGGTCTCCTCTCCCCAAAACTTCCCTACCTGGAACACACATTTTCAGGGGTGGGCTTCAAAAATTTTAGCAACAGGTTCTCTGCCTGGTTGCTGGGTGGACATGACCTTGGTGGGCGTGGCCTAGTCGGCCTCCTGTACCACAGTGGGTGGGGGAGTCGTGTTTTTGCCCTTCCCGGGCTCCAGAAGCTTTCATCGAGCCTCTGGGAGGGTGAAAACAGCCTCCCCTGGGCTCCAAAAGCCAGAAACAGGCCTGTTTCCAGACTTCCGGAACTTCAGGGAGGCCTGTTTTTTGTCCTACCTGAGCCTCTGCACAGGCCCCACACTTACCTGGCATCCAAAGTGGGCCACGTGGAAATTCCTGGGAGGGTTGGGGCTGGGCCAGCCAGCGGTGGTATTTGCAGGTTTGCTGAACTGGGCGGACCCTTAGCTAGAGGATCGCCTGAGCCCGTGCCAACCCGCAGCAGCCCACCCCTGCACGCCTTTCATTCTGGACCTAGGTCATCTGAAAAGAGCTATTCCATATAAATGTAGCCCATCACTTAACAACCACAATTGAGCCCAACATTTCTGTGGCTAAGCGAGACATTTAAGTGAATTTTGCCCATTTTAGGCCTTTTCTTGCCACAGTTGTCAAGTGAATCACTGCAATTGTTAAGTTAGTAACACAACTGAATCTGGCTCTTCCATTGGTTTTGCCTGTTACAAAGTCACAAAAGGTCCCTGACCCTGGGACACACTGTAACCGTCATAAATATGAGTCAGCTGCCAAGCGCCTGAATTTTGATCACCTGACCATGGGGATGCTGCAAGGGTTGTATGAAAAATGGTTGTAAGTCACTTCTTTCAGTGCCGTAGTAACTTCAAACACTCACTAAACAAACTTGTAAGTCAAGGACTATCTATGCAGAATATTATGCAGTTTCTCTCTTATTTAAAATAACAAAACTATTGTGCTTGTAGTGATAGGCTTTTTGAAAGTGATAGGCTTTTTGAAAGATGGAGTGTCCTTTTCTATGAGCAGTTGAAAAAACCTGAGCAGAAAATATTGGACCCCATTTTAGAAATAAAATCTGACAAAATGAAAACTGACAACTTCTAGTGCAATCCTATAATTCCAGTTCTGAAGAACTTTGAGGCTTCAACCGCTTGGTACTGCAGAGCCATGATTAAGTTATATTGATACCAGAGCCCCCAGTGCTTTTAATTCATTCTCTTCCTCGCTTTTTTATGTACGGATCTTTGCATCTTTGCAGCATCTTGTGCAAAAATTGTTAAGGGACACTGAAATGAATGGAGAAACATGCCAGCTTGGACAAGAAGTTGGTGTACCAGCTCATAAGCCAGTGGAACTTGAAGCTAGAGCAGTAGGCAGTATGCCTTTCAGAGAACATAACAGGCATTTCCAAAGATACCTCTTTCCAAGTTGTGGAATTTCTAACAGATGATGATCTCCCTACCGAATGGTGCTAATCAAGTATATCATTAATGTTTTAGCATATCTCTCTCTATAAAAATGGCTGTGTGTGTATGTTCCAACATCACTGTGGAACGCCTCGAGCAATTTCAACCAAACTTGATACACAGATGACTTACTCAAGAGAAAAATACTGGAGGGGGGGGGAGGAGGAGGAGCGACTAATTCCTAAGACTAAGACCTAATTCCCCCTCGGGGTGTGTGTTCTGTTAAGATATAGCCTGTTGTGTCTTAAAATGGCTTCTACTATACTGGCGTAAAATGGCTTCTACTGTGCAGGGGAGTGGAGTTGCCATGGTAAGGGTTTCACAGTACTCCACAAGGGGGCTCCCTCTGGTAAGGGAGAAAATCCAACATTAGAAATTACGTTCGTCCCTGACATTTCCCCCCTATAAATAAATACCCCGGCAACACCAGGTTATCAGCTAGTGATGAAATAATTCAGACTCGGCCTTCTCTCATTATTACTATCTGCGTCTGGAAGAAGTGTTCCTAGAGCAGTTTTTGATGCCAAGTGCCCAAAATGTGCGCAAAATTGCGGAAATGCATGCATGTGCATGATAATGCAAAATGCAACAAAAGCGCCTCCTGCGCATGCACGCACATCCCCAGCGCATGCGCTGTGCATTCCCCTCGCCCATTTTTGGCTTCCAGGTTGGTGCAGGAGGCTTTCCAGGCCCAAAACAGGGCGGGGAGGCCTCACGTCGTGCTCCCACACCCCATTCCAAAACGGGGTGCGAGGAGGGCGTGTGCATGCACGTGAATCCCCAAAATGCAATGCAAGCGCCCCTCGCACATGCACCCGTCTCCCTGAGCATACGCGGCAGACATCCAAAGACCAGCTGGCTGGCGGGAGGCACGCACACGTGCGGTGTAGTTGGGCTGGAGCGACAGCTGACATTCAACCTGTTCACCATCACGGTCCTAGAGCATAATTTTTTTTTTTTTAAAGTGATACTCTAATTTTTATTTTGGCAGACAATTATTTAATAAATTAGACTTATACCTGTTTTATAGAGAAGAGCAACAAAGATGATTAGGGGACTGGGAGCTAGAACATACATAGGATGATTGCAGGAACTGGATATGCCTAGTTTAATGAAAAGAATGACCAGTGGAGACATGATAGCAGTCTTCCAATATCTCAGGGGCTGCCCCAAAGAAGAGGGAGTCAAGCTATTCTCCAAAGCACTTGAGGGCAGGTCAAGAAGCAATGGGTGGAAACTAATCAAGGAGAGAAGCAACCTAGAACTAAGGAGAAATTTCCTGACAGAACAATTCACCAGTGGAACAACTTTCCTCCAGAAGTTGTGAATGCTCCAACACTGGAAGTCTTTAAGAAGAGCTTGGATAACCATTTGTCTGAAATGGAATTGGGTTACCCTAACCCTAACCCTAAGCAGGGGTTTGGACTGGAAGACCTCCAAGGTCCCTTCCAACTCTTTCCCATTCCCATTCCTATTCTATTCCCATTTGTACTTTTAATATAATATGAAGAGGTTTCCTTGGTTTTCCTGACCTTTTGTAAGATAACCTTTATTGTCATTTTTTTCCTGTGGGCCCTCTGGCAGACGTTAAAAATGAAAGTCTGTTGCCTGCTCTCAAAAGGGTACATATACATAACACACACATAGATATGCTTCATACATACATATACATTACATATACATACATACATACATACATACATACATACATACATACATACATACATACATATATATACATACACTAACATGAATACATATAAATAGTAATCACTGTCCATCTTGAATACATAGCGGAAAGAGGAAGCTTAAGAGTTTGCAAGGTTGATACCGTATGGAACACAACTGGCTGAATCTGGATTTTTCAAAGGAAAGGGATGTGTTACAATAGCTTCTTTAGTCTTTTTGAGCCTTACACCTGAACTTTTTGTTCAGATCAGCAGAGTGGTTACGGGAAGGTATCTCGGCGAGGAGGCCATCAAAACAGCTACAAACCCTACTAAATTATTCCATTTGCAGCCTATTGCAGACAGGTATGTTCCGCATTTGTAAAGCCGCATTCTAAGTCTAACTTCGTTAATTAATAGTAGTTTTCTCAAAAACTTTGTGTAAGATACTATATAATAATGTTTTAAAATTTTACAGCACCCAGAAGTGCTTACCGTAATGTAACATAGTGACTTTGAAGATAAGTAACCCAGGTCCTCTTAAGCTTTTACCTTTTGCCCTGTAAAATTAACAAGTCAGTAAAGTTAACAGGTAAAGTACTGCTAATGGGTACAAATTAAGGAATTGCCGCGAACTAGTATTGCCTACTAACTCTGATATTATACCTTGTTTGTACCCGCCAGCGGGAACTTCCTTGCAGGCCCTGTGTCGCGCTGACTTCCCGATTCTCACAGGCCCGCTCAATGCGGACAGGGTACGAGATGCTCACGCTCTCGAATGCTGCCGTTTGGTATGGTCTCTTCCAACATCCTGTATCAGCCTTATAATAAAATGGATACTTCAAGCTTTGCCTTCACTTATTTCTTTGCTTATAAAACAAAAGTCCTCGTAATATAATTTTAATGCATTTTTTACAGGCCCAGTAATGGTTAAATACGTCAGCTTACTGAATAATTTTAACTGTTTGTTCTTCTAAGGATACAGCTTGTCTCTGGATTTTCCAGTATTAATTTTATATTTTATTAATCTATTTTAATGCTTGCTTTTCCCATTTTTATAGACACTGTTGTAGCAGTAATTGCAAGATGTTCTTGAGCTGAAGTCCTGGTGTGACAACTTCTCTAACTTTTCAATATATACATATATAAATATATATATATTTATAGCTTCACACAACCCTATTTACGTCTTATATAGTAGACTATTAACGCTTTTTCCTCATTGCATTCTTCTTAAATGGACAAATAGTGCTGTTTGGCTGCCCAGCATAAGTCTTTAATAGAGGTCTTGGGCCAAAATAGTCACCACCCAGCTACAACCGAGTGGTGGTTGAGAATTAAAGGTTTGCGGAGATGCTTTATGGCATTTTGTGAAGTAAATAAATAAATAAATAAATATCTCTTGAGCAATTTCAGATGTGGAAAGATCCTTTTTCAAACCGTGGTGCACATGTGGATTTCCAGCTCATGGACTCTCCTGTTCAGCTTTAATATATAAAAACATATTTTGATTAATGTGGATACTATATTTACGTAGTAGGAAGTAGGGCTATCTAAAGCAGTTTTCTGTAAACTTTGGCTACCTTGTTGGTCTTCCCAAACTGACTTGTTTTTCTTTCTCTCTAGGTGGACAAGCAGTATTCTCCACTGGAAGATTCATTTTGAGGCGGCCCATGCTGCCTGCTAACCGCAATCAAACTTAAAAAAAAATATTGTATCAAGTCACTGAATTGAAAGTAAGATGTGGGTCCCTCTGACGTTTGATTGCGCTCTCATGGCAACAGAATTGTTTCACCGTCTTATATTTTTTAATTGCTATGCTTAAGGAATCAACTTGACTTACGCCCCGTTCCCATTTTGTTCCCAGTATTGTAGAGCAGGTCTTGTGTTTTAAAGCCCAGTGTGACAGTGTCATGATGTAGTAGTGTCTTACTGGTTTTTTAATAAATCTTTTTGTATATACATGCGTTGGATTTTTTCTCTCCCCCCCCCCCCCCCCGGAACGAAAAGGGTTACTGGAAATTTTCTGTCTTCCATGAAAGGTTGTATTCAACTAGTTATCATTTATTTAATTAGCGTATGACAATTTACAGAAAGCCAGAAGTCCACAGCGTTGAAAACAATAAATGTTCAGTAGCCGACTGGATCCAGAAGCAGCCACCAAGGCACTTAGGGGTCAAGTGGTATTCGCTAATGATGTCACTGTTGCCTGGGTAACATCCTGCGGGGGGAGGGGCTGTCTCTTGATCCCGCTCGAGCTTCCCCAATTTACCTACTTACATGCTTTCGAATTTCTAGGTGGGCAGGAACTGGAGCAATTGGCAGGAGCTCACCCTGCCATGCAGTACCGGGTTTCAAACTCGGGCTTGCCAATCATCAGGCCTCTGTTCTAACCACAGAGCCACTACATCCCCTTTTATCCAAGCAGTGATAAATACCGTGTTTCCCTGAAAATATGACCCACCCTGAAAACAAACCCGAGACAGATTTTTTGAGGTGGGCCTGATATAAACCCTACCCCGAAAATAAGCCTTGGGGGATGGGCATGGCCAGCACGAGAGATGGCAAGGGTGTGGGGGGGACTGACGGTGCCCGGCTGCAGCCTGCCAGCTCCTTGGGGGCAGCACAGATACCACTAATTCTGAGCACCGAGGTATGTATCTCCTTTGCAGAAGGGAAAATAAGACAGGGTCTTATTTTCAGGGAAACACGGTAGTTAAAACTTCACATTATGGTCAACCTTTCAGTCATTTCTAATCTTTAAAATTTGAATTCTGTTGGTAGAATGTAGGAAAGATTGTACAGGTGGTCCAGCACAATTGAGCCCAAAATTTATGTTGTTAAGTGAGAAATTTGTGAAGTGAGTTTGCTCCATTTTATGACTTTTCTCTCCATATTTGTTCAGTGAATCACTTGCAGTTCTTAAGTTAGTAGCATGGTGGTTAAGTGAATCTGGCTTCCCCATTGACTTTGCTTTCTCAGACGGTTGCAAAAGGGGCTCCTGTGGCACTACCACCGTCATAAATGTAAGTCAGTTGTCAAGCATCCAAATGTAAATCACATCACCAAGGGGATGCTGCAATGTTCATAAGTGTGAAAAATGTTCATTAGTCACTTTTCAGTGCTGTTCTGACTGAATGATCACTAAATGAACTGTTGTAAGTTGAGGACTACTGTATAGTAGGGGTGTTAAGCTGGCGGCCCATGGGCAGGATGTGTCACATGTAGGTCATGCCCATCCCAGCTCCACGAATCAGTAAAACGTCATGTGCCAGCAATGTGACATAGGATTTCATTGTGGTTTGAACTATCTAGAATACAGAGGCCGCCATATTCGACATGACATCACTGCTGTATACACATTTTGTCTTTGGAGATTCAAACATTTAAAAGCATGGGAGTGCACTGGAGCAAAAGAACTAGTAGAAAGGAAGGTACCATATTTTTCAGCATATAAGACACTGAAGTATAAGACGCACCTAGCTTTAGGGGAGGAAGAGAAGAAAAAAAAATTCTACCTCTTCCTCCTAGCAATTTGCCTCCTTGCAGCAAACAGCCTGTTTTAGTTTCAATTTCAGCAGAGCCTGATCAGCACAAGCAGCTGATTGTTGGTTGGATTGCCATAGCCTATTGCCACCCCCATGTACCCCGTTTCCAGCCTCCCCACACACCACTTTCAGCCTCTGCATGGCCCATTTTAGGCGGCGGGGATCAGAATGGGCGAAAAATGGCACAAGGAGGCCGAAAACAGCGCACGGAGGCGGCAATAGGCAATGGCAATCCCTGCAGCCTGAAACAGCTGATTGTTGGGAGGCCAATCCGACCAACAATCAGCTGCTTCTGCTAATCAAGCTGTGCTGAAATTGAAACAGGCTGTTGTTTGATGGAAGGAGGCAAATTGCTGGGAGGCAGAGGCCAAAGGGTGGGGCCGGGGCGTGGGCAGGACTACATTCGGTGTATAAGACCCACCCACATTTTCACCCTCTTAGAAAAGGGGGGAAGTGCATCTTCTACTCCGAAAAATATGGCACATAATCTTATATATAAATGCCCCTCAACATCCTTGAAAATCTCATGGTGTTTCCAGATTCTAGAAAAGCTGATTGTGACTTAATGGATGTTAGGTAACAAATAACAATTAAGAGCGTTCTTGAGGGAAATACCAAGAGTTTTAATTTATACTTGATTTACCGTAATCCGCATAGGTTGAAACGAAAGGAAACCTTACAGGTGTGCTAGAACTGAAAAAAACTAATTCTGTTTGGAATCCTCTTTCCAATTCTGATTGGGAAAGTTACTTCTTAAATTGAATAGAATGAGAAATTTGGTTCAGTTGTTTTGTGTAAGGTTTCTAATTAGATCTATTAGCCTGCCACTTTGCAAGAAAGTACTCTTCCAAATAGAAGAAGGAGCATGAGCTACTTTATTAATGGGTGAAAGCGAGCAGTTTATATATAAAAATAGGGTTTCAACATAAAATATTTGTGCTCCACATACAATACTTTGTACATTAGGTAGGTTTAAAAGTTCCCTACATTGGAATAACTCCTGTGGCTATAAGAACTATGAAAACAACGACGATGATGAGTATTATTGCTATTATAATGATCATTTTGGTATTTTTCCACCACATCTTCTTTGAAATCTTGATAGAAGTTTTTTGGAAGCCATGAGCCTGAAATCGGATTGGGAAAAAATGATTTCAAAATGGGATTCATTCAGTAAGATGAAGTTGCTTTAAAAATGCAGCATTCATTTTTTTTTTGGTTCAGTAAGTTTGCTTTATTTACTTAAATAAGTCATTCAAATGTTTAAAAACAAACCAGACCAAACCAAGGTCCTATGTGGTTATGTGAATGTGGCAGGTAAAGAAGAGGGGGGGGGGGGGGAAAGTCCATATAATATAGATTAAATTGGGTAAGATCGCATCTAGGTTCACCTCAATGGGCGAAAGTTGAAAATATATCCTTGATTTTCCTTTTTACCATTTATGATTGCGGGAGAACCTAGTTGAGAGGTGAAGTGGGGGGTACCTTAGTCAATGAATAATTTGCCCCTGTTAATTAACCTATTCAGACGTTCAGGAATTGGCCCAGTTTTCTCAAGTACAGGTAGTCCTTGACTTACGATCACAATTACGATCAGAACTTCCAGAACTTGCTAAAAGAGGAGGTCATTAAGTGTGTCAGTGCCTGATTACTATTATTTATTTTTGTTATGGTTATTAAGTGATTCCCAGCGGTTGTTAAGCATATCACATCGTTCTTAAGTGGATCTGACTGCTCCCCGTGACTTTTCTCGTTGGGAAGAAAAGGTAACAGGTGGTGATCACATCACCCTGGGATGCTGTAATGCTGGAAAGACATGCTGCTTGCCAAGCCCCCAAATTTGACTGGATGCTCCAACGGCCCTCACTTTTTAAAGTCCCATCGTAACTTGGAATGATCGTCATGCAAGAGGCCGTAAAATGAGGACTACCTGTAATAGGTTTTGACTGCTACATCCTGTTGGATGATAGATCGCTCTCTAAGGCAGGGGTGTCAAACTCAATTTCATTGAGGGCCACATCAGGATTATGTTTGATCTCGGGGGGGCTGGGGTGTGTGTGGCCAGTTCAATGTCACTCATGTCAGGGGCGCCTATGGTGGCCAAGTGCTAAGGCAGGACTTCCCTTGGACCTTCCCTCCCTCTCATAATCCTTCCTTCCTTCCTTCCTTCCTTCCTTCCTTCCTTCCTTCCTTCCTTCCTTCCTTCCTTCCTTCCTTTTCCTTTTTCCTTTCCTTCTTTTTCCTCCCCTCTTCTATCTCCTTTCTTCTTCCTTCCCCTCTTTCCTTTTTCCTTCCTTGCTCTCATCGTTCCTTCTTTTTCTTTGTCCTTCCTTTTCCCCTTTCTCCTTTCCTGTCCCTTCTTGGATGCTCAAATGCAAAAGGGAAACATTTCTCCTTTTGGTTTGTTTTGATTTTGGATTGTTTTGCTAGCCCTCTGCCAGCAAAGACTGAGCCCGGGGTGGGGTGGGGGCTGGCTTTGCCCACGTTGGCCTCTTGAAGCCCTCTGCTAACAATAATGGAGCCTGAGAGAGCTGCCCACGGCCCTCTCGAGCTCTATTTTCACTGGCAGAGCCACTGTGGGCCAGTCCTTTCTTGTTTCCAGGGTAGGGCCAGATCTAAGCACCCTGCGGGCCAGATGAGTCCCATGGGCCTTGAGTTTGACACCCCTGCTCTGAGGGACCTGCTAGCTAGTTCTGTTAGAAAGCAGTGGTTTCCCCCCCCCAAATTTTGCCTGCTTTCAAGGGGAAAGGGGTCATTAGGTTCATCTATGTGTCTAGAGCCGTGATGGTGAACCTATGGCATGCGTGCCACAGATGGCATACAAAGTTATCTCTGAGGGCACGCAAGCCCTAGCCCTAGGTCAGTTGCAGTGTGCATGCGCACACCAGCCAGCTGATTTTTGGCCATTGTAGGGCCTCCAGACGGCCAGGGAAAGCCACTTTCGCCCTCACCAGACTCCAGGAAAGCCTCTGAAGCCTGGGGAGGGTGAAAAACGGGCCTACTGGAAGTTCGAAAACGGACTGTTTCTGGCTTCCAGAGGGCCTCCAGGTGGAGAGGGGGCTGGGGGAGGTTGTTTACGCCCTCCCCAGGCTTCAGGAGGGTGGGGGACTTGTGCGCACATGCGAGGGAGGGGTGCACAGGGGAGATTGAATTATGGGCATGGGCACGCGCACTATCGCACGCATGTGCACTTTTGGCACCCGAGCCAAAAAAGGTTAGCCCTCACTGGTCTCGAGTAAAGAATTACCGCTGTTTCAAGATCATCGCTTCGGTCAGCAAGTTCACTCAGCCGCTCTTCTCTTTCTAGGACCTTCTCGATGTTCTGCGTCATAACGCTTTTCACGTCATCAACTTGGACTTGAAGTGTAGAAATTGCGATATCGTTGGGTTTCGCCATCTGCCCAGGATGACAAGTTTACTTGATTAGACTTGCTACAAGTAATGCTCGCCGGTCGTCAAGATGCTAAGTTAAGATGCCTCTTACTGTTGCATGAAAAGTGTGCTGTGGACTCATATACGTATATTATTTTAATATTTAAAAGGTGCGTTGCTTCTCTGCCAAGACCGGTCTTCCTATTAGCAGCTTGAGGAAGCAACAGCGCATCGCTGACCATCCATACACCAATCAACCAGTAGGAAGGCACCACATAAGCACAACTCATAGAATAGCCCAAAGCAGGGGTCACCAACCTTTCGGACCTCAGAGACCATTAAATTCATAATTTTAAATCTTGTGGAACACTAATATGATCTGCCTAATGACCAGGTGGGTGTGGCTAGGTGGTCATGTGACTGGGTGGGCGTGGCCAACTCAATGTCACTCATGTCGAGGGGCACCTCGCCGGCCTCTACTCACCCCTCCCCTGCCAGCCACTCCTCGCCTGCCTGCCCAGGCTCTTTAGGGCCCCAACAGGAATCAGTTTTTGGAGCTAAGCAGCCCCCAGGAGAAAGAGTTGGCAAAACAGCTCAGTTCAAATTGGATCTGACTGACAAGGAGGCTCAGTAGAAGCACCTCACTGAGGATTACGAGCATAGGCTTTCCAAGCAGAGGGAAGACTTGTGGGAGTGCAAGGCCAGGTCCTGGCGCCATGAGGCTCAGCGGGCTGAGATGGTCAACCAGTTCCAGGCCATGATGCAGCCCCACTGGAACGAGGCCCAGCCTTCGCCCAAAGCCACACACCAGGAGGCTTAAGCAGAGACCCCAAGTCGGGATTTCTGACCCCTCCGACCCTCACAAAAAGAGTCCAAAGGGGGAGACCCTCTGCAGCAACACAAGCATTCATTGCATGCATCCGACCCGGGGGTCGTAGTTTGTGGACTCATGATTTAGTGCAATATAAAAATTGCAAATAAGTTTTCTGTGGATAACCAAACATTTCTCACAGTGGTCCACGAACCACCAGTTGGTGGCCGCTGGCCCAAAGCACATATTCCAGTAGAGAAAAGGCTCCAGCACAAGCCTGAAAGCTCAGAAGAGTAAACCTTTGATTCCCGGTGACAAACCCAGATTGGATCTTGTAACATTTATCCTGCCTGGGACAAGTATATTTGCCTTCATTTGTGGTCTTATTCTAGTTTTCAGCCACAACAAACCCCATTATCTAAAAGCTACAATTGCAATCCCAACAACCAAAAACAGAATGGAGAATCTGGTTATTAAAACTTGAAACAGGATTCCGTTAAATAGACATTTGTCAGTGTTCTATCTATCTTTCTAAATTTAAAACACCGCCGCCCTAGAAAAAAATATCCAGCTCAATTGACAAAATTCCCTAGGCCTCCCTCCGGCAGGATAGACCAATAGTGAAAAAGTATCTTTAAACAGAATCACCAAGTAAAAGTCAATGCTCTAAAATGACAATTGATTTATTTATAGCAGAAGGGCATTATGCCACCAGAATTATATATCTCTCGCTTCGAAAACAATGGCTCAGTTTAACCGTAACCTTTTTGTTTGGCTGTAATAATGAAAAACTCTCTGGGTTGCTTTTTGACCTCTTAATCTAGACCAGGGGTGTCAAACTCAAGGCCGGGGACCATATCTGTCCCACAGGGTGCTTAGACCTGGCCCGTGGGGCCACCCTGGAAAATGCAAAATATTGGCCCACGGTGCTTCTGACAGCAAAAACAGAGCTCGGGACAGCTGCAGGTGGCCCTCCCGAGCTCCGTTTTCGCTGGCAGAGGGTTGCCGGAGGCTGTCACAGCCAAAAACAGAGCTCGGGAACCTGTTTTCGCTGGCTGAGCACTTGGGCCTACAGGCACCCCCAACACAAGTGACGGCGAGCTGGCCATGCCCATCCCAGCCTCCCAAGGTCAAACGACCCTGATGCGGCCCTCAAT
Organism: Rhabdophis nuchalis; assembly: GCA_039707465.1. Taxonomy (NCBI): domain Eukaryota; kingdom Metazoa; phylum Chordata; class Lepidosauria; order Squamata; family Natricidae; genus Rhabdophis; species Rhabdophis nuchalis. The sequence goes on along the minus strand of CM077648.1, from coordinate 12,350,898 downwards.
GAAATTGAGTTTGACGCCCCTGATTTAGACTAATGTTTCATGACCTTGGCAACTTTAAGAACGGAGGACTTCAACTCCTAGAATTCTCCAGCCAATGACTAAATGGCTGGGGAATTCAGTTGAAGTCCACATGTCTTAAATTTGCCAAGTTTGGGAAACACTGCTGTAGACAGATCATTTACTAAATTATTTTCTTTTCAGTTAGAATATATTGTGTTTTCTTAACTTTTCTTAAGTTACCGTATTTTTCGGAATATAAGATACACCTTTTTCGGCGGTCTAGAATAATAATAATAATAATAAAGCTGAATTTATTAACCGCTCCCTCTCCCCACAGGGACTCGGGGCGGTGCACAGGGAGAATAAAAACCATAAATATACAAAAATACATACAATTTAAAACAGATTAAACAAACTCCTGTGCTAAAATCCCATTAACTAAAAATCCCCACTCAATATACATAAACAATTAAAAAACCCATAGAGAGAGAGACTACCCTAGACCGGCCAGGCGGAAAAGATGTGTCTTTAGTTTCAGGCGGAAGGAGCGGAGGTCCGTGGTCGTTCTAATATCGGGGGGAAGGTCGTTCCAGAGGGCCGGGCCCGCCACAGAGAGAGCCCTTCCCCTGGGCGTCGCCCGCTGACAAAGTCTAGTGGACGGCACCCGGAGAAGTCCCTCTCTGTGGGAGCGAATCGGCCGTGAGGATGTGTGAGGCAGTATCCGATCCCGCAGGTAGCTAGGTCCCGAGCCATGGAGCGCTTTAAAGATGATAACCAACACCTTGAAGCGCACCCGGAAGACGACAGGCAGCCAGTGCAGCTCGCGCAAGAGCGGTGTTACATGGGTAAACCTAGTGGTTCCCATAATTGCTCGCGCGGCTGCATTCTGAACTAACTGAAGCCTCCGGGTGCACCTCAAGGGGAGCCCCATGTAGAGGGAGTTACAGTAGTCCAGTCGGGATGTCACGAGGGCATGAGTGACTGTGCGAAGGGCGTCCCGATCCAATAGGGGGCGCAATTGGCGAACCAGGCGAACCTGGTAAAACGCCCTCCTGGCCACGGCTGTCACTTGCTCTTCCATAGACAGCCGGGTATCCAGGAGGACTCCCAAATTGCGCGCCCCATCCACAGGGGCAAGATGTTCGCCCCCTATGGCCAGCGTTGGAGAAAGCTGGTTGAATCGGGCAGCCGGAAACCACAGCCACTCGGTCTTGGTCGGGTTGAGCCCGAGTCCGTTACTTCCCATCCAGATCCGCACGGCTTCCAGGCACTGGCACATCACCGCTACGGCATCGTTGGGGTGGTTTGGGGTAGATATGTACAGCTGAGTATCATCAGCGTACAGATGGTACTCTACCCCAAAACCACGGATGATCTCACCCAGCGGCTTCATGTATGCATTAAACAGGAGAGGTGAGAGGACCGACCCCTGAGGCACCCCGCATGTGAGGGGTCTCGGGATCGACCTCTGCTCTCCTGCCAACACAAATTGCGATCGGCCAGAGAGGTAGGAGGAGAACCACCGTAAAACGGTGCCTCCCACCCCCAACCCCCCCAGCCGATGCAATAGGATACCATGGTCGATGGTATCGAAAGCCGCCGAGAGGTCTAATAGGACCAGGATGGAGGAACAACCCCCATCCCTGGCCCTCCAGAGATCATCCACCAACGCGACCAATGCCGTCTCGGTGCTATGCCCGGGCCGAAAGCCGGACTGGCGCGGATCTAGATAATCCACTTCCTCCAGGTGACGGGGAAACTGTTGTGCCACCACACTCTCAACAACCTTCGCCAGAAAGGGAAGGTTGGAGACGGGACGATAGTTGGTTAAAAGAGCTGGGTCCAAAGAGGGCTTCTTAAGGAGGGGCCTCACCATAGCCTCTTTTAGGGAAGCAGGCAAGGAACCCTCACTCAAGGATGCGTTGACAACCTCTTGGAGCCAGCCTCGTGTCACCTCCCAGGATGCCAGTACAAGCCAGGAGGGACACGGGTCCAATAAACATGTGGTGGCTCGCAGTCGTCCACGTAACCTGTCCATATCCTCGGAAGCAACGGAGTCAAATTCCTCCCAAACAAGATCGGCCTCGTGGCATCCCACTGGGCCACGAATGGGGGCTAGCTCGTTCCGTATCTGAGCGGTTTTGTCCTGCAGAAAAGTCACAAATTCCTCTGCTCTACCCTGTAGCGGGGCTTCCCGCACCCTCTGTTGCAGGAGGGAACGGGTCACCCTGAACAGGGCGGCAGGGCGGTTTTCTGCGGATGCTATGAGAGTGGCGCAATGATGACGTTTGGCCACTCTCAGCGCCACAATGTAAGTCCGTAAATGGGCTCTTACCTGTGTCCGGTCAGATTCGGAGCGAGTAGCCCTCCATCTTCCCTCTAGGCATCTCTTGCGGCGTTTCATCGCCCTCAGCTCCTCGGTGAACCAAGGAGCCGGGGCAGCTCGGCGCCGCAAGAGAGGCCGCAAGGGCGCGACCCGATCCAAGGCTCCCGTGGTCGCAGTATTCCATGCGGCCACGAGGTCCTCCATCGGGGCGCGGGTCAGGGGTACAGGAAGTGGCCCAAGCGCCGTCTGGAACCCAACAGGGTCCATCAGGCGCCTGGGGCGAAACCAGATAGGAAGTTCTGGTTCCGCCTCCCCGCGACGGGGAGTAGCGGTCGGAAGGTCGAGTCGGAGAAGTGAGTGGTCTGACCATGACAAGGGTGTGATGACTATATCCCCTATACCCAGAAGTCCAATAAATTCAATTCAATTCAATTCAAAAAAAGGGTGAAAATCTGGGTTCGTCTTATACACTGAATAGAGCATTTTTGGCCTCCTGAAACCCCGCCCCCTTCACCAAAATGGCTGTGCATAGCCTTTAGGAGGCTTCCAGAGTGCTCCTGGGGAATGGGGAGGGCAGAAATGAGTGAAAAACGGCCCATTTATTTGCTCAATTTTACCCTCCCCCCCCAGCCACCAGGAGCACTCTATAAGCTTCCTAAGGACTATCCATGCCCTTTTTTGTATGAAAAACGGGCCCATTTTCACAAACAATGGGCCATTTTTGCCCCCCCCCCTCCAGAGCACTCTGCAAGCTCCCTAAAGACTATTCATGCCTTTTTGGGGGGGAAACGGGCCAATTTTTGTGAAATACGGGCCGTTTTTGGGAGGTTTGCAGAGTGCAAAAACTTTTCCTCCCCTCTTCAAAACCTTGCTGCTTCTTATACTCCGGTGCGTCTTTTACTCTGAAAAATACGGTAGATTATTGATTTGGGTTGCAAAAATCCCTTTTGCCATTCAATTGCAGCATACAGATATAACAAATTTCACTGCTACTCATACCATACTCATTTAGTTTTTTGGAAGTGAGATCCTGTTGCCCTACTTTAAATCCATTTAAAACAAAATACTTTAAAGTTTAAACAAACCTACCCTCTATTTTTCTAATATGTCTTGCCAATCAGCACTAAACACAAATCAAACTGTAGAAGCACTTGATATCTCAGGGAGTTACTTCAATTGTCTTCCAAATCTGGGGAAAAAAACCCTGAAAAGAAAATGTTCAATATGAATTTCAATAAGCATAACTGAAAGAGAGTTAAAATATATATCTACATTGTAATTTTAACTTACCCTGGGAGAAAGAAATAAAAACAGCCATATTTACGTAAGTCTTAAATGACATTAAGATCATAAATGAAATAAAATATAAGTAGCCGTGGGTCAATATTGCCAAGAAAATGCTTAAAGTCTTTTGGAACAACTGCTTTCTAATTGATAAAATTTGTATTATAAATCTGCTAAGGTAAGAATGCAGCCAAGTTTCTATTTTTATTTTTAATTTACACCAACATTTATATATTGCCCACTCCAGAGATTCTAGGTTTACAGTAACACAACTGTCATGGTGGCTGAGGCAATGAGCTATGGTGGTGCAGTGGTTAGAATGCAGTATTGCAGGCTAACTCACTGCTCACTGCCAGGTTCAATTCTGACACTCAAGGTTGATTCAACCTTCCATCCTTCCGAGGTCGGTAAAATGAGGACCTAGATCAGTGATGGCAAACCATTTTTGGCTCGTGTGCCAAAAGTGGAGGGAGCGCAGGGGGGGTCGGGCGCAGGCGTGCCACACCCCTAATGCTTTGCGCACGACCCCAGTGCACATGCACGCACAACCAACGCTCCCCCCCATTTTTGGCGTGCTTTTTTCACCCTCCCCAAGCTCCAGAGGCTTTCTAGGAGCCTGGGGAGGCGAAAACAGCCTCCCCCGCCCTCCCGGAGGCCCTCCGGAGGCTTCAGAAGCTTCCCTGAAGCCTCCGGAGTGTGAAAAACCAGCCCTACGGGCAAACAGGAAGTTCAGGAATGGACTTCCGGTTTGCTTGTAGCAGTGGTGGGTTTCTGCAGGCTCGCACCTACTCGCGAGAGCCGGTTGATGAAATTTAGAGAACCGGTGAGAGGGGGTTCCACTGGCATACCTGGAAGTAAATCTGGCCCGCCGCTGCCAGTGACCCAACGGAAAGGAAAGGAAGAAAGGAAGGAAGGAAAGAAAGAAAGAAAGAAAGAAAGAAAGAAAGAAAGAAAGAAAGAAAGAATTTATCATCACAATTGAGTCCAAAATTTTGGTTGCTAAGCAAGAGTGTTGTTAAATGAGTTTCACCACATTTTAAGAGGTGGCCACTCCCACCCTGTCACATGACTGCCAAGCCACGCCCACAAAATAGGCCACACCTACAGAGTAGGTTCTAAAAAATTTGAAACCCACCACTGGCTTGTAGGGTCATTTTTTGCCCTTCGGAGAAGCCTCCTGAAGCCACCAGAGGGCTAAAAAATGGTCTCAAAAGGCCGAAATCAGCTGGCTGGCCAGCTGACCGGGCAACGCTTTGCGTGCCCTGACAAATGGCTCCGCAGGCCACCTGTGGCACGCGTGCCATAGGTTTGCTATCACAGACCTAGATTGTTGGGGGCAAGAGGCTGACTCTGTAAACCACTTAGAAAGGGATGTAAAAGCACTGTGCAACAGTATATGCTTTTCCCTTTCAGCATTACATTAACGACCTATGAGGTCATATGAAAAGCAGCTGTGTCCTCTTCAACACCACTGACAATGCGACCTTGACCATATATGTCTGAATGGTCGTGCAATTGGCAACTCCAAATCTCGACCAATAAATGCTCTGTCCTACACATTGGCCATAAAAATCAGAACGCCAAATACAAGCTGGGCGGAAAGGACTTCGTAGACAACCCTCCCTCTGTCAGGGACCTACCGTGTTTCCCTGAAAATAAGATATGAGGATCGAGAAAGATAAAGAAACAACACAGCCCAATTAAGAAATATTAGAGATGAAAGAAAAGAGAGAAGTAAATAAATAAAAACAACCACAGGAGGCAAATCGGTGGAAGTTAAAAGCAGTGGAAAATATTTCGGCGGTTCTTTCTTCAGACAAATGGAGGAAGCGACGACAATTATTGTAAATACCTGAACAATAAAGAGACGCTATCACGAATAACCAATTATTCCGACAACTGGCTTGTCATTAACAGCATACAAAACAATGAAGAACTGAAAAACTTTGGTTCTAGGGCTCTTTTTCCCCCTTCTTAAATATTCCCAACTGATTTTAACTGCCATGGAACATCCTGCTCCTCACAACCATTTCAAAACAGTTTTATGCCAGTTGGCCTTCAAAGTAATATTTAAAACCAGTTTACACTATTATGTAGGCCATCAAGTGGTGGTGGTGGTGGTGGGAGGTTTAATATAATACAATAGCAGAGTTGGAAGGGACCTTGGAGGTCTTCTAGTCCAACCCCCTACCTAGGCAGGAAGCCCTATACCGTTTCAGACAAATGGCTATCCAACATCTTCTTAAAGACTTGTTGGCTTTTGGCTATTATTTTGACATTTGGTGAACACTTACATCATCTATAATACATAAATAAGTAAAATGCAAAAGCCACCAATGATGAATCATGATTAAGCCTCCCGGGCAAATCAAATAGGCTTTAGATTTATGGCAAAAAGATTCCATGGTGGGGGGCTTTGGATCCCACAGATGAAGGTCAGAATGCAAGAGGCCTCCGAAGAAGGAAAAGCTTGCTTAAGTAGCAACTTGACCTGCTTATATAATTCAGCGCCATAAATTGAAGGCCTGTTTGATTTGGCCAGGAGGTTTGATAATTATTGGTTTTGTGTGGATCCTTTCTTTTACCCCGAGGGAATTCTAGGCAGTTTTTGCTAGTAGATGCTTCTCCTATGGTAAAGCCATTCCAAATGGTTGCCAGGACAACCACATCAATATGTCCACATAGTCGTTTGGTTCTGATCTTAACTCAGGGCAGTCTTTATGGTGGATATGGGTAGTCCTTGAAGTACGACTGCCCATCATGGTCGTAATTTGTGACTATCGTAACTTGGCTCACCCAAGGTGGGCAACTATGACCACTTTAGCACCTCTGGACTTATTCCAAAGGTTCTTTTTCAGGTTTTTCTTTGAAGATGTTTCGCTTCTCATCCAAGAAGCTTGTATAACAGATTAACAGAGTTGGGAGGAACCTTGAGGGTCATCTACTCCAGCCCCCCGCTCAAGCAGGAGACCCTACAGCATTTCTGACAAATGGCAGTCCAGTCTCTTCTTTGAAAGTCTCAAGCGATGAAGCTTCGAACTTCCGAAGGCAACTTCTGTTCTATCGACTGATTGTTCTCATTGTCAGAAACTTCCTCCTTATTTCTAGGTTGAATCTCTCCTTGGTCAGTTTCCATCCATTATTCCTTGTCTGACCTTCAGCTTGTCCCTCTCCTCTCTGTGGCAGCCCCTCAAATATTGGAACACTGCATTGTTATTTTTCATTATTCCATTAATGAAATAATGGAATTTTGAAATATGTATACCACTAAAAAGAGGATGTATGTAAAATTATAAATATGAAAGGGAATGTAATTATCAATACCAGCAAATTTTAAATGAAGTGTGCTCAGATACTGAAATACATCATGTAAATTAATTGGAGAGAGTGGAAAGGAAAGGTAGAGGTAAGGAGAAAGAGAGGAGACAGGAGAGAGGGAAATAGAAGGGAGAGGAGAAGTAAAGAGAGAAAAGAAGGAGTGGAAAGAGGAGAGAGGAGAAGGAAAGAGGAAGGGGAAGTAGAGAAGAGAAGGATGGCAGAGGGAAGAAAGGAGGTAGGGAGGAGGAGAGAGGAGATAGGGCGGTGGTGAAATAGGAATATGGTGTATTGAAAGCAGAAGAGCAAATGACAGCTCTTCTGGATTGAGGGAATGATATAATAATGGACAATACAAAAAACATTCTGTTAAGATATAATTGTATGCTTGTGGTTATATGTATGAAATTAAAGTAAAATAAAAAGCTTTAAAAATACATTTAAAAAATACTGGAAGATTGCTATCATGTCTCCCCTGGTCCTTCTTTTCATTAAACTAGACATAGCCAGTTCCTGTAACCATTCTTTATATGTTTTAGTCTCCAGTCCCCTAATCATCTTGGTTGCTCTTCTCTTCTCTTCTCTTCTCTTCTCTTCTCTTCTCTTCTCTTCTCTTCTCTTCTCTTCTCTTCTCTTCTCTCCTCTCCTCTCTTCTCCTCTGCTTCTTGGATGAGAAAAAAAAAGTCTTCAAAAAACAACAACCAAGAAAGTCCAGTTGCCTCCTGAAAATGTACCTTTGGGGCAACCATGACCTAGATGACTGAGAATCTCTATAGACCTCTGGATTTCAATTCCCAGAGTTCCTGAGCTCAGGAAATCTGGAAGTCCAGAGGTTGTAAAGAGGCCATAGCTGCTCACCTCTGCATTCAACCAACCCAATTTTCTGACCTTTTTGTGTTGGTCATTAAGCAGACCAATGGTTTACTATGGGTGCAGTTTTACTGAAAACTGGAAGTAAATGCCAGTTTGGCGCAAAAATATCATAAAACCTAGTCATGCTTTGCTGCAAATGGCCATAAATAGGACTGGGTGGGAGGCCTGAAGACCCAAGGCAAAAGATGGCTTCCAGCCTGACATGTTCGTTATCCTGGCACTGGTTTGGTATATAGACTGACATTGCTGGTTTATATCTAAAAATCTTCTCTTCTATTAAAGGAGAGTCTGAAGCAGAAATTTTCAGAACGTAAAATAATCTTCATACATACGGTATTTTCAGACTATAAGACACACCTTTTCGTCTCCCAAAAGGGAGTGAAAATGTCTGTGCGTCTAATAGACCAAATATTGCCAAAGCCCCACCCACACGCTGGCCATTTTTTGGCCTCTGCACGCCCCATTTTCAGGCCTTCTTTTGGCCTGTTTTAGGCCTTCTTTTGGCCTGTTTCTAGGTTTTCTTTTGGCCCGTTTTTAGGCCTTTTTAGGCCCGTTTTCAGGCCTTTTTAGCCTGTTTTCAGGCCTTTTCAGAGCTTTTTTGGCCAGTCTTTGAGGCTTTTGGGCCCATTTTCAGGCCTTTTTGGGCCCATTTTCAAGGCTTGTTTTGCGCTGTTTTCAAGGGTTTTGGGGAGCTGTTTTCGAGGCTTTGTTCAGGTTGGTGCAAGAGGCCTTCCCAAAATGGGGCATGGGGGGGCATTTTGGGCCTGGAAGGCCTCCTGCACCAAGCCTCAAAAACTGGCTGAAAAAGGCCTAAAACGTGCCAAAATAAGCCTCAAAAACGGGCCAAAAAAGCCTCAAAAACAAGTCTAAAAAGGCCTGAAAACAGGCCCCAAAGCTTCGAAAATAGATAGAAAAAAGGCTGGAAAGGGGCCGAAAGAACCCCCCCCCCCCAAAAGGGCTAAATTTGTGGTGCATGGAGGCCAAAACCCTTTTTGTTGTTGTTTTCCTCTTCTAAATTTAGGTGCGTCTTTTAGTCAGGGGCTTCTTATAATCCGAAAAATACGGTACACAAAATAATTCCCCTGAAAGTCCATACCTTGTGTTCTAGGATTGCCTTAATTTATTTCAATTCTGGCTCTTTCCTTGCACATTTCACTAGTATTCACCAGGGGGCAGTATTTACTTGTGGAAAAGATTCGATTTGCACATTTTTCCCATTAGGATAATGAACAACAACAAAAAATTGTTTGCTTATTATTAGTGTACTTCCCTTCAAAACTTCAGTTTTAAAACATAAAATCTATTTTCAAGACTTTTTCTTGCATGCTCATCCATGGGATCAAAGTCAAAATAATCAGATCCAGAAAAAGGTTATACATCTGATGTTTTATACTTGACTTTTGTTGCAATATCTAAGTCCCAAATATTTTGTTTTCTGCTTATGTTTAATGACATTTTCATCTCAGAAAAACAACGTCTTCATTAATGTAACTTTAGGGTTGATTGGCTTAGCCAGGGGTTTGCAAAGTTGGCTCTTTTAAGACTGGTGGACTTCAACTCCTAGAGTTCCCCAGCCAGCTCTGCTGGCTGGGGAACTCTGCGAGTTGAAGTCCACCAGTCTTAAAAGAGCCAACTTTGCAGACCCCTGGCTTAGAACAAAGCAATTATAACTAGCTGTATTACCGGTAATCACATTCCAATTGCCTCAACTTGTAAAGGAAATAAGTGTGTGTATCTGTGTTTGTGTATGTCTCGGAAGCAGTACTCAAATGGAGTTTGATTCAAAGAAATATTTGTGCACAATAATGTTATAGATCAGTTGCTGCGTGTCAAAAGCGCTCACACGTGCACCCATAATGCAATGCAAGCGTGACCCACCCCACCCCCCAGGCATGTGTGTGCGACCCCCCCCCGATCTTTCACTGCTCCGCCACACGTGTGCATGTGACCTCTTGCGTGCGCCCCGCCCTTGCACATGTGGGCCAGAGACCTGAAAACCAACTGGCCAGTGGGAGGTACGTGCGCACGCGTGGTGGAGCTGAGAGGGCTCTGCGTACATTTGCCACCAAGATTATACATAACAATGGTTAATTGTCCTAACTGTCAGGAAATTACTCCTTAGTTCTGAGTTGCTTCTCACACCAGCCGTTGCCCCAGCCCAACTTCACCGCACATGTGCACCTGCCTCCTGCCAGCCATGTGGTGTTTGGGTCTCTGCCACGCATGCACGGGGGCTGGGGTGCATGCAGGGGACTCATGCATGCATGGGTTTGTGTGCATGCATGGGGGCGTGCTTGCATTGCATTTGGGGGCCTTGTGTGGCGCCCTGCACCCTGTTTTGGCTTCCAGGTTGGTGGAGGAGGCCTTCCAGGTCCAAAATAGGCCGCAGATGACAACACCCCCATGTGGCCGCACCCATAATGCCATGCATGCACGACCCCCTGAGCTCTCCCGCGCATGCACTTTACCTCCCTAGCCCATTTTTTGCTTCCAGGTTGGTGCAGGAGGCTTTCCAGGCCCAAAACGCCCCCCTCCCCCCATGCCCCATTTTGGGAAGGCCTCTTGCACCAACCTGGAAGCAAAAAATGGGCTAGGGGAGCATGCACAGCGGGGGGAGGGGGAGGAGTCGCATGCACATCAGGGGTGGGTTCCTGCCAGTTCTAAGCTCTTCTATAGAAGAGGTGCCACAAATCTACAGGGCCGTTTAGAACCGGTTCCAGCTCCCTCCCTCCGCCCGTCCGCCCATCATCCAGAGGAAGAGCGAGACTTCAGCAATTAAAGAAATTAAAGAAAAAGAGGAAAGTGATCAAGATAATGAACTTAATTTAACTGAAGAGGATGACGACGATGCAAACCTATTAAATGACGGGGAAAGTACAGAAGAGGGATCAACATCAAGAGAAATATGGATCTCAACTTGACCGGCAACATTTTGGTTGCTAAGCAAGAGCGTTGTTAAGTGAGTTTCACCACATTTTACAAGTTGGCCACGCCCACCCAGTCACATAGCCGGCAAGCCACTCCCACCCAGTCACATGGCCAGCAAGCCACTCCCACAAAGCAGGCCACACCTACGGAAGAGGTTCTAAAAAAATTGGAAACCCACACTGGTGCACGTGCATTCTTTGGGCCTTTTCCTCCCTGAGAAAACAACTAAAGCAAGTTGTGCTTGCTTTATTTCCCTTGATCTAACCAGCCCCATGTTTCTTCCCCCTACACACCCCACCTACGGTGCACCCTTGTCTGCTCCCCCACAACACATTTGAAACGGGAGGGTAGGAAAAAGGAAGCGCGATTCATGTTTCAGACTCTTATTTAACTTTTTTTAGTTTAAACAAATTCACCCCTTGCTGGGATTCATTATGCTCTGTTCCTTTGGCACAAGAAACAAAGCTGTTCCAAATTATTTTGGAAGCTATATTTTTACAGTTTGGGTGTGTTGTGTTTGCATCTTCCTGTGCAATGATATAATCTACGCTCATAAACAGTTGTCTCAGTTATATGCACGATAGGTAAAGTTTTTTCTATTCAGTCATCTTCGACACTAGGGGGCAGTGCTCACCTCCATTTCTTAAATCAGGGGTCTGCAAAGTCGGCTCTTTTAAGACTGGTGGACTTCAACTCCCAGAATTCCCCAGCCAGCCAGAATTCTGGGAGTTGAAGTTCACCAGTCTTAAAAGAGCCGACTTTGCAGACCCCTGTAAATGAATGAACCAGTGTTGTCTGAAGACATCTCTGTGGTCATGTGGCCAGCATGGCTGCAGGTAGTCCTTGACTTATGACCACAATTGAGCCCAACATTTCTGTTGCTAAGTGAGACATTTGCTAAGTCATCTTTCTTGCCGCAGTTGTTAACTGCAGTGGTTAAGTCGGGAACACGGCTGTTAAGTGAAGCTGGCTTGCTCATTGACTTTGCTTGTCAGAAAGGGGAATCCCATGACCCTGGGACACTGCAACCGTCATAAATATGAGTCGGTTGCCAAGTGTCCTAAATCTTGATCACACAATCGTGAGGATTTATTTATTTATTTATTTTATTTTATTAAATTTATACCCCGTCTTTCTCCTACAAAAGGACCCAGGGCGGCGCACAGGCAAATTAAAACACAACGTACATAAATAGATCAATTATTAAAATCCAATTAAATTAAATTACCCCGTGCTAAAACATTTTAAAATTCTCTAATTAAAATTTATAACTAAAAAGTCCAGATCGGGTGTTTATCTTGTTGTAGGATGCTACAACATTCGTATGTGTGAAAAACGTTCGTAAGTCATTTTTTTTTCAGTGCCATTGTAACTTTGAACGGTCACTAAATGAATTGTTGTGAGTCGAGGACTGCCTGTATACACCAAGGCGCACAGAATGCTGTCACCGTCCCATCCAAGTGATACCTATTAATCTACTCGCGTGGGCAAGCTTTCCAACTCCTCGGTGGACAGGAGCTGAGGGAAGGAACGGGGCGCTCGCCCCGTCATGTGGCGAGGTCTTGAACCCGGGCGGCCAGGGCGGAATCAGGTGTTGAACCCGGACGGCCAGCTTACAAGCTCAGCATCTTAACTGCCGAGTCACCCTGGTCACCACGATGTGTAAAACATGTGGAGACCGTCTCCTGTCGCATACCTCCCTCCGTCCGATCCGCTCCCATAGGGAGGGCCTCCTCAGGGTACCATCCGCCGGCCAATGCCGGCTAGCGGTGCCCAGGGGGAGGGCCTTCTCAGTGGCTGGGCCATCCCTCTGGAACGACCTACCCCCCGAACTTCGGACCATCACAGACCTTCCCCTCTTTCGCCGCTCACTTAAGACTTATCTGTTCCATCAAGCCGGCCTAGCTTAGCCAATGAGTAAATGCATTTTAGAATTTTAATTGGGGTTTTTAGCACAGGCTTTTAGTTTAATTTATTCTTAACTTTTCTGTATTTATTGTTATTTATTGATTTTAATTTCCTGTGCACCACCCTGGGTCCATTTCAATGGAGAAGGGCGATTCTATAAATCTAAATAAATTAAATTAAATTAAATTAAATTAAATTAAATTAAATTAAATTAAATTAAATTAAATTAATTAGAAAGAGGGCAGAGAAGAGCAACAAAGATGATTAGGGGACTGGAGACTAAAACATATGAGGAATGGTTGCAGGAACTTGGTATGTCTAGTTTGATGAAAAGAAGGACCAGGGGAGACATGATAGCAGTCTTCCAATATCTTAGGGGTTGCCACCAAGAAGAGGGAGTCAAGCTATTCTCCAAAGCACCTGAGGGTAGAACAAGAAGCAATGGGTGGAAACTAATCAAGGAGAGAAGCAACTTAGAACTGAGGAGAAATTTCCTTACAGTTAGAACAATTAACCAGTGGAACAGCTTGCCTCCAGAAATTGTGAATGCCCCAACACTGCAAGTCTTCAAGAAGATGTTGGATAGCCATTTGTCTGAAATGGTATAGAGTTTCCTGCCTAGGTAGGAGGTTGGACTAGATGACCTCCAAGGTCCCTTCCAACTCTGCTATTGTATTGTATATGTACCATATTTGCCCAATAAAAACATGTCACCCCCCCCCCCTCCTTGCAGATAACCTGTGGATGTCATCTGACATTTGCTGTGGATAGAAGATGCGACTGAAAATGTGAACAGATAGCTTGTTGAAAAGGCTGGAGACCTTTATATGTTATTTAATAGCGCTCACATGCTGCTCCAGTCCAGAGGGACTCCCAGGGGCTTATGCTCCTTCCTTTCAGTAAGAAAATTAAAATAACAAAACAGTGTCACAAAAGGACATCTATCAACGACAGAGAAAATGACAAAGAGAACTATGGCCACCAAGGAACAATAAATACCTAAACCAGGGGTCTCCAACCTTTGCAACTTTAAGTCTGAAGGAAAGCAAAGCTGGCTGGAGAAGTCTGGGAGCTGAAGTCCTTCAGACTTAAAGTTGCAAAGGTTGGAGACCCCTGACCTAAACAGAACTGAAGGTTGATTCCAATGCAAACCCTACCTTGTTTTCCTTGCATGCCAAAAGCGCGCACATGTATGCTCACATCCATACATGTGACATCCCTCACACTGCCCGCCAGTGGTGGGCTGCTCATATTGTCACTACTGGTATGCTGCTCTTGGTCTGTTCATGCACACGCCTGACGTACGCTGTGCATGCCTGCGCACTCCACTGCCCTTGTGACACCCAGCTCCTTGTCAGAGGTTGCGCTGAGGCCGCACGGTTTACGCACATGTGCGATTGGCCCAGTTGCTTTAAAAACAGGTATGGAATGCAGGTGGGCGGGCGGACCAAACGAGCCACCCTTTGGCTGCTGCTCCCGACTACTACCAGTATGGCCGTACCGGCAGAACCCACCACTGCTACACGCCCTTTGTGCATGCATGTATGACCCCCCTGCGCCCCCCTGTGCATGTGCACACGACCCTCCCTCCCGTGCCCCGTTTTGGGCTTAGCAGGCCTCCCGACAGCCTCCCGGAACCAATAATAATAATAATAATAATAATAATTTTAATTTATAACCCGCTCTCTCTCCCCGAAGGGACTCGAGGCGGGGCACAGGGAATTTAAAATACATATAAAATCACAGACATAGTACAATATTAAAATGAAATTAAACTAACCCTGCGCTAAAATCCCATATTAAAACTAAAAATAAGTCGCTAAAAACCCTAAAAACAGTTGATAACCTCAGGCCGGCCAAGCAGAAAAAGTGTGTTTTTAATTTTTGTCAGAAGGAGCGGAGGTCCGTGGTTGTTCTAATTTCAGGGGGAAGGTCGTTCCAGAGGGTCGGGCCCGCCACAGAGAAGGCCCTTCCCCTTGGCGTTCCCCGCTGGCACAGCCTAGTGGACGGCACCCGGAGAAGTCCCTCTCTGTGGAACGACTCGGCCGCAGGGATGTATGGGGCAGGATGTGATCCTGCAGAACCAAAAATGTTGTGTGGGAGGAACTGCCCTTGTGCAGCCCGGAGCACGTTCTGGTATGGTGCTCCGGAGGGCCCGCCCGCCCGCCCTCGCTCCTTACCGTATTTTTAAATCTTCAGTGCTTCCGCGCACGCATGCAGCACATACAGTGCCTATGCGACACTCCGGCAAGCAGCTGGAATATTGCAGAAGCGTCGCCGGTAAGTATGATGCATGCGTGTGCCACATGCATTTGCACGCACACCGTGCGCGTCCATGTGGGTGACGCCGGGGCGCCGTACCGGTTGGAACGGAATCCGGAACCCACCACTGATCACAACCATTAGTTACCATATGTTGTCTTCTAAATAATGTAGTTTGGAAGTTTGCAGCCTGTAACCTAATGAGCTGTGCAGATGATGACATGCAAAATTATGTACGGATGCTTGAGTGGGTTGAATTATGAGCCAGCCCACAGCCTCATTCACACAACGGATCCCAAGGCATAGAGATAAGTCATATTTCCCTGAAAAGTGATCGTAGGAATGAATATGATTAATTTGGTGGGGGGTGGGGGAGTTGTAGAAGTTCAACCGTTTCATCATGAAAGGATCGCAGACTATAATTTCCTTTTTGCTACTGTATTTTTTACTTTCAGAAAAGAGAGGATTTTGACATGGTTTTGGTGTGATGGAACCATTTGGAAGATGTCTTCGAATGTCAGGGACTGATTCTGTGAGCTTGGGCACACCGGTCTTAAAAAAAAAAGCATAAAAGCATAAAAATGGCTGCTTCAGCCAGCTGTTCATTTATGCCACCCAAGGCCTTAATAACAAAGCCCACACCAGCATTCCCTATGGCAGCACTGCTTCCAGAATTAAATAAAAGTAAAAATCGAGGGTTGATCTAGGATCGTAATGGCGAACCTATGGCATGCGTGTCACAGGTGGCATGCAGAGCCATATCTGCTGGGACGTGAGCCGTCAGCTCCCTGCCAGCCAGCTGATTTTCTGCCTTCTGGAGGGTGAGGGGAGGTCATTTTCGCCCTTCCCAGGCTTCAGGAAAGCCTCCACAGCAGGGGTCTCAAACTCAATTTACCTGGGGGCCGCTGGAGGCTGAGTCTGGGTGAGGCTGGGCCGCATAAGGGATTCACTCCCCCTGCGGGCCGCACTAATGTTATACTTTCATATCACGGTGGGGGCCACAAGATACTGTCCTGCAGGCCGCAATTGGCCCACGGGCCGCAAGTTTGAGACCTCTGCTCCACAGCCTGGGAAGGGCGAAAAATGGGCCCAACAGGTCATACATATTTGCTCCTGACCAAGATGGTATAAAATGATGTGGTGCAGTGGTGTCAAACTCAAGGCTTGAAGGCCGGATCTACCCCATGGGGTGCTTAGATATGGCACGCAGCAGTGGTGGGTTCCTACCGATTCGGACCGATTCGACTGAACTGGTAGTGGTTTGGGGGACTAGGTCACTGGAACCGGCAGCAACCCAAGCCTGCCACGCCCCCGAACTGGTTCTCCGGGCGCTCCCTGTGGTGACGCCATCTTGCTTTTTTCTTCTGCGCATGTGCAGCATGCATCAAGCCGTGTGCATGCATGCGTGGCTCAGGCATGAGCGAACCGGCAGTAGCGACTGCTGGAACCCATCCCTGGCCTGCAGGGCTGACCTGGAAACAGTGAAATACTGGCTCGTTGTGCCTCTGCCAGCAAAAATGGAGTGCGGGCAGCCTCCCAGCTCCATTTTCGCTGGCAGAGGGCTGCAAGAGTCAGTTGCAGCCACGAATGGAGCTCAGGAGCCCATTTTCGCTGACAGAGCGCTTTGGCCACCACAGGCGCCCTCGACATGAGTGACGTCGAGCTGGCCATGCCCACCCTGGCCACACTCATCCTGGTCCCCCCAAGGTCAAACACAACCCTGATGCGGCCCTCAATGAAATCGAATTTGACACCCCTGATGTAGTGTGTGCTGTGATATCACAACAGGAAACCTGCCCTTTTTTTCTTTCTTGCACCTCAATGTTGACCATAAGCACGGCGGTCAAAGAGAGTGGGTCCTATCCCATACTTCTTCACTTGTCCCTTGCTTCCTTCAACCACGCTGTCAGTTTTTGAAGCATCTCTATGACTACTATCAAACTGCCATAGAGAGAAGAGGATTCCAGGCATTCCTGTGGTCAGAGTGGAATATCAAGCTGGCGTGTGGATGCGCATGCCTAGATTCAAACACAATTTCTTGTTGGCTAATGTAATTTATGACCTAGGCAGAAGGGAGGGGACACAGGGGGTAAAGTTCAGGCACCATGAAATGACTTTCAGTTTTGGCTGCACAGAAGTAACGCCAGAATATTGATCCTAATAAATGATTGGTTTCTTTTGAACTTTGTCTCGAGGCTCGTAAATTTGTTAGATTTTCTTCTGGGATCTTCACACACGCATTTTCCAAACCCTTAGTTGACCATGGAGCTTGGTGGGTGATGTCTTAGTTTAATTTACCTCACACACAGTGGTGAAATTCAACATTTTAACTGCCGGTTCTGTGGGCGTGGTTTGGTGGGCGTGGTGTAGTTTGGTGGGCGTGGCTTGGTGGGCATGGCAGGTGAAGGATACTGCAAAATCTCCATTCCTACCCCACTCTGGGGCCAGCCAGAGGTGGCATTTGCCGGTTCTCCGAACTACTCAAAATGTCCGCTACCGGTTCTCCAGAACCTGTCAGAACCGGCTGGATTTCACCCCTGCTCACACACCTCTTGTAGTGAGGAACATACAAGCAAGGACCACATTCCAGAGAAAAGACATGAATATAATAAGCAGGAACCTTCGGAAAGATGAACAAGTTAGGACATTTAACGAGAGATTTAACCATTTGAGACTAGATATCTTCCTTCCAAGTGGCAAGAGCTCCCTAGAGGGCTGGAAAGCTGACAACTTTATCTATTTTTAAGAACGACCTGATATTTGTTGTCCTGTCTTCCCTTTGGGGCATAACAAAGAAAGATCATGTTTCATCATTTTTTCTCTCAATGCCGTGCCTGAGAAAGAATCAAGCTTTGTGCATGCTGTTCTCAGTTGTGATCCATGCGGCAGCCAGGACTTTTGGAATAACACAACGTATTGTTCCGTGGCTTAAAACAGTCCTTCGCAAAGTCACATATCACTCTTTAATTCCATCGTCTGTCAAGGATTGTGGAAGTGTCAGGTTTAATATCATTCTCATTAGAGTTTCATGCATTATTACCTGGTTATTTGTTTTGTCATGAATATCTCATTAGTTTAGTACAGTAGATTTCCGCAATTTTCTCTCTCTTCTTTTTCAGCTCGTGCCAAAAGGAGGCGAGGATACGAATGGTCGTTGTATCTAAAATCTGATGTATGGTTGACAAACATATGTTGCCTATTTCCAAGGCTCACTTTTGAACTGCATATCCATTCAAGATGGCGGCGCGCTTAGGCGCTGCGGCTTTGAGCTCCTGGTGTCACAGTAGAGTTAGGCAAAAACTAGTCTATACCCGCAGGGAGTTATTATTATTAAAGATTGGATCTTCTAGTCGACTCGATATTACCAGCGACTTCCAGCAGTCTCATAATATACCGAGTGACATAGTAAGACTGCCAGGCTCTCCATGGATCGTTGTTTGGCCTAGGAGGCAGCAAAGAGAGCGGAAGCAGAAGCAGGGATGCAGAGCAGGTTTGCTAGTTCGGTTACGGAAGCAGCCTCACAGACCAGCATTACCAAGCATTTCCTAACCAACTCTAGATCCTTTGTCCACAAAACCGATGAACTAGAGCTATGGATGGCAGTGAATAAGCTCATTCGTGACTGCTGTGTGATGATCATCACTGCGACCTGGCTTCATCCACTTGTACCGGATGCGTCTGTGGAGCTAAATAACCGCACCACACACCGCTTTGACAGAAACAACAACTCTGGCAAAAGCAAAGGTGGAGGACTGTGTATTTACACACATAATAACTGGTGTACTAACAGTAGAGTTGCTTACACACACTGCTCTGCAGACGTGGAATTCTCAACTGTCATTTGTCGGCCATTTTATCTGCCTGGAGAGATTTCTGTTATAGTTGTCACTGCTGTCTATATTCCACCTGATGCAAATGTTAACACAATGCTCAAACTAATTTCATTGTAATTTTTTCATTTTATTACAATGACAATAAAGATGATGATGATGATTTGCAATTTGCATGCCAGAATGGAACAAAAAAAAAAAACACTGGTAGAGGGGAAAGGAAGTACGGCGAGCTTACAGGTAGTCCTCGATTTACGAATGGTCACTTAAAGAACATTTGAGTTATGGAAAATGAGAACTTATGACTTAGATCCAAAATTCCAATGGTTCTACCACCACCCCTCCCTCCGACAGACACGTGACCACACTTTGGCTGCTCAACAGCATGGCCACATGAAAAAGCACCTTTGGAACAACCATGACCTAGCGCCGGAATGGCGAACCTGGGAGACATGGTAACAAAGTCAGCCAATGAATAGGCATAGCAACTAAGTCAGCCAATGGGAGCTTAAACAGATCTGAGTCTGTGCAGCTGCCTTCAGAGTCGGACATCAGTGAGGCAGACGAACAGCTGGAGCCTGTTCCCAGTGTGCACATGTGCAGAGTTGCCAGATGAAGGGAACAGCTAAAGAACAGGGGTCGACTTGGGAGTAAGGCCACAGGTGGACGATGAGTGGCCCCTCCCAGAGGAAATAAAAGAGGAGCGAAAGGGGAGTGGAGTTTGCAGGAGACAATTAGTTTGCTTCATTGGTTCGAGACTCTCTGAGACTCCTTGCCAAGTTTCACAGATATGGGCCTGGCAGCTCTACAAGCCAGATGAGGTCTGTGATGATAAATCCTCCCTTGCTGTATGTGAATGAGCAGAATTCACAGTCAATTATTAAAAGAGGACCAGGAGTTTGCTTCATGCTTTTGGGAAGCCTCGGTCAGAACAGTTACTTGCATTGGTTGGACTAGAAAACCTTTAAGGGTCCCTTCCAGCCCTGTGATTCTATGATTCTAATTCTGTGGTCCTTGCACAAAGCGAGAGAGGAGAAAGGAATTTTATTTTTTTTATTTTTTTTATTAAATTTATACCCCGCCCTTCTCCAAACGGACCCAGGGCGGCGCACAGGGATGTTAAAACACATATAAAACATATAAAATTTTAAAAAACTTATTCTAATAGACCCTGCGCTAAAAACCGAATTTAAAAAACCCAAATTTAAAACTATCTAAGAGTCAGTAATGGGGGTTACGCTAGGCCGGCTAGATGGAATAGGTGTGTCTTCAGACACTTGCGGAAGAGGTGGAGGTCGGAGATGGTGCGGAGTTCAGGGGGTAGGTCGTTCTAAAGGGCAGGGCCCGCCACAGAGAAGGCTCTTCCCCTGGGTGTCGCCAGTCGGCATTGTCCAGCCGACGGCACCCTGAGGAGGCCCTCTCTGTGGGAGCGTATCGGTCTGAGGGATGAATGAAAGAGTTTGGCTCGGAGGGAAGAGGAATTGAGGAAGGGAACAGAGACGTATATTTGTGTAGAACAAGAAACGACAACACTCTTTCAGCTCCAAGGACGATAGCATGAAATGAGGTATGGCTGAATACACTCGACAGATACTCAGTATGTATCTTGATTTTGTCACGTATTGTTTCCAATTCTGTAGTCAATGAAAACAGGCTAAAATCTGTTCATTTACGTAAAGCAAGCCATGAGTCAATGATGTCAGAGTTTGCAGCAGCAATCACATACAGAAAGCACACACAGGTAATTGATTCAGCAGGATTCATTAACTTCTCTTTATATATAATATAACACATGAAGTAAATATACAGTACCAAAAACAGGTCATCCAACGTTACCACGTAAATACAAGCAAACACAGGCAGAGGAGAGAACAGTTTCACTTTCAGTTGAGAGCAGCAGACTAGCTTAGAGTTCAGCACAGACTCAGAGCTACAGAGCTAAGCCACGCCCAGGCTCCTTGTTGTCTCCTTATTGCTCACACAGAAAATGCTGTTTCGGTTTCCAAACGGTCCCCATTGGCTGACCTGCTGCCGATTCCAGTCTATGAATATTCATACTCTGAAGAAATTTGCTAAACAGGTCTAAACGGTGAGGAGCAAGAAATGTCCGCTTGTGTTTTGGAAAAAGTGCCTTTGGGACAACCCTGAACCTGTTTGGTTGAGAATCTCCATAGACAACGGGTTTATCATTTCTCCCTGAATTTTGCCCTTTGGCCTAGAGAAGACAATGTGCTTTTCAAATCACCCAACCTAAATATGTACCTCTTGGTTCCTGGTGGCTAGAAAATTCGGACTGGCACCGAACCGAATCTCTTATTTGGCAATCAAATAAATGAATGTGGAAGGAAATTTCTCTGACTCAGTGGAAGCAGCTAAGCTTGTGCAGCACACATTTGAACAAAAAGCTGGACACCTTCAGTATTTGGATGAATTAATTTCAACCAACCGTGCTGCAGGCAATGTATTGTCACATGTGAAGCTGCTGGTGAGACCAAAATGAAGATTGATTCCGAAGCAATTTTCCAATCTGACGTGGCTACTATTATCATGATTACATTATCATCATTAAATACAAATGTTGATATGCCTCGATCTTTCTAGGCTGCTGTTGGTCCTAATGATAGTCCTTCCTTTTAGTCATTGTAGTAAGGAAATGTCCTTCTGGGTTTGGCTCCAAGTGGGGAAGAAGACACTGGAGACATGGAGGCTGCTTGGAAAGATGGTTTAATGGTGGACAGGACCACATGGCTGGAGTCCTGACCAGAAAAGGTGCTTACATGCTTCAATGTTGGTGGACAGGAAGAGAGAAGGGCTGAGCAAGGGGTTGCAGGGCTTTTTATCAACTGTTTGGCCCCACCTATCTGTTTCTTGTTCCTGTGTAAGAAGTGTACTCTGATTGGTTGCCAGGCTCACATGGGCTGAGTCCAGGTTTGGTAAGGCAAGTCTTACCTTAATCCCATGACTCTGGAGCTGAAGGGGAGAAGTCTTTATTATGTAAAGTGGACTAGCCCAGGCTGCTTAATGGCCCATTGACAAAGGGGGGGGGGGGAGGAAACTGCAGGAATCAAAACATGTTTCTTCCTTTTCACATCTGGGGTAGAATAGTATTCTGCCTTTTCAATATTTCCTAGTGCCTTTCATTTTTCTGAGAGAGAGATGGTTGTAACTTCCCACAATCCCTACTTTTTTTTTCAAAACATGTGAGTGGAACGCACATGTTTTGACAAAAGATTAAAATTGGTCAGATCAGGGAGACTTATAATTTTTCTGATGGAAGGGCATTGAAAGAGACAGAAGAATTCCTTCAGTGACCCCCAGAGAGCTTTCAACCATGAAGGTCTAGCAGTCGGGGCACAAGTTCTGGAAAGAAATTTACAGTGTCCAATTTTCCATGCCAATTAATATCAGATATGACTTTCTGTGAGCTTCCAGACAGGTTTTAAGTAAGCAGAGATCCCAAAATTCTTCACAACCATGGTTTTGCCTTTAAGTGACTACAGGCTGCTCAATTCCAAGGGATGGTTCTTGAACCTGTCCTAGCTTTTATTTTAGTGAGGCCAAATTGAGTTTAGCAAATGTGCAATCCAACCAATCCATATATTTTCTTTTAATTACACCCAATGAGCCCTGGGACTCCTACTCATGGGACCACCAGTGCCGCATATCCTGCTTTACTGGGCATCATCATTTGCCAATCAGTCAAGGTTTTTGGGTTTTGGAGATCCTTTCTGCTCTTCTTCAAGTGGGGGAATTGCCTGAGGGGAATTGACCCTCCCCCTAAGCTTAGTCTTTCTTGGCAGGGGAAAATCATCCTAGAGAAGCTTTGTGTTGAGACATAGTTTTAATCTAGTTCTAAATTGAGTATCTCTCTCTCTCTCTCTCTCTCTCTCTCTCTCTCTCTCTCTCTCTCTCTCTCTCTCTCTCTCTCTCTCTCTCTCTCTCTCTCTCTCTCTCTGTGTGTGTGTGTGTGTGTGTGTGGTTGCTTCTATAATACAAAACTACAGTTTGGAAGAATTTCCCTCTCACCAGACAGAAATCTAAGGTATTCAGATCTTGCTGTGCCAGCCACTGTGAAATACAATTCTTACATGTACATTAAACTGAGTACAATATAAATGAGAGAAAGGAAGAAAACTTTACAACAAACTTCTGTGAATGAAGCAGAGAAAGAAAACCTTACAATCAATTTTCCACCCTCCCCCATAGTCTTTACAGCTGTCTTCTAGGTACTGAAAAAGCCTTTTGGTCTTGACTTCTTCATCTCAGGGTCACTTTTTATGTCTGCTGGATGGCATTAGCTTGGCTTGCTGGTAAGAGTGGTCAATCAAACTTGGTAGAGTCTGTCCCAGGCTTGGCAAAGTTTTTCCTGTCAGGTTTTATCAGGAGGCAATCACCAGCAGCAAATCTGAGAGTTATCGTTTGAGCTAGCAGTCCTTTGTTTCCGAGGTAAAGAAGAGGAGAGGCCAAGTATACAGTTCTTTTACAGGCAGATCTTTAGTCTCATGTTGTGGAATTTTCCCCGATACTGTCCAAGCGTGGAAATCCAAACATTATTTTAGAAGGCAGATGATATAAATTTCTTGGAACATGACATTCCCACTGACTATGATTGAAACACTTGCAGTAAAATGAGTACATTTCCAAAAGGAAAACAACTTGTGTTGTAAACAAAAAAAACCAAAATCTCATAGGGTAGAGCACCTTGACTCATAAGCATTTAAAAATGCTCTCAGGTGTAAAAGGGGGAGACAAACCACTTAAAAAAATAAAAATAAAACTATCAAACATAAAAAAGGGTACTTTGAGTCAGCACTCCAAAATCTCAGATTCCATTCAGATGGAATCAAATTCTCATTCAGTATGTTAAAACATTTACATGTGTTAGCAAAATCTCTCAAAAACATTTCTTTTGGTAGGTTTAATTCAGCATTTTAAACCTCAAAATTTCTAGAAGAGAAAAAAAATCAAAATTATCTTCAGAGCAGAAAAGAAATGTAACTGCATAGCTTTTATATGCAGACAAAAAAGATCACAATGGTGAAAGGTAAAGGTGCAGGAGCAGGTCACTCATTTACCCCAAATGTCTCAGAAGAGAGAAAACAAAATGGTCACAGTGAGCAGAAAAACCCACTGCCGCTTTTAATGACCTAGAAGAAAGGAGGGAGAAAAAAAAGGGGGGGCAGATGCACAGAGGCATTCACAGGTATCACTGGGGCATCTCACACAGGCACTCATGGTTAAATGAGCAGACAATCACACTTCTCCCCTTTCCTGCTTCCTTTCAAAGGATGACCCAGGAAGAGGGGGGGGGGGTATCAGGCAATCACAGGTCTTTGGATCCCTTCACTTATCAATCCCTCAGGGCATTGGGGACACACACGCACATTCATACTGTAATCATACCTTCATGCTTGCCCATGCCCATCAATATTATAAGTATTTCAGGGAGCTTTTACACAAGCCACTGAGCTCCATTTTGTATTATTAGAGGATCTCACCTTTCCCTTCAGGTTTGCAAATGGTAACACACATACACACACAGAGAGAGATACCATTAAAAAAAAACACCCTTGTAACTTACTGTTTCTTTATATGAAAGGGAATCAAAGTACATTCACACCAACTGTTATCATCAACATACTCACATTTGCACTGCAATCAGACTGCTTGTGTAAATTACTTTCACACACAAAAAATTCTATTTTATTCTTTCTTCATGCACAGCTAAGAATTTTATCAGACATATCAAATTAATCAAGCCCAATTACCTAGGTCTTCCATTCAGACAGGCTTTACCTCTTTATTACCTGCTAAATTATTACTTTTGCTCAAAGTTACGCCAGTTGTTCCATCTCCTCAAGCACTAGATTGCTAATACCTGTCCCCGCCCTGTGGTGTTTCTAAATTGGGCCTGCCAGCAGACGCTGGCTAATTTTTAAAGACCCAAATTCTTCTATATCCATCTTAAACTCCCAGCACACGCTGGCATAATTTTAAAGGTCAAGATGTATAGAGACAATGTATAGAGATGTTTGTCCACACATTGTTTGCATTCAGCCAGGGTTCTGATTGGATCTCCCAGCACGCGCTGGCATAGTTTTAAAGATCCAAGATTTATGGAGACTTTCATTAACACATCATTTGCATTTGGGTGGGGGCTCTTGAGCTTTACTTTTCTTTTTAAAGGCAACTATTACTGCTGCAACACCTTTTTTAAGGTATCCAGGTGGGCTCTTTCTGTACAGAATGATTTCCAGAGCTTAGGGTATGAACTTAGTTGCACAGGTTGTAGGCTTATCTTTTCAGAGGTTTTACCAGTATATAAGGAATAAAAGGGGAAGGACCAATGTGTAAAGGAGTGGTGTAAAGGGAAGGCTTTGGTTTTAGTCATGATGTCTGCAGTTGGTCCAATGAAAACTGTACAAAAAAATGATTTGCACCCATCCAAGAAAGGGACTGAGTTACTTAGCATTAAGTGCACAGATTGCCAAACCATGTGCATGAACCATAGAAGTGGCAAGAAAATAGGGACAGTCAGGCATAACAGTTTATGCAGATAGTAAACACAGGGTCAATCAGAATGGACTCAAATGTTTATACACCAATGCACAGAGTATGAGGAGTAAACAGGGAGAATTAGAAATTCAAGTGAATGAGGACAGATAGGATATTGTTGCCATTACAGAAACTTGGTGGGATGAAACCCACAAATGCAATATACAGCTAGAAGGATTTAAATCATTTAATAGAAATAGACCAAATAAACGAAGAGAAAGAGTTGCAGTATATATAAGAAATATCTACATAAATAGAGCATAACAATGATGAGAACTATCTTGAATGCATTTAGATCAATATTAAAGGTTGGTGGGGGATGACTTTGCCATAGGTATATACTACAGGCCACCCAACCAATCAGAGGAAATAGATGAACTTTTTTCTTTTTCAGCCAGCTAACTAAGATATGTAGGAAGCACACCACAATAGTAATGGGAGATTTTAATTACCTAGATGTCAACTGGGAAATAAAACTCTGGGAAGGGAACTTCACCAGGACAGTGTTGTATTAGGAAGGCCAATACAGGCCATAACCAAACTTGAAGTCACTAGAATAACAAAGCCAGCATACATTCTAAACGAAACTTTCCTGAGAATAATTACCAGGATATCAGGGCCATTAGAAATAGTTGCAGAGTACAAGATAATACAAAAGACCCAGGAAGCATAGGAAGAAGTTACCTCTTCAATAGCAAAAGGTTGGAGTGACAACAAAGACTCATTAGCTTGGGGCAAAAATGCAAAAATAAGAAATACAATAGAAGACACTAGGGCTCACCTCTGCCCCAGGGGAAGTACTTTAGGGCAGAAGAATAAGAAAGGACAAGACAGGATTAGAACCATTAGCAGAGGCACACACAAAAAGTGTTAAAACAATAGCACAAAGAAAACAAAAGGACCTCAAAAATGAAAATGGTATTAAAATGTACATTTACTATGTCAGGGATCAGCTCACCCAGGAAGTCTGGAAAATTTTCAAAAATTATAAAAGCTCAGTATAGCATGATACCAATGAAGAAGAAAAATAACAGTTCCCAAAAGAAACCAGCATGGCTGCATAAAGAGCACTGACAAATTTAAAGACACAAAAGGTATAAAAAAGTGGAAAGAGGGGGGCATAACTAAGGCAAAATATCAACAAATAGCCCAAGCCTGCAAAGAGGAAGTGAGGAGAGCTAAAGCTTACAATGAAGAAAGTACTTTGCCACAAAAGTAAAAATTAACAAAAAAGCTTCTTCCAACATGTTAAAAACAAGAAAAAAATTAAGGAAAGAATTGGTCCACTGCTGGGAGAAGGGGGGGGGGCAAGAAGGTGACAAGCAACAGGGAGAAAGCAGAACAATTTAACCTTTTTTTATCTGTCTTTACACAAAGGGATAAACAGTCCAACCTATCCAGAATAGCATCACAAAATTAGATTAGGAACTCAAGTTGAAATAGGGAAGAAAATGGTAAGAGCACCTATTCTACCTTAGGACTTAAGAGTAGTTGGCCAGATAGATGTGCAGAGTTTTTACTCAGGTTGAAGGCAAACCTTTAGTAGTGATTCACACACAAGGCAACACTCCTCCTTAAAGGGAAAAATTTTTTTTCTCTCTACTCACCTCGCAGGATACATTCTTCCAGGGCTGAAAGACATAACAAGGTTCCCGCCCCCACAGAAAAGGCATCGTTGGAGGATTAAGAGGGGGGGGGGTAGATAGCTTGCAAGCACAGTTTGAAAATTAAAACCTTCAGTTAATAAATAGATAACCTGGTAACATGAGGATCTCAGATAAGAAATAGGACCTGGATTCAGTAAAAACATTTAAACACACAATAAATTCAAGGACAAAACTTTTCTTGTAAATAAACTTAAACATTTTCTGGGTTGTTACTTAAAGATACAAGGAAGGAAGAATATTTCTTTATTCTGTTTCTGTTGGCCATACAGATGCAAAATAAAGAGTCCCCTCCCCCTTTGCTCAGTTTTCTGGGCCCCGACAAACTGAGCAAAGGCAATTTCTACCAGTTTACTCTTTTCTTTCTTTCAACAATTTGAAATTCCTGTCCTTTTGGATTGGAGACATTTTATAGTTACTATTACCTCGAGGATGCACAAAGACTTAGGCACACATATACATAAGGAGAAAATAAGAAGGGAAAAGGAACTCTCAGGTTTATACACTCTAGTCATTCCCAGCACAAATCTTTTAAATTAGGGAAGGCACAAATCTTAACAAATAAACCACGTGGTTACATTGAAGACAGAGAAAGAGACAGAGAAAACAACAGAAAAGAACAGAAACCAACATTTCCCTTTTCTTTTAAGTACCCTTATGTAGCCAAATTAGTTTTCCTGTATCATCTTTCAGCAAAGCCCGTTTCTCACACAATTTCCTTGCTCTCTTGGCATCTAAGGAAATCTCCGAGGGCATCTGTGGCACCCACGAGCTAATGCTTCCCATGACCCTTTACATGTAGGGCTCACTTTGGCCTAGCCTGGTGACCACCCGCCATAAGTTTCAGAAAAAAAAGATTCTGGGAAGGACTTTGATTCCCTCAAAGTAAATGGCCCCTTCCTTGGGAATCACCTGGGTTTTGCAGATCAAAAAAGTGATCTGTGAGGACCTCTGCCCCTCTGCAGTAGTACCGGCACCTCTACTCTTTTCACTGTTTTCTACTCTTTCTGGGTCTTTGCCTTTTTCTTTCACAGGACAAAAGCAGCAACAACAAAAAAAATTCACTCACTTTTCCATCCATTTTCACACACTCTCTCTTTTCCCTAACAGAAGGTCCTGTGCTCTGGCCTGACCCTAATACTTTCCAGGCTCTCTTGGTAAAACACACAGAGGAACTAAGATCCAGCTGTGATTGGGAGAAAGATTTCACTCACTCACACACATGCAGGCATACACACATTTCTCATGCTTTTCCATGCTTTAAATTAAATTAGAGAATTAAAATTTAGAGGTACTCACCTTCTTTCCAGGCAGCCTTTGAGCTCAAACTCAAAACCCCTTTAAAACCTAGATCCAGATGGCTAAAGACCAGGTAAAAGTCCACCCACAGACTCAATGAGGTCTGTGCCGGCATGGGTGTCTTTTTCACCTGGACCACATCCATTGGTTAGGCTAGTTCAGGTCCCTTTGTTGGGTCGCCAATTGTAGTAAGGAAATGTCCTTCTGGGTTTGGCTCCAAGTGGGGAAGAAGACACTGGAGACATGGAGGCTGCTTGGAAAGATGGTTTAATGGTGGACAGGACCACATGGCTGGGGTCCTGACCAGAAAAGGTGCTTACATGCTTCAATGTTGGTGGACAGGAAGAGAGAAGGGCTGAGCAAGGGGTTGCAGGGCTTTTTATCAACTGTTTGGCCCCACCTATCTGTTTCTTGTTCCTGTGTAAGAAGTGTACTCTGATTGGTTGCCAGGCTCACATGGGCTGAGTCCAGGTTTGGTAAGGCAAGTCTTACCTTAATCCCATGACTCTGGAGCTGAAGGGGAGAAGTCTTTATTATGTAAAGTGGACTAGCCCAGGCTGCTTAATGGCCCATTGACAAAGGGGGGGGGGAGGAAACTGCAGGAATCAAAACATGTTTCTTCCTTTTCACATCTGGGGTAGAATAGTATTCTGCCTTTTCAATATTTCCTAGTGCCTTTCATTTTTCTGAGAGAGAGATGGTTGTAACTTCCCACATCATGAACTACATTTGTAATACTACTGGGTGATGACACTACTCACGAATGTCTCACAGCTCATGTTTTAGGGGGAATTTAGAGAAAACAATGGCCAGATTGTTTTGGCAAATAGCAGGGGTGAAATCCGGCAGGTTCTGACAGGTTCTGGAGAACCGGTAGCGGGAACCCACCTCTGTACCTCTCTATAGGTAGAACTGACCCAGGACATGCCACAGAAAACTTCCTCGGAGGAAGCCGTCTACGTGATCGCGATGGGTAATGTGCCCGTTGATGCTCGGCAATTTAGCGGCTCGCCAGCAGAGCTAAATGCAATAACCCCCATCCTGCATTTAAGTATCATGAATATGTCAGGTTGATGAATTCACTGGAGCAATATTGCACCCAGGGTAGGATGAGCAAGGGACTATATCCCAATCCATCATCAACAATGCAATCTCGGAAGCCCAGATGGACAGCTTCAGGGGTGGGGGGGGGGGTGGGATAGAAGGGGGGGGTGCAGATCTGCAGAGGTGAAAGGGAGAGCTTGCAGATAATAATACAAGCTCTCGTGTATTTAGATGTGATTTCCTTGAGGGCAAGAAATGGACGCTTTAGGAGGCAGAAAGAGAGCTTGGTAATAGTTTTAACCTGCAGGTTAAAGACAGCTAGCAATATCCCTGAAAAATGCTTGTGTGTGTGTGTGTGTGTGTGTGTGTGTGTGTGTGTGTTTTGGATGAAGACATTCCACTAAAAATAGCACAGGACGGGACCATTTTTACAGAATAAAGAAAATATGTACCGTTGTTTTCTCTATTTTGTAGAAAAGGCAAGTCCACTTCTTTTTCCTAGCTAATTAAAAAAATGATTCTTCTATCCAAAAGGAAGAGAATCTACTTAATTTTGTCTCTATTTTGAAATTGCTTCTGGATTTTGTGCTTACAACGGGAATATATATAAAGATAACATATTAACAGAGTTGGAAGGGACCTTGTAGGTCATCTGGTCCAACCCCCCTGCCCAAGCAGGAGACCCTACATCTGCCTCTACCTAGGATCGAACTCACAGCCTCCTGATTGTGAGGCGAGAGCTCCACCTCTAGGCCACAGCAGCAGTATATATAGTATAAACCTACATACCTAATACCTGTAAAAATCTACGAAAACAAACAAACAAACATATATATATATATATATATATATATATATATATATATATATATATATATATATATATATATATATATATATATATATATATATATATATATATATATATATATATATATGCCAGCCTGAAGATGGCGAGTGAGACCTCGTCGAAACATTGCAAAGACAATCTCAATCTTACACAGGAAAAGACCCAAACACAACAAGACCAGCATACCTAATACCTGTGAAAATCTATGAAAACACACACACACACACACACACACACACACACACACGTATATAAAATGTTGATATTGTATTTGTAAACTAGGCAGGCTTATTGTTATAGAAATGACTGGTATATTTTGTAGTGTAAAAGCAAAAGGTTGTGGTTGTAATGTTGTTATCTTCTACTGTGCTTCTGTTGTACGGTGCTAGAGGCGGAAGTCAGTTCCTATTTCTCCCCCCCCCCCTCAAGTTACCCTACATGCCGGTTGGCGACGCCCAGGGGTAGAGCCTTCTCTGTGATGGGCCCAACCCTCTGGAACGCTCTCCCCCCTGAACTCCGTGTCATCTCGGACCTCCGCCTGTTCCGCCAGCGGTTAAAAACGCACTTCTTCCAACAAGCTGGCCTGGCATGATTTTACTTGACACTGCACTGCCTTTAGTTACCAAAGTTTTAATTCAGGGGTTTTAATATGGGTTTTAGTGCAGGGTGGTGTAATTTAATTGAGTTTTAATGAACGTCTTATTTTTGTATATTTGTGTATTTATATTTTATATTCCCTGTGCGCCGCCCCGAGTCCCTATGTGGTGAGATGGGTGCGGCTTATAAATTTGAATAAACTAAACTAAACTACATCTCTTCTTTTTCTCTCCCTCCCTTCTTACTTTTTCATGCCTTTTCTTTTCTTTGTATAATTTATAAACTAATTAAAAAAGTAAATGGGGGCAAAAAAGGCGTGCAATTGCAAACAGTAAGTCCCGAAAGGGAGAAAGGGCGGCATGCAAATTTGAATAAACTGAAACTAAACAGAAACAGTATAACAAAGGAACAAAACAGCATGCAAATTATTATTCCACGGATAAAGGCGAACGTAGATATATGGTTGGTTCAGAAAATGCCATTTCATAAACAGAGGTTTCTTGTAGCTTCTTTACATTTAGAACCATGATGGTTAGAATGCAGTATTGCAGGCAAACTTTGCCTACAGCTAGGAGTTCGATTCACTTACTTTCCCTACTGGTTTGCAAATGTGAGTGCCCGGGGCTTTCCGTGCATGCGTTATTATCGCTCGTGCACTTTGATCGCATACGTGGCTTGCACACCTGTTCACGGCTTGAAAATGTGCCTAAAGAGGACGGCATAGAGCCTGGATGGTTGGGTGTAACTATCTGCGATTTCCACTACCGGTTCAGATGAACCGGACCGAGTCAGCTGAATACCACATCTGAGTTCGATCCTGACCAGCTCAAGGTCTGTAGAATGTGGATTCAGTGGTTGGGGGCGATATGCTGGCACTGTAAACCACTTAACGAATCCTGTAAAACAGGGGTCCCAACCCCCCTCCCCCCAGCACCGGGCTGTAGCATGCCAGAAAGTGGGTCACGCAAACAAGGAAAACCCCATCCGCGAGATGCAGGTAGGACGTGAAGCCACGGCCCATCCAGCCCACGGGAAAAACCTCTCTCCACGGAACTGTTCCCTGGAATCCAAAAGGTTGGGGGGGAGGCACTGCGGTAAAACACTAAGAGGCGGTATGTAAGTCTAAGTGCTATTCAGTGGTGGGTTGCTCTTACCTTCGCTACCGGTACTCTGCTCGTGGTCTGTTCATGCACACATGCTATGCATGCTGTGCACATGTTGCATATGCATACGTGCACACTCCACCGCCCTGCAACACCTAGCTGCTTGTCGGGGTCACGCAGGCGTCACACGCTGTGTGTACATGCGCAATGGGCCCAGACACTTCATAAACAGGTATGGAACTCAGGTGGGAAGGTGCGGCCAAACAAGCCAGTATGGTGGCTGCTGCTCCTGGCTACTACCGGTATACCCGTACCGGGCCGTAATGTTAGGGGTAAAAACACCCCCTTTGGAAAATAAATGCGGAATAGTGCAATATACCGGACAGTAAGAGATTTGTTGCTGAAAGCACACAATAACTATCAAGCACTGATAGTAGGAAAATAAATAGTCTTTACTTTTGCAGTTACTAAAATACTTCTTCCAAACAGTGATACTAACTCCGGTGGCCTTCCGGGTGTGCTTCAAGATGCTTGTTACCATCTTTAAATCGCTCCATGGCTCGGGGCCTAGTTACTTGCGGGACCGCCTCCTGCCACATACCTCCCACCGACCGATTCGCTCCCACAGAGAGGGCCTTCTTAGGGTGCCGACTGCCGGTCAATGCCGGCTGGCGACGCCCAGGAACAGAGCCTTCTCTGTGGTGGGGCCCGCCCTCTGGAACGACCTCCCCCCGAACTTCGCACCATTACGGACCTTCCCCTCTTCCGCCGCTCACTTAAGACACTTCTTTTTCAGCAAGCTGGACTGGCGTAGAACTTGAATTTTAGAACAATAGAGCCTCAGCCAAGTTAGATTTCTATTTAATTTCTTTTTAATTCTTGTACATTGTTATTTATTGTAAATTTTTTAATGTCCTGTGCACCGCCCAGAGTCCGTCTCGACGGAGATTGGCGCAGTTAACAAATCGAATAAATAAATAAATAAATAAAATAAAACTCCTCCAACAATAAACAGTCATTCACCAAACCACACAGTTATCTTACAGTCAAGTCAAACAATGATACTTCTTCAGTCTTCAGCTCCTCCTCAGTGGCAAACAGGAAGCAAAGGAAAACAAAAGGGAATGAACTGTGTTCCCAGCTGCCTTTTTATGATTGAGCTGGGAAGCACAGTCAATCAGATTCCACATAGTTTTTAAAGCTACATATACTCTTTTAGAATCCTGGTTTATATATATATTGTCAACCCAACATTAGGATAATTAGCCTAACATGTACTTCTCAGAATCCACCACTGGTGCTATTGCTATTTATGTTTTTTTGCTTAATGCAAATGCGTGTGAGTGCGTGTGTATATGTCTCCCTGGGTTTATGTGTTTACATGCATGTGCACAAGCACATTTGGCAGTTTTGCCAAAAAATGATATTTAGATCAGAGGGTGTTTATATGCTAACCGTTGTCCCTCCCCTCTCCCTCTCTGCAGTTTTGTGAGACAGTAGCCTAAGCAGGGGTCTGCAAAGTTGGCTCTTTGAAGACTGGTGGACTTCAACTCCCAGAATTCCCCAGCCAGCCTTGCTGGCTGGGGAATTCTGGGAGTTGAAGTCCACCAGTCTTCAAAGAGCCAACTTTGCAGACCCCTGGTAAAGCAACTTTCCCTGTTTTTCCTCTCTTTGATCTTCCCTGCAGAAATTCTGGCAATTATTTCCCCCCCCTTTCTGCTTATGGATTTTGGATCGACCTTTCTGTAAATCGTCGGAAACCTTATCTGTGTTAACCCCTCTATTTATTTATTGAGGACGTGGCATGACATACATGGACATGCAAGGAGTGCAGAGAAGAGCAACAAAGAGGATTCGGGGACTGGAGGCTAAAACATATGAAGAACGATTGCAGGAACTGGGTATGTCTGGTTTAATGAAAAGAAGGACTAGGGGAGAAAATGATAGCACTCTTCCAATATCTCAGGGGCTGCCACAAAGAAGAGGGAGTTAAGCTATTCTCCAAAGCACCTGAGGGTAGAACAAGAAGCAGTGGGTGGAAACTAATCAAGGAGAGAAGCAGCTTAGAACTAAGGAGAAATTTCCTGACAGTTAGAAAAATTAATCGGAGGAACGACTTGCCTCCCAAAGTGGCAGGTTTTGTGGCCTTCTGGCAAGCAAAATCAATGGGGAATCCAGATTCGCTTAACAGCCATGTTACTCACTTAACAAATGCAATGATTCACTTAAGAACTGTGGCAAGAAAATTCCTATTAATGGGGCAAAACTCACTTAAATGTTTCAGCAACATAAAATTTGGGCTCAATTGTGGCCATAACAAAAACGATTTTTTGTCTATTACTTATTAATTATATCGTTCTTTTTCCTGACTTTATCCACTACAATTTAGATTGTGTGTGCGAGCATCACATATACGCATAAATATATAATATGTAAATATTTAAATATGCCATATGTCCAAAACAATAATTTTGAATGCGTTATGCAAAGATCTAGCAGCTCTTTGGAGAAACATTTTAAAGCTAGGAAAAATTGAAGGAAAGAGCAGGGTTCAGTTACAGTGGCCACAGGTACATTGTTGGAAGACCCAAAGGAATTCTGGGAGTTGAAGTCCACAAGTCTCAACACCTCCCAGGTTGAACACCCCTGGTGTAAACTCACCAAGTATAATCTGCAGAGTGTAATCGAGATCACCGCCATCATGTGATGATCGATTTTTTATTTATTTATTTATTTAACAAGTGTAAGTATGAATCTATATAAATAAAAATGTAACAAGAGTTTGTTCAAAACCGCTAATCTCTGAAAGTCCTGCACCGATCGCTTCCAAATTTTCACACAACGTTCCTTTCGAATACGGCACCAATGATATATATATATAGATCGTGTAGATGTCACACCTGTGCCAGGTACATGCAATGGAAATGTAAAAAAATGTAAGAAAGGTAGGTAGATGGATACAGAGAGAGCAGTGGGCCACAGGTATTATGTCATCCTTTATGATATAAAATACTCTGTGCATAAGATTCAAGGAGAAATACAGTAGGTAGGTAGGTAGGCAGCTATAGGGATAGAGAGAGGGAGGGAGAAATGCAGTAGGTAGGTAGGTAGGTAAGTAGGTAGAGGGATAGAGATAGAGAGGGAGAAATACAGTAGGTAGCTAGCTAGGTAGGTAGGTAGGTAGGTAGATAGGTAGAGGGATAGAGAGAGGGAGAAATACAGTAGGTAGGTAGGTTGGGGGTTATATGGTGGTTGTGTGTACGTGTTTGTGTGTGCAGGTGTAGATCTACACACAGATTGGTTGGCCATTTAACCAGACTGGGAACAGCTAGTATAACATATAAGTATAAGCAGGAAAAGTATATACGTAAAAAATGAGTAAAAATAATTGGGGAAGGTAGGACAGGGACGGTAGGCACGCTGGTGCCCTTATGCACGTCCACTTACAGACCTCTTAGGAATGGGGTGAGGTCCACGCTAGACAGTCTAAGGTTAAAGTTATGGGGGTTTGAGGATGTAACAACAGAGTCAGGAAGAGCATTCCAGGCTTTGGCCACTCTGTTCCTGAAGTCATATTTTCTGCAATCGAGTTTGGAGCGGTTTACTTTGAGTTTGTATCTATTGTTTGCCCGTGTATTATTGTGGCTGAAGCTGAAGTAGTCCTTGACAGGTAGGCCGTTGTAGCAGACAATTTTGTGTACTCAGCTTGGGTGAGGCGGTAGGCAGCGTAGTTCTAGGTTGTTCAGGTCCAAAATTTGGAGCCTGGTGGCGTAAGGTTGTGAGCAGAGGAGTGGAGGACTCTTCTCATGAAATACCTCTGGTCTCGCTCGATCGTATTAATGTCCTTTACACAGTGTGGATTCCAGGCAGACAAGCTGTATTCGAGAATTGGCCCGGCAAAGGTTTTGTATGCCCTGGTTTAGCAGTGCAATGTCACCAGAGACGAAGCTTCGCAAAAATCAGGTTAACAACTCTTAATTCATGCTCCGCTTATTCTTTAATAGCCCTCACACTTGCGACCTGCATAGGCACTGCGGGTTTGAGCTCCTGGTGTCACAGTAGAGTTAGGCAAAAACTAGTCTATACCCGCAGGGAGTTATTAAGTTATTATTAAAGATTGGATCTTCTAGTCGACTCGATATTACCAGCGACTTCCAGCAGTCTCATAATATACTGAGTGACATAGTAAGACTGCCAGGCTCTGCATGGATCGTTCTTTGGCCTAGGAGGTGGTGAAGAGAGCAGAAGCAGAAGCAGGGATGCAGAGCAGATTTGCTAGTTTGATTACGGAAGCAGCCTCACAAACCAGCATTACCAAGCATTTCCTAACCAACTCTAGATCCTTTGTCCACAAAACCGATGAACTAGAGCAGTGGTGGGTTTCTGCAGGCTCGCACCTACTCGCGAGAGCCGGTTGGTGAAATTTAGAGAACCGGTGAGAGGGGGTTCCACTGGCATACTTGGACGTAAATCTGGCCCGCCGCTGCCAGTGACCCAACGGGAAGGAAAGGAAAGGAAAGAAGGAAGGAAGGAAGGAAGGAAAGGAAGGAAGGAAGGAAGGAAGGAAGGAAGGAAGGAAGAAAGAAAGAAAGAAAGAAAGAAAGAAAGAAAGAAAGAAAGAATTTATCATCACAATTGAGTCCAAAATTTTGGTTGCTAAGCAAAAGCATTGTTAAATGAGTTTCACCACATTTTAAAAGGGGGCCACTCCCACCCTGTCACATGACTGCCAAGCCACGCCCACAAAATAGGCCACACCTACAGAGTAGGTTCTAAAAAATTTGAAACCCACCACTGAACTAGAGCTATGGATGGCAGCGAATAAGCTCATTCGTGACTGCTGTGTGATGATAATCACTGCGACCTGGCTTCATCCACTTGTACCGGATGCGTCTGTGGAGCTAACTAACCGCACCACACACCGTTTTGACAGAAACAACAACTCTGGTAAAAGCAAAGGTGGAGGACTGTGTATTTACACACATAACAACTGGTGTACTAACAGTAGAGTTGCTTACACACACTGTTCTGCAGACTTGGAATTCTCAACTGTCATTTGTCGGCCATTTTATCTGCCTGGAGAGATTTCTGTTATAGTTGTCACTGCTGTCTATATTCCACCTGATGCAAATGTTAGCCCAACCCTCAAACCAATTTCATTGTAATTTTTATTTTATTTTATTACAATGACAATAAAGATTATTATTATTATTATTATTATTATTATTATTATAAAAAACAGACAGCTTTAATGTCACTGATGAGGCAGCCATCTTGGATTTTTTTTTTAAAAAAACCATCAGCTGCAGTTCCCCTGCATTGCAGTTCCAAATCCCTTTTAGCGATGGCTCTTCTGTAGCTTCTCTTGGAAAATGGGCGGTGTGTGACCTTGATGTGGGGAATTTGGAAAGGGGAAAGACATCAGGCACTGCCTGTTCACCTTCTAAGAAAAATAGAAAGATGCCCCTTGCTTAGGACTCTTACACACACACACACACACACACACACACACACACACAAATATCACAAAGTGTGCTGTATCTCCTCAGATGGGTCCCTTGGTGTTTAGCAATGTGCGTTTTCCAAGCAAAACAATGAACTCCTATTTGTGATAAATTAGCAACCGCCCCATTGGCTGATATGGTGAGAAGCACTGCAAATCATGGGTTTTACGACCCAGGATTGCATTGGTGGCCCTGAGTCTGTCAAGGTAATTTTTTTTAAAAAGAAAATAATCCATAGCAGTGCAGTCTCATTTTAGTGATTTAAAAACATCACTGCGGTGTCAGAATCCACCCCCCCCACTGCACTGCAGAGGACGATACAAAATGCTGAGATCAGAAAGCAGATTACAATATTATGCAGGTTAAAGGGTGGCTCAGGGGCTAAGAGGCTGAGCTTGTCGATCAGAAAAGGTCGGCGGTTCGAATCCCTAGCGCCGCGTAACGGAGTGAGCTCCCGTGACTTGTCCCAGCTTCTGCCAACCTAGCAGTTCGAAAACACATTAAAAATGCAAGTAGAAAAATTAGAAACCACCTTTGGGTGTGAAGGTAATAGCATTCCGTGCGCCTTCAGCGTTTAGTCATGCCAGCCATAGGACCACGGAGACGGCTTCGGACAGCGCTGGCTCTTCGGCTTTGAAAGGGAGATGGGCACTGCCCCCTAGAGCCGGGAATGGCTGGCACATATGTGCGAGGGGACCTTTTCCTTATTATGCAGGTTGAAAGAAGGCTTACTTTACTGGCAACTGTTAGTCCTATCAAAAAAAACAACAGAGAGTGAAGTGGTACTTTGTGATATGTATGCAAAGTGTAATGCTTGAGTTACAACCGTTCCTTTGGTGAACTTTTGAAGTTACCACGGCACTGAAAAAGAGTGACTTGTGATTATTTTTCACACTTATGACTGCTGCAGGCTCCCCATGGTCACGTGATCAAAATTCAGGCATTTGGCAACTGTCTCACATTTATGACGGTTGCAGTGTCCCAGGGTCACGTGATCGCCTTTTGCAATCTTCTGACAAGCAAAGTCAATGGGGAAGCCAGATTCACTTAACAACCATGTTACGTTTGTGGCCCAGAAGCGGATCTGGTGGCAGACAGTGAGGAGGTGGAGGAGGAACATGGGCCAGTCCTGGAGTCTGGGGAAGGCTCTGAGGAGGGCTCTGCGTCGGAGGCAGAGACGGGGCCAGAGCCATATGCCAATTATCAGCTGCCTTCAGAGTCACATCAGTGGGGCAGAAGAACAGCTGGAGCCTGTTCCTGATGTGCGCATGCGCAGTAGAAGGGAACAGTTAAGAAACCAGGGCCGACTCAGGAGTAAAGGCACAGGTGGATGGTCAATGCCTCCTTCCATAGGGAATAAAGAGGAGCAAAAGGGGAGTGGAGTTTGCAGGAGACAATTAGTTCACTTAATTGGTTCGTGACTCTCGGAGACTTCTTGCCAAGCACTTTCTTGTACAGTGTTACATTTTGAAGATATTGGCCTGGCAGCTTTCCAAGGCAGATAAGGTCTGTGACTGTAAATTCACCCTTGAAAGTCTGCTAGAAATGAATGAGAGGAATTCACAATAACTTGTGGTTTTGTCGGGAGAAGGCATCTGCTTCGTGGTTTGGGGAAGCCTAGGTCAGAACAATTACTAACCTAACAGCTGCCTTGATTCACTTAATGACTATGGCAAAAAATGGGCAAAAGTAACAAGTGTCTCACTAAACAACAGAAATTGTGACTCAATTGTGGTCATACGTTGAGGACTATCTGTTTTCCCTATTGGCTAGCTATTTGGTTGTTGTTTCGTCCATTTATTATCTGTTCTGAAGAATCCCACTGCTGTTGCGATGGAATATCTATCGCAGGGGTCCCCAACCCCCGGACCGCGGACCGGTGCTGGTCCGTGGCTGGGTAGGAGCTGGGCCGCAGGGCTGGAGAGGAGGAGGAGGGAGGAGGGGGCAGCCCCCTGAGCAGAGCGCGCGGGAGAACGCAGGTGCGGCTGTTCGCGCCGTTGGAGTGCGGCTCTTCCTCCACCCTCGTCGACGTAGGGACTCCTGGGCGCCGCCGGAGCAACCCTCCCTACCAGCCACCGATTCCCTCCGCCCCACGGAGCCTCCCCTGCTGGCATGCCGGCCACTCGTTTTCTTCCAGGGCCTGCGGAGGCTCCACGGGCGGGGGAGGGAACTGGCGGCCGTAGGGAGGGTTGCTCCAGCGGCGCCCAGGAGTCCCTCCGTCGACAAGGGTGGAGGAAGAGCCCCCAACATCCTCCTGCGTTCTCCCGCGCGCTCTGCCCAATGGGCTACCCCCTCCTCCCTCCTCCTCCTCTCCAGCCCTGCGGCCCGGCTCCTACCCAGCCACGGAGCCTGACCGAGCGACCAAGCGCGGCAGGCGGGCTGAGGAGGCTGGGGGGATGACGACGACGACGACAGACACACATAGAGAGACAGAGAGAGGGAGAAAGAAAAAGAGAAAGAAAGAAAAAAGTGGGAGAGAGAGAAAGACAGACAGAGAGAAAGAGAGACAGAAAGGAAAGAAAGAGACAGAAAAAGATATAGAAAGAGAGAAAAAGAAAGAAAGAGAGAAAGAAAAAGAGAGGGAAAGAAAGAAAAAGAAAGAAAGAGAAAGAACGAAAGAAAGAAAGAGAGAAAGAAAGAGAGAAAGGGAAAGAGAGAGAAAGAGAGAAAGAAAGAAATAGAGAGAGAGAGAGAGAAAGAGAGACAGACAAAGAAAGAGAAAGAAAGAAAGAGACAGGAAAAGATACAGAAAGAGGGAAAGAGAAAGAAATAGAGAGAAAGGGAAAGAGAAAGAAAGAAATAGCGAGAGAAAAAAAGAGAGACAGAGACAAAGTAAGAGAAAGAAAGAGAGAGAGAGAAAGAAAGAAAGAACTTATTGTTGAGTCCCCAAGCCTATGTCCCAGACAACTCGTCTGGTAACCTATGAGTCACCGCATTCCGGAGCTGAGCCAGCAGCTGCAGTGATTAACAGAGACAAGCTGTCTGGAATCTGTCTGGAAAGGAGTTACAATGTTGCAATTGCTTGCTAGGAGTTTCCTGCCTGGTAACTCTATATAAGAGGTTGCCAGAGAAGAAACCTTGCCAGTTGAATCTTGTGTGTGTTGTAAATAGTGTGAATAAACGTTCCTGTTGTTTTGACCATGCCTGAGTCGGAATCCTTTGTCTGATCTAACACTGGCGACGAAGGTGGGATTCAGGCCGTGGCCTTAGAACGCAACGGGTAACGAATACTTCAACAACAGAGCGCAGCGCGACGCACAGCCTCACCATGGCTACGGCGACAATGCCTCCGTTTGCACCGTTCGACCCGATGAAGGAACAATGGGCTTCCTTCTTAGCCCGGTTCGAGTGCTTCTTGATAGCCAGCGACTACGGCGAACTCGCGCCTGCCAGGAAGCTGAGCCTATTCCTCCAGTGCGGCGGCCCTGAATTGTTCGCTACCGCCCGAACCATAGCAGCACCCGCAGCGGTGCACGAAGTGCTGTGGGACGATCTCCTGGGCCGCCTGAGAGCACACTACGCGCCGGCGCCTTCCCGCATAGCGCATCGCTATGCATTCAGGCAATGTGTGCAACAGCCGCAACAGTCGGTAGCCGAGTTCCTGCAGAAATTGAGAGCGACCGCAATCCCCTGCGAGTTCCCTGCTGGCTTCCTGGAGGAATCTCTACTGGAGCAGTTTGTATGCGGCGTAAGAGACATCCGCCTAAAGCGCCGCTTGCTTTCAAAAACTGTCCTGACTCTCGAGCAAGCGGTGGAAGAAGCACGCGCGACAGAATTGTCGGAGATCTCCACATCCGACATGGGCCGCGCGCGCCCTCCTCTTTTCCCCACTCCGCGAGCGAGTCTGGTAGACGAAATAGCGCCGCTGGATGAGCTGGAGGAGGAAGACCGTGGGGACTGCATGAGGGTGACCGGGCGCGTGCCGAATCGCGCATTCACACCGCAGCAGAAGTCCGGGAACTGCCTAGGCTGCGGAGGGGCCCACCAGAGACCAGAGTGCCCATTCAAGGCATCGGTGTGCCGCAGATGTGGCAGGAAAGGACACCTAGCAGCTGTGTGCCGTGCTGCCGCTCCAGCGACAACGCCAGCTGCCGCCTCCAGAACCGTTCCACCAGGACAACGAGGGTCGCAGAAGCGTTCAGGACGCTACCAGCCACAGCCGACCG
Organism: Rhabdophis nuchalis; assembly: GCA_039707465.1. Classification (NCBI taxonomy): domain Eukaryota; kingdom Metazoa; phylum Chordata; class Lepidosauria; order Squamata; family Natricidae; genus Rhabdophis; species Rhabdophis nuchalis. Next base: position 12,309,390 of record CM077648.1, on the reverse strand, counting down.
ACTGCTTCGCGCTGGCGGAGATGCCCCCAGCTCTAAGCTACGACCAGGCAGAGAGTAGGAGACTGTCAACAGTGGTTTGCTTAGAGGGGGTGGGGGTAAAAATGGAAATAGATTCAGGGTCCTCTAGATCACTCATGTCCTGGGCGCATTTAGTTAAGCTTTGCCCCAAGCTCAGGAAGCAGGATCTCGGCCCCACGGCGACGATCCTGAAAGATTACCAGGGCTCACAAATTCCCATTCTAGGTCTGCACAGAGTGAGAGTAGACTACGGCCCCTTCCACGGATCCCTTCCCATCCTGGTAGTGGCCAAACCCCTAGCTGCCTTGATCGGATTGGACTGGTTTCCAGCCTTGGAACTGTCAGTCCAAGGAGTACACAGCGTGCCAGCCAGTTCTCCGGTAGACGAAGTAATCAGAGAGTTCAACGACGTCTTTGATGGCAGCTTAGGAACGTACAAAGGCACTCCAGTTTCCCTAAATTTGGACCCCCAGGTTGCTCCAGTCCGCTTGAAGGCCCGCAGGCTGCCGTTCGCGCTGAAGCCCAAGGTTGAAGCGGAATTGGATCGATTGGTGGCGCAGGGCGTGCTCGAACCCGTCGATCAGGCGAAATGGGAGACCCCAATTGTGGTCCCCATTAAGCCCGACGGGTCCGTGAGGATCTGCGCCGACTATAAGTCGACGATCAACCTCGGGCTTCAGGTGAACCCATACCCGGTTCCGGTGGTGCAAGACCTACTCCACTCATTGGGACGAGGTCGAGTGTTCGCGAAACTGGATATGGCGCAGGCCTACCAACAGCCCCCGGTGGGTGATGAGGCTGCGGAAGCGCAGACCATCGTGACCCACCGTGGGGCTTTCCGCTGTCGCCGTCTCCAATTCGGCGTGTCCGTAGCCCCGGGGATCTTCCAGAGCCTCATGGAGCGACTGCTCCATGGGCTCCCTGGCGTTGTACCGTATTTTGACGACGTCCTGATTGCTGCTTCCAGCATATCAGAACTCGCCAAAACGTTACGGAAGGTCCTCAGAGTTTTCAGGGGCGCGGGTTTAAAGTTGAAACGCAGCAAATGTACGTTTGCTGCGCCTAGGGTGGAATTCCTGGGTTTCATGATTGGCGCCCAAGGAATTCACCCAACCCCCTCCAAGGTCGAGGCCATCCAAAAGGCCCCCACTCCTGCCTCCAAAACGGAGCTGCAGGCATTCCTCGGCCTTTTGAATTTCTACGCGCCGTTTATTCCCCATAAGGCATCGCTAGCCGAGCCGCTGCATCGGTTGCTCGACCGATCCGCGGCCTGGCACTGGGGCAGCCGCGAAGCACACGCGTTCGCGGCTGTCAAAGCCATGCTCACGTCAGATGCGGTACTAGTCCAGTACCATGACAGGCTTCCTCTGACGCTTGCGTGCGATGCCTCCCCTTTTGGCCTGGGGGCTGTCCTTAGCCACGTCTTTCCAGACGGCTCGGAAGCCCCCATTGCTTTTTACTCCCGGACAATGTCTCAAACGGAGAGAAACTACAGCCAAATCGACAAGGAGGCTTTGGCTGTAGTGTCCGGGATTAAGAAGTTCCACAATTACCTCTATGGGCGGACCTTTTCTGTTGTCACGGACCATAAGCCGCTCCTTGGGCTATTGGCCGGTGACCGTCCGACACCCCCCATCCTGTCGCCCAGGATGACCCGCTGGACGGAATTCCTGGCAGCGTATGACTATACGCTGCTATACCGTCCTGGCAAGCAGATAGGGCATGCTGATGCCCTAAGCCGCTGCCCTCTCCCGGGGCCGCATCCGGCCCCTGTGCCTGCTCTCTCTGTCCTGATGGTCGCGGAGTCGGACTTGCCCCTGTCCTCTTCCGCCGTTGCCGCTCACACCCGCGCAGACCCCGTCCTCGCCCAGGTCTGCCGATGGATGCTGAGGGGCTGGCCTTCGGGCAGTGTGGCTGAAAACTTTCGGCCTTACAAGTCACGCCAGCTGGAGCTCTCGCTCCATTGCGGGTGCTTGTGTTGGGGAGATCGGGTCATCGTCCCTTCCCCTCTCCGGCACATGGTTCTTCAGTCGCTCCATGCCAACCACCCAGGCATTGTCCGTATGAAGGCATTGGCCCGGAGCTATATCTGGTGGCCCGGCATGGACGCTGAAGTGGCGGAATGGGTGGCCGCCTGCTCCTCCTGCCAATCGTCCCGGCCGGCCCCGCCGGTCTCCCCGCCGAGGGAGTGGGACGCCCCCAGGTGCCCATGGTCCAGGCTCCACTTGGATTTCACGGGTCCCTTCCATGGCCAGAATTTCCTCGTAGTGGTGGATGCGTTCTCACGCTGGGTGGAGGTGATTCTCATGGCTTCCACCACAGCGGAGAGCACGGTGCGTGCCTTGCGCCGTCTGTTCGCGACCCACGGGTTGCCGGACGTCGTTGTGTCCGACAACGGACCCCAATTTCAATCCTCCACCTTCTTGGACTTTCTGGCCACCCAAGGGATCCGCCACGCGCCGGTCGCCCCTTATCACCCGGCGTCTAATGGACGCGCGGAACGAGCCGTGCGCTCAGCCAAGGAAGCCTTGGCCCGTTTGGATAAAGGGGACTGGCAGGCAAGGGTGGCCGCGTACCTTTTGGGACAGCATGTCACACCTTGCCCAGCCACAGGGAAAAGCCCCGCGGAGCTCTTGATGGGCCGACGCTTGCGGACCACTCTGGACAGACTGCACCCCGATTACGACGGGTTGCAGAGGGGCAACCTGCAGATTCCCACTCCTCGTTTATTTGAAATTGGGGACCTGGTTTGGGCAAGGAACTTTTCAGGGGAGCCGCGATGGATTGCCGCAACCATTTTGGACGTAACCGGACCCTGTTCTTACAGAGTCGGCCTTCAGGATGGATCCGAGTGGCGGCGCCACCTGGATCAACTGAGGCGCCGCCTGCCCGAAACAGCAGTCACCACGCCAGGCCGTTCCTGCTCGTTGGCCCTCGTTGGGCCGTTGTTCTCTGCTCAAGCCGAGCAGTTGTTTGGAACCCCGGAGTCCCTAGCCGGTCCAGACCTCGTATCGGCGGGAACAGCATGGGGAGACCGCCAGGACCTCACAGCCCAATCTGACTCTCAGCTGGGGGCCTCGCCCATCGGGGAACCACCCTACCAGAATAATACTCGCCAGCAAATGCCAACTACCTCAAGCCCGGTCGCCACGCCCCCTCACCCGGACTTGCTAGGGTCGCCATTGCCGCCTACGGCGACTCCACCTCCGAGGGCAGGCCGCGATGACGTAGGCGAAGGCTCCGTGTCCCACAGGGAGGAGCCTCCTCAAGAACTAAGGCGGTCAGGGCGGACCCGACACCGCCCCGCCTATCTGAACGACTACGCGTGCGCATGTACTGTGTTGGACAGAGAACCTAGACACATGCGCACTGACTATGGGGGAAGGAGTGTTGAGTCCCCAAGCCTATGTCCCAGACAACTCGTCTGGTAACCTATGAGTCACCGCATTCCGGAGCTGAGCCAGCAGCTGCAGTGATTAACAGAGACAAGCTGTCTGGAATCTGTCTGGAAAGGAGTTACAATGTTGCAATTGCTTGCTAGGAGTTTCCTGCCTGGTAACTCTATATAAGAGGTTGCCAGAGAAGAAACCTTGCCAGTTGAATCTTGTGTGTGTTGTAAATAGTGTGAATAAACGTTCCTGTTGTTTTGACCATGCCTGAGTCGGAATCCTTTGTCTGATCTAACACTTATGACCACAGTTGAGGCCAAAAGTTTGGTTGCTAACCAAGATCATTGTTAAGTGAGTTTTACATTTTCCAAGTTGGCCACGCCCACCCAGTCACATGACTGCTGAGCCACTCAGCCGGTCCGCAGAATTTTCTTTAAAATGAAACCGGTCCCTGGTGCAAAAAAGGTTGGGGACCCCTGATCTATCGGACTCTTCAAAAACAGATGAGGGGGATTGTACTGATATCCCCTCCAAAATCCTCCAAAACAAAGAGAAACAAAAAAGATTTCTTAATCCAGGAGGAGGAGGAGGAGGAGGGGGCGGGAAATGCGCAAAAGATTAATTGATTAATTCCACTTCAATTCTGCTAAGTATAAATGGATCAAGAAAATGGCTTTGGCAGCCATTCAAAACTCCAGTCGTATTACTTTCCTAGCAATAAAGACACTTCCAGGAATCCATGCTTCCTTGCTTTCTGAATGGGACGGTATCACTTGAGCTTGGCAGTCGAAGAGGTCAGACGGCCACCCTTACAAAATGGGTCCAAGACCTTGCGTTACAATTGGTTGCTTTCCCACTCCTCACCAGTTTGAATGCTACCGTTCTGAGCCAGCTCTCCAAACACGACCAATTCTCTGACGTGAACTCAAAAGATTCCTTTGTTAGGAATGCTGGCAGCTCCGGCAGAAAGTTTATCTGGCAGGCTGACAAGTCCGTCCGTCCAGAAAATGAATAGTTGTCTGCCACACCTATTCATCTCTGCCCCCTGCCTTTTCTCCCCAGAACTAGGGCGGGGCTTCGCCAGCAGCGGTGGCTCTTCCTTCCCAAGGACCGGCCCACAGATTTCCACTGCCCTCCTCTCCTCTGTTACATCTATTCATCTCAGCCCCCTGCCTTTTCTCCCCAGAACTAGGGCGGGGCTTCGCCAGCAGCTGTGGCTCTTCCTTCCCAAGGACCGGCCCACAGATTTCCACTGCCCTCCTCTCCTCTGTTACATCTATTCATCTCAGCCCCCTGCCTTTTCTCCCCAGAACTAGGGCAGGGCTTCGCCAGCAGCTGTGGCTCTTCCTTCCCAAGGACCGGCCCATAGATTTCCACTGCTCTCCTCTCCTCTGTCACATCTATTCATCTCAACCCCCTGCTTTTTATCCCCAGAGCTAGGGTGGGGCTTCGACAGCAGCGGTGGCTCTTCCTTCCCAAGGACCGGCCCACAGATTTCCACTGCCCTCCTCTCCTCTGTTACATCTATTCATCTCAGCCCCCTGCCTTTTCTCCCCAGAACTAGGGCGGGGCTTCGCCAGCAGCTGTGGCTCTTCCTTCCCAAGGACCGGCCCATAGATTTCCACTGCCCTCCTCTCCCCTGTCACATCTATTCATCTCAGCCCCCTGCTTTTTATCCCCAGAGCTAGGGTGGGTCTTTGTTAGCAGCGCTGGCTCTTCCATCCCAAGGACTGGCCCATAGATTTCCACTGCTCTCCTCTCCTCTGCCTTCTGTGCATCCATGCATCAGGCACCGGGCCCAGCTGTTCCTCCCCTTCAGAGCTCTCAGCTTGCTTGATGCTCATCCTGACTCCCATGCTTCCTCCTCCTCTTCTGATTTGGCCACTGGAGGGGTCGGTCCTGGACCTTGGCCTTCTATCGGATGCTGCACTTTCTGGGATCCGGCTAACCTAGCAAATTGCCCTCCTTCTTATTGTCTCGGATAATCCCTAGCAATCATCATCATCATCATTTAACAACCCCATAATCCCTTGCAGGGTGGAGTCTGGGCAATTGATTGGCGATAGCAGAGCGTTTAATGTCCGGATGCCCTTCCTGTCGCCAACGCAGAGTTTTGTTCAGCAGATATATTCTCATTGTGCCCAGAGAGAGAAATATCTGCCTCTACCTGGAATGGAACTCACAATCTCTTGATTGTGAGGCGAGGGCTCCACTTCTAGGCAACTGCACCACTCTTTGTATAATCCCTAACCATAATCCGAAGGAATTCTCCTTCTGTGTGTATTGCGGAGTTGCAGAAAGCCATCTTCTGAATATGTTTTTTTTTTTAAACGGTCGTCTTCTGTTAAAAAAATGTGGATAAAAAGAGAAGCTAACCCAGCCATTGGCCTCAGACAACTGTCAAAGCTATTGAAGAAGCAGAAAATTAAATAAAGAAGAAATCAGCAGCCAACAATGACCAATTTGCATTTGTACTCCAGGGAGCCCAAAGGAGATGAAAGAGAAACGTGTCTTCCATGCTAAGTAGCCTCTGCTGAAGCTGTGCCTCACCTTCCCTCTTTGTTGACAGCAATGCAATGGCATTAATAAGGACAGGGCTTTCTTGGGCATCTCTCTGACCCCCCTCCAGCTCCATGCATGTAGTATCTAGTTGATATATAGAAGATAAAGGTTCCCCTCGCAAGTATGTGCTAGTCGTTCCCGACTCTAGGGGGCGGTGCTCATCTCCGTTTCAAAGCCGAAGAGCCAGCGCTGTCCGAAGACGTCTCTGTGGTCATGTGGCCGGCATGACTAAACGCTGAAGGCGCACGGAAGGTTGTTATCTTCCCACCAAAGGTGGTCCCTATTTTTCTACTTGCATTTTTAAAGTGCTTTTGAACTGCTAGGTTGGCAGAAGCTGGGAGAAGTAACGGAAGCTCACTCCATTACGTGGCGCTAGGGATTCGAACCGCTGAACCGCCGACCTTTCTGATCGACAAGCTCAGTGTCTTAGCCACTGAGCCACCGCTTTCCTGCTTGAAATATATTTTAAGTTTAAAATGTTCTTGATAAAATCCCTGTAGATTTAGAATTTAGATTAACAGAGTTGGAAGGGAACTTGGAGGTCTTCTAGTCCAACCCCCTGCTTAGGCATGAAACCCTACATCACTTCAGACAAATGGTTATCTAAGGTCTTCTTAAAAACTTCCAGTGTTGGAACAGTTACAACTTCTGGAGGCATGTTGTTCCACTGATTGATTGTACAACTCAGCTTATACATAACAGCCGTCTGTAAATCCACACTTACAGGTACTCCTTGACTTACAGCAGTTCATTTAGTGACGATTCAATAGTATTTTATGCTATAAATTAATAATTTAAAAAATTTAAAAATGAATATTAAATATGTACTTTCAAAGTGTTGCCTTTCCTGACCAGTTCTTTTTCTTTCTTAATTAGTTACAATTTCTCATTAACAGAGTTGGAAGGGACCCTGCAGGTCATCTAGTCCAATCCCCTGCCCAAGCAGGAGACCCTACATCTGCCTCTACCTAGGATCGAACTCACAACCTCCTGCTTGTGAGGCAAGAGCTCCACCTCCCATTCTCATACATTTGTCAGGACTCCAACATTCAACCCCAAACAAGAAGGACTAGGGGTGACATAACTTTCTCTGAGTTACAGTACATTGCTTGAGTCTGACTAGAAATAATGCAAGGATAACTTATTTCAGCATTCACAGGACATTTTTTGGATGTAATATTTGTTATTGAATCTGGTTACGGGGAGTTTGTCTACAAGGTTTGGACTCTAGTTAATGATATTTTTTATATCCCCTCCAGACTAGACAATAAATCTGCCACATCCTTATTTAATGAATAATTCTAGGAGGCAGATGCTTGTTTTTCCATCTTAACTGAGTCTGTGCAATTCATCTCTCCTTCCACTTCTGTTCCCAAGGGAGGGTGGAGGAGAAAAGTTCAAATGTATAGGGGCCGCGATGGGGAACCTATGCTACATGTGCCACAGGTGGCACGCAGAGGCCTCATTTGCTCTCCTTAACAGGCCAAGCATTCCAGAGTTATGCTGGAACATCCACACATAGACACCAACCGAACCCCAGGGCAGGGGTAGGTTTTAGCCGGCATTACTGCCAGTTCACCCATGTGTGTGTGCATGCACAGTTCAATGGAAATTGTTTTGCACATGCGCAGAATCGCTCCAAAAATGATGGCAGTGATGGCGGCGACTGGGAAACTGGTTCGTGGGTGTGGCCAGCCTGGGTCGCTGCTGGTTCTGCGACCCAGGCTGACATACTACTACCAGTTTGATTGAACCGGTCCAAACCGGTAGGAACCCACCTCTGCCCCAAGGGTATCTTACACCCCACCCCCACCCCCAGTATTTGCTTCCAGATGGTATGTCATCTGTGTACCAAGTTTGGTTGAAATTCCTTGAGGCGCTTCGGAGTTATGCTGGAACATATATACTGTACATATGAATAATTATCTAAAACATTAGATAGTACGAAGAAATTAAAACTCCTGTGAAAAGAAGCTTTCTGCCACAGAGACAAATTGACTAAAATCTAGGGGTAACACAATTTACTGTATTTTTCGGAGTACAAAACGCATCTTTTTCCCCTCAAAAAAGAGGCTGAAAATCCGGGTGTGTCTTATACACTGAATATAGCATTTTTTGCCTCCTGAAACCCTGCCTCCTTCACCAAAATGGTTGTGCATAGCCTTTAGGAGGCTTCCAGACTGCTGGAAGGGGTTGGGGAGAGCAGAAATGAGCAAAAACAGGCTGTTTTTTGCTCATTTTTGCCCCCCCCCCACCTCCCAGGAGCACTCTACAAGCCTCCTAAAGGCTAATCATGCCCCCCCCTTTTTAAAAAGGGCCCGTTTTCATGAAAAACGGGCCTTTTTTGGGAAGTCTGCAGAGTGCAAAACCTTTAAAAAAAATTGCCTCTTCAAAACCTTGATGCGTCTTATACTCCGAAAAATACGGTAACTTATGGAATCCCTTCCTATCGCTCTGGGACTTTGGTGTTCCCAGAGAGCTGCCTGTAAGAGTCAGAGAGGCCTACATAGAAACATCTTCAAAAATGTTGGAACGATAGCCTGGGAGCAGAAATAAACACACACCGCGGCTTCCTTTCGCTTTTGGGAAAAAAAACAAAAGAATTGGGTCAGCGCTTTGTAAAACAGCTTCAAGGGGCGATTCACATCAATGTTCAGCTTCGCGGAACCTCAATTGTTTACATGTTTGCAAGGATCTAATGCTGGCAGAGCAATTTGGCTCTTCCAGGCCGACCGCTGAGCGCAGCGAAATGTCAGCCCGTGTTTTATTTTTAAGGCGCACCGAGATGGCTCTGAAGAAGGAGTTCAACAACCACGATGAAAACACCAGCTCAGCCTGGATGAACAGGAAGGGCCAGGGAAAAAGTCAACTTTGCCCTGCCTTGGTTCTTTTTAGTATAACAGAAAAAAGGGGGAGAGAGAAGGTCCGTCTTCGGAACGCTGTTAACAGATTAACAGAGTTGGAAGGGACCTTACAGGTCATCTAGCCCAACCCTCTGCCCAAGCAGGAGACCGTACATCTGCCTCGACCTAGGATCGAACCCACAACCTCCTGATTGTTAGGCGAGAGCTCCACCTCTGGGCCACCGCAGGATTACAGATAGTCCTTGACATGCAACTACAATTGAACCCAACATTTTGTTGCAAAGCGAGATAGTTGTTAAGTGACAATTGCCTCATTTAATGACCTTTCTTACCACAGTTGTTAAGTGAATCCCTGCAGTTGTTAAGTTAATAGCAAGGTTGTTACGTGAATCTGGCTTTTCCATTGACTATCATTATTATCTAACATGTCTCCCTCTCTCTCATTGCCTCTGTCCATCCATCCATCCATCTATCTACCAACTATCATCTCTCTCTCTCTCATTGTCTGCCTGTCCATCCAGCCCACAATCCATCCATCCATCCATCCATCCATCCATCCATCCATCCATCCATCCATCCATCCATCTATCCCTATCTATCTATCTATCTATCTTATCTATCTATCTATCTATCTATCTATCTATCTATCTATCTATCTATCTATCTATCTATCTATCTATCATTATCTATCATCTCTCTCTCATTACCCATCCATCCATCCATCCATCCATCCATCCATCCATCATTATTATCATCTCTCTCTCTCATTGTCTGCCTGCCTGCCTGCCTGTTTGCCTGCCTCTCTCTCTATCATCTATCATTGATCTATAATATCTATCTATCTATCTATCTATCTATCTATCTATCTATCTATCTATCTATCTATCTATCATCTATCCATCCATCCATCCATCCATCCATCCAACCATCCATCCATCCATCCATCCATCCATCCATCCATCCATCCATCCATCCATCCATCCATCCATCTATCTATCTATCTATCTATCTATCTATCTATCTATCTATCTATCTATCTAATTATCTATCTATCTATCTATCTATCTATCTATCTATCTATCTATCTATCTATCTATCTATCTATCTATCTATCTATCTATCTATCTATCTATCTATCTATCTATCTATCTATCTTTATTATCGATCATCTATCATCTCTCTCTTTCATTACTGTCTGTCTGTCCATCCATCCATCCATCCACCCATCCACCCCATCCATCCATTTAGGCTGAGATGGGCATATAGGCAGACAGGAAAAAAAAGGTTAGGATTGCTTTAATTCTGAGATTTAATTTCAGCTGCTCTTCTGCATAATAAATTATGAGCCTGGAAAAATGATTGCAAAAATAATAACTCTTTGAGCATTCAGTTTTCCTTAAGATATACATTTCAAAGCCTGCTCTTTTTAATGAAATCATGACAGATGCCAGGTTTTTTTTTGTTGGTTATTTTTTGGGATACGGAAGAGAATAACTTATATATCAGCCTTGGTTGACTTAGCAAATTTTAGTGATAATGCTGCATCTTATGCTGTTGTTTTTACCATTGATTGCTGGCTGGGAAATTCTGGGAGGTGAAGTCCAGACATCTTAAAATGGCTAAGGATAAGAAACACTGCTCAGGGCTAAGACGGTGAGCTTGTCAATCAGAAAAGTCGGCTGTTCGGTGGTTTGAATCCCTAGCGCTGTGTAACGGAGTGAGCTCCCGTTACTTGTCCCAGCTTCTGCCAACCTAGCAGTTTGAAAGCCTGTAAAAATGCAAGTAGAAAAATAGGAACCACCTTTGGTGGGAAAGTAACAGCATTCCATGCACCTTTGGAATTTAGTCATGCCAGCCACATGACCACGGAGACGTCTTCGGACAGCGCTGGCTCTTCGGCTTTGAAATGGAGATGAGCACATATGTGCGAGGGGAACCTTTACCTTATTCATGATTTCTGTCTATGTTTTATGTACAGTGGACATTCCTGGTCATCTTCCCTACAGTATCCTTTTATGTCGAAGAAGTCTGTTTTAATGCCATCCCCCATTTCTCTCCACATTTATAACTTCAATTTATATAACATTGAAAGAAGGGGGAAAAATTGCCTTCTAGTCATATTTTCCATATCATCCGTGACTTTATATATATCTCTAGTTCATCTCCTATTTCAGACCTGGCTCTTTATTTTCTCCCTTGTCTCTCTCGGAGCTTCATAAGAAACAATTCAAGGTTTTGAACACTGCTAAAAGAATTTAAACCAATTTAAAGTTGTTCAGCAAAAATGATGAAAACAATATTAGAAATGCCAACCACAATCCTGATCACGGAAATGTATTTCTTATGCTTCTTAAAGAATGAATATAGTTCACTTATTTCAACGTGAAACATATTCCAAAATTCTTCTTCTTCTTCTTCTTCTTCTTCTTCTTCTTCTTCTTCTTCTTCTTCTTCTTCTTCTTCTTCTTCTTCTTCTTCTTCTTCTTCTTCTTCTTCTTCTTCTTCTTCTTCTTCTTCTTCTTCTTCTTCTTCTTCTTCTTCTTCTTCTTCCTCCCCATCCTCTTCTTCTCCTCCTTCTCCTTCTCTTCTTCCTCCTCTCCCTCCTCTTTCTCCTCCCCCTCCTCTTTCTCCTCCCCCTCCTCTTCTCCTCCTCCTCCTCTCCCCTCCCCCTCCTTCCTCCCCCTCCTCCTCTTCTTCTCCCCTTTCTCCTTCCTCTCCTCCTCCTTCCTCCTCCTCCTCCTCCTCCTCCTCCTCCTCCTCCTCCTCCTCCTCCTCCATGGTTGCCATTGATACCCCTGCCTTGATAGGCCAAAATGAATACACGGTGCTTTTAACATGAGCTAAGGCACTTTCATTGTGATTAAATGATCCTGCCACTGACTGGAATCCTCCCCGCCCCCCCGTTGAGACTTTGTGTAAGTAATAATCAGTAATAATCTTTAGTTGGTTTTGGCAACCGGCTGATGAGTGGCACATAATTGACTTTAAGCCTTGTGCAGGATGGTGCTATGATGCAGTGGTGAAATTCAATTTTTTTAACTACTGGTTCTGTGGGCGTGGCTTGGTAGTGGTGGGGTCCTGTGACTGAGCGGGCATGGCCAACTCGATGTCACTCATGGCCACGCCCACTCAGTCACATGCCCCATCACCACCATCACCAAGCCACGCCCACAGAACCCGGTCGGGAAAAAATGTGTGTATGAGTCCATTCACAAGAGAGCTGCTGCTCCCTTTATGGTCCCCTCCTGGCCCCCACCCTCCCGGGGGTCGAAGTACCTTAAAGGGACAGTCTGCAGCAGCTCTGCTGTGAATGGTGGGAGAAACGTTCAGATGCGGTAAGCAGGTCGAGCGGCCGGAAGAGGTGAGCAGCGACAGAAGTCCAGGTGGGTGTGGGCGAGGCCACCAGGGATTTTTCCCACCGGTTCAAAGAACTGATGCCAATTGTGCCAACCAGCTTGGCCAAACCGGGAGGATTTCACCCCTGATATGATGGCTGAGATTGTCTTAGGGGGCTAAGAGGAGAGAAAGGCCAGCTGGCATATTGCAACCTCATCATATTAAGGGTGCAGATCTCACCTGCGGGTGGTGGCGGTGGGGTGGGGTACAATGTTCCAAGGGGCAGGACCCACAGCAGAAAAGGCTCTTTTCCTGGACCCCGCCAACTGAAATCCCTTGACTGATGGGAATTCAGCGTACTCCTTCTGCTGACACAGATGAGATGGGGGCAACAGGAACAAGATCAGGTGAACAGAGGTGGCATTCAGCCGATTCGGCCTGGTTCGCCCGAACCGGTAGCGGAAATCACGGGTGAGATGGTTCTATGCCCATGATGGCGAACCTATGGCACGTGTGCCACAGGTTGCACGTGGAGCCATATTTGCCGGCACGCAAGCCACCAGCTCCGGCACGCATGTGTGCATCGGCCAGCTGATTTTTGGCCTTCCAGAGGCCTGGGGGAGGCTGTTTTCCCTCCCCAGGCTTCAGGAAAACCTCCGGAGCCTGGGAAGGGTGAAAAACGAGTCCAACAGGCCAACAGGAAGTTCAGAAATGATCCGTTTCCCGCTTCCAGAGGGCCCCGGGGGGGGGCAAGGAAGGCCATTTTCGCCCTCCCCAGGCTTCAGGAGAGCCTCCACAGCCCCTCTGTGTGTGTATGTGTGTGTTCATACGTGGGCTGGGTCACACGCACATTTTCAGGTGGCCGGGGCGCATTGAATTGTGGGTGTGGGCACACGCACACGTGTGATAGCCCACGTGCGCACAATTTTGGCATGCCTTTACAAAAAGGTTCACCATCACTGTTCTATGCCGTCCTATTTGGGCCCATTTTTGAGGCTGGACACATGTGTGAAAGGTGCATGCATGATCAAAATGCATGCGGGGAAGGCTGGGCAAATCTGATGAAGGGGCTTGTGCGCTTGTTCAGTAGGCTGGTATGCGTGAAGCGAATGGGTGTGCCAGTGGGGTGAACCAGTGTTAACAAGAGTCCCTTCGGGGAGAGGGGGCGGTTTAGAAATTTGAATAAATAATAATAATAAAAGATGCACATGAAGTGTTAATACCGCTTGCTAATGCCTTGCTAATGCCACACATGGAATACGCCATCCAGTTTTGATCACCACAATGTAGAAAAGATGTGGAGACTCTAGAAAGAGGGCAGAGAAGAGCAACAAAGATGATTAAGGAACTGGAGGATAAAACATATGAGGAACGGTTGCAGGAACTGGGGATGTCTAGTTTAATGAAAAGAAGGACATGGGGAGACATGATAGCGGTCTTCCAATATCTCAGGGGCTGCCCCAAAGAAGAGGGAGTCAAGCTATTCACCAAGGCACCTAAAGGCAGGACAAGAAACGAAGAATCAAGGAGAGAAGCAACTTAGAACTGAGGAAAAATCCATTTGTCTGAAATGATATAGGATTTCCTGCCTGAGCAGGGGGTTGGACTAGAAGACCTCCAAGATCCCTTCAAAGTCTGTTATTCAGATCCTACTGAGGCGAAGCAGTTCCTCAGATAGCCTTTTAAAAAAAATCTATTTTTTTTATTGAACGTTTTAATCTTTAAAAACAGAAAGAAAAACACAACAAGAAAAAACAAAGCATACATAACAATATAAAGCAGGGGTTCCCAAACTTGGCAACTTGAAGACTTGTGGACTTCAACTCCCAGAATTCTCCAGCCAGTCCACAAGTCTTCAAGTTGCCAAGTTTGGGAACCCCTGATATAAAGTAATTATACAGCCTTCTGTATCGGCTTTCATGTTTAGCCTTTATAGTTCTCCATTCTGCAGTGCCTTCCTATTGCTTTTATCTTGTCCTATAATATAACAACAGTAGTATTAACACTTATAATGATATTAATTATTTATATCACCATATATTTACATTCTCTATTTTCTTTCTTTCTTTCTTTCTTTCTTTCTTTCTTTCTTTCTTTCTTTCTTTCTTTCTTTCTTTCTTTCTTTCTTTCTTTCTTTCTTTCTTTCTTTCTTTCTTTCTTTCTTATTTGGATTTATAAACCGACTCGGGGCAGTGCACAGGAAGTTAAAAGACATATAAACATAACAATTATAAATAATTAAAACCGAATTAAATAATTATCCCCTGTGCTAAAATTTTAAAATCATTAAAACCATTTCTGTTTTGGCTTCTGTTTTCTAGCCACTTATAAATCCTATTCCATATTTTATAGAAATCCAATTCTTCTCTTTTTTTTAGTTCTATTGTCATTTTGTTCCTCTTGGCACATTCGAGTACTTTTCTGATTATTGTTTCATCTCCTCAGATAGCCTTCATCTCATTCTCCTTTCTTTGTCTTTCCCTTCATTTCATATTTGAGCAAGACTTAATAATCAAGAATAAACTGGATTAACAATAATTGAATAGATTAGTAGCAAAACCTTGTTTTTCTTTTCCTAGCTTGGCATTTTGGCTTTGGAGCGAGAACGAGGAAGAAACTAATGCCAAAAAAAAGAAAGAAAGAAAGAAAGAGAAAAGGAATTTAAAAAAAAGAAAGAACCAGGAATGCAAAATGAGCCGTTATCTGAATTGTACCAATTTCAGACCACGAAGATTTCAGAAACAGAAGCACATTTAATATCAAAGGAAAAAGAGAAAATGCGAGGCTCCTTATGGGTACAATGGAGAAAGTGGAAATTAGGTCTAACTATCTTCAATTAGTACTTAATGTAGCAAGCTGTCTAAACTATCTGCCAGAGAAGTATTCCTTTTAATGACTCCTAGTATTCAAATTTTCTCTCTTGAAGGCAGGAAGGAGGTTAAGAGGGAGAATTGGATCCTCCAGTTTCTGCATTCTGAGATATGTTTTTAGGGAGATCAATTATAAAGTTCTAATTTGACTACATGCTGTATGTATGTGATAGCAAATTCCTTATTTATATTTCCATTTAAAATTAGCATTGCACGAAAAAAAAGGGGGGGTTATCCTTCTTTTAAATGGATCTCCCAGGACTTCTGAAGACATATTTTATTCATAGCACGTAAATCTTCCATCATGTGCATTGTGTAAGGGACTGAATGATTTAATGTACTTAGCATGGGGAGCTTACTGCTAAAATCTTCCACCTCCTTGCCGCTTTGCAAAGAGCCATAGGTCAGCCGGCAGAAAATAGTCGAATATCATCTGTCGTTTTTCTCTGGTTTTGCTTCTCCTTCAAAGTCAGGGGGAAGCCCGAGACAAATTTGGAAACTATTATCTTCTGCCTCAATAAACTCCATGGGGAAAGGGCTTGTTTTGCTACCAAGATCCTGGACTGGATCCTCCCCAGCAGTGGTGGGTTGCTCTTACCGTCGCTACCGGTATGCTGATCACGGTCTGTTGATCCACACGCCTGATGTGCAGTCCACCACCCCTGTGACACCCAGCTGCTTGTCAGTTTACACACACACACACACACACACACACACACACACACACACACACACACGTTACATTTTTGAGCTGATCAATAAATGAGTCAGGGAGACTAGTATAGATCTTATTTATTGATCAGCTCAAAAACATAACACATATATAAAAAAATTACACAACGGAACTCATAGCTTTCTGGCTAGATGGTCTCTGGTGATGAGCTGAAAGGCAGAAAAGGAGAGCAGTATGCTTCCTCCCTTAATTGGGGCTTAACAGGGTGTTGTGACACAAGTATATATATACATATTTATGCTGGCATTGCTGTCTTCGGGTGTTTTCCCGTGTATATATCATGGAATTGTTATTGCAACATTTCGGCAAGATTTCACATGCCATCCTCAGGCTTCGGTCTGCAGACTGAAGCCTGAGGATGGCAAGTGAGATCTTGCCGAAATGTTGCAATAACAATTCCATGCTATATATATGGGAAAACACCTGAAGACAGCAATACGAGCATACCTACACCCGTGAAAATCTACGAAAGCAAATATATATATGTGTGTGTTTGTGTGTGTGTGTGTGTGTGTTTGTGTGTGTGTGTGTGTGTGTATGTGTGATGTTTGTGCTGATAAATAAATAAAGGGAGACAAGTATAGATCTATTCCAAGCTATTTAGCTCTCATCAGCTAGCCATACCCTTACTGGGATTTGAACCAGGGCTGTTTTTACATGTAAATTCCATGAAAAATCTGCCCTGTAACTTACATAGGACAAACCAATAGGAGAATAAATGCACGCATCGCAGAACATAAAAAAGCAGTAAAAAAACAACTTAAAACCTCAGCCCTCTACCAACACTTCAAAGCTACAGGACATGATATTGACTTTGAAAGAACCAAATTAATCTCCAAAACTGAACAGGAGAATAATCAGAGAAGCCATTGAAATAGAGAAACAACCTCACAACAGGAACAAACGTGATGATACCTCCCGTCTACCAGACATCTGGAAACCAGCACTGGTCAACAGACGAGCCCCACCCACCACCCAAACCGTTGAAATACAAAATAAGAAGAAACACACAGATAGGACCGATCAACATGAATCTACCAATCATGATGCAACTGCACAGCCAATCAACCCACTCACAGCAACAAAGTCAGCACTTCGGGGAGAAGGTGCGGTCTACAAATCAAATAAATTGAATTGAATCGAATTGAAAGGTTTAATTACTTAGTTCCCATAAAGTGCTTTGAAGCTGTAAAGTACGATCAAAATCATCATTCTGGCATTGGAGAAAATTTGAGAATAAACATTACTTCTGAGCTTGGGGATAGTATTATCCTCACAGTTATTTGTATGAGAGTAGTAGAAGGCCTCCTCAGGCATAGTTAAGTCCACTGATTTAAATTTACGACTCATTTGTCTAGAAAGGGTGTGTGTGCAGGATATTCTCCCCCCCTCCTTTATGCAAAAGTGGCTGTGGGTGGTAGGTGCTCAAATCTGGCCAGCTGCTCCTATGTGTCAGGCACAAATAGCCAGGAGCGTACCTTGAGTTCAAAGCACAGAAGAATTTATTAGTTCAAGAATCTGGACAGTGAATAGTCAGTGCTAGATAAGATAAGATGTAGACTAATCGGCATACATTCAAATGAAATTTTGTTGCATTACAGTTCTCAAAGGGTCCCCCACCTCCAATATGCACTGCATGAACCTGACAAAATCAATAAATAAATACAAAATTATGCACTTAAACTACAACACAGTTTAGTTCCGATGTACGCGTGTACATGGTGAGAGAAACAAAACTTGCGAGTTTACCAGACGGAGGGCATGTGGAACAAAGCTGTTACAGAATCTGGTACCATATTTTTCAGAGTATAAGATGCATCGGAGTTTAAGACGCACCAAGATTCTGAAGAGGCAAATTAAAAAAAGTTTTTGCACTCTGCAGACCTCCCCAAAATGGCCTGTTTTTTGCAAAAATGGGCCCTTTTTTGTTAAAAAAAAAAAAAAAGGGCATAGCCTTTAGGAGGCTTATAGAGTGCTCCTGGGGGGGGGGGGCAAAAATAGGCAACAAACAGCCTGTTTTTCACTCATTTTTGCCCTCCCCAGTCCCCAGGAGCACTCTGGAAGCCTCCTAAAGGCTCTGCACGGCCATTTTTGCAAAGGGGGTGGGGTTTTGGGAGGGCAAAAATGCTGTATTCAGTGTATAAGACGCACCCAGATTTTCAGCCTCTTTTTTGAGGGAAAAAGGTGTGTCTTATACTCCAAAAAATACGGTAATTCCTGCTGGAAATACTTTGAAACCTCCTCCCAGAGGGGAGCAACAGAAACAGACCATAAAATGGATGTGTGGGGTCTCTAGCCATGCTTTGAGCTCAAAGCACAGAACACTTATAAGCAGCGTCCTGAATACCAGAAAGTGAGCATCCAATGATCTTCTCGGCTGTCCTCACCACTCTCTGTATGGACTTTCTATCTGAGGCGCTGCCGCCACCAAACCAAACAGGGATGCAGTTTGTTAAAATGCTCTCCATCGTGCCTCCGTAAAAAAGTGCCCAGGATAGAAGGAGAAAGATGTGCTCTCCTCATCCAACGCAGGAAATGCAGACGCCGGTTGGCACGCTTCACTAAGGATGACGCGCGGAGAGACCAGTTCAGTTCTACTATATACTGAGTAGGCATCCTACTGAGAGCCATTACGGTTTAGTGCTTAGCTATCTGAGCAAGGAGGCTGGAATATTCCAATTCAAATTGGTGTTTTGACAGCCATGGTCCAACCTTCCTCGCAGGTGCCTTTAAATGGGAATAAAAGGAGCCCTTTAGAGACCACCAAAGTGAAAAATAAATGAAATAAATAGACGAATGAATAGCTCTCCATCATCAGGATGCATAAGCAGCATAGTTATTTCTGTACACGAGGTGGAAAAAACCCCCACAGGCGTCCCTTCCATAACATGCTGGGCAGCCAACGATAGAAAACCAAGTAAAGCAGCAAATTGCTGCCTTTAAAGATTTGCAGAGGTGTCTTTGGAAAGTCAAAAAAAAGCAAAGATGGTAGCCACAGTAATGCAAATGAAGCTCCACCTCTTTTTTTACCTGTATCATAGAATAGAAAAGAAAGAACACTTAGACTTATATACTATTTTATAGTGGTTTACAGCCAGTGGTGGATTTCAAATTTTTTTAGAACCTCTTCTGTAGGTGTGGTCTGTTTTATGGGAGTGGCTTGCCCGTCATGTGACCGAGTGGGAGTGGCTTGAAGTCATGTAACTGGGTGGGCGTGGCCAACTTGTAAAATGTGGTGAAACTCACTGAACAACGCTCTTGCTTAGCAACCAAAATGTTGGCTCAGAAACTCTGGCATTTGAAGCATGCAAGTCTTAAAGCTGTCAAGTGACAAGACCCTTGCACCCCTAACCCTTTATAGAAAAAAACCCCGGGGTATTCAAACTTGACAGCTTTAAGACTTGTGAACTTCAACTCCCAGAATTCCTCCTCTCGCTCTTCCTCTTGATGATGGGTGGACAGGCGGGGGGAGGGAGCTGGAACCGGTTCTAAACGGCCCTGTAGATTTGTGGAACCTCTTCTATAGAAAAGCTTAGAACTGGCGGGAACCCACCCCTGTTTACAGCCCTCTCTACACAGTTTACAGACTCAGCCTATTGCCCCAAACAATCTGGGTCCTCATTTTAACGACCTTGGAAAGATGGAAGGCTGAGTCAACCTTGAGCTGATCAGGATCGAACTCCTGGCAGTTGGAATGCAGAGTTAACCTATACTGCATTCTAACCACTATGCCATCCCTCTTATATTATAGGATAAGGTTGGGTAGGGTAGGGTAGGATAGGATAGGATAGGGTAAGATAGGGTAGGGTAGGGTAAAAAAATCACAAAATCACCTAGCAAGATGAGATTTTGCACCGTCTTTCTTTCTTTCTTTCTTTCTTTCTTTCTTTCTTTCTTTCTTTCTTTTCTTTCTTTCTTTCTTTCTTTCTTTCTTTCTTTCTTTCTTTCTTTTTTTATTTCTTTCTTTCTTTCTTTCTTTCTCTCTCTCTCCCTCCCTCCCTCCCTCCCTCCCTCCCCTCCTCCTCCTCCTCCTCCTCCTCCTCCTCCTCCTCCTCCTCCTCCTCCTCCTTCTTCTTCTTCTTCTAACAACGACGGACCTCCGCTCCTTCCGTCAAAAACTGAAAACACACTTTTTTTGCTTGGCCGGCCTAGGTTAGTCTTCCGTTTTTTAATTGGGTTTTCAGGGGGGCTTAGTTTTAGTATAATGGGTTTTAGAGCAGCGATAATTTGTTTAATTTTCTATTTTAGCTATTTATGTATTTTTATATTTGTATTTTTTAACTTCCCTGTGCACCGCTCCAAGTCCCTCTGGGGAGAGGAGGCGGTCTATAAAATAAAATTCTTCTTCTTCTTCTTCTTCTTCTTCTTCTTCTTCTTCTTCTTCTTCTTCTTCTTCTTCTTCTTCTTCTTCTTCTTCTTCTTCTTCTTCTTCTTCTTCTCCTTCTCCTCCTCCTCCTCCTCCTCCTCCTCTTCCTCCTCCTCCTTCTCCTCTTATTTCTTCTCCTCCTCCTCCTCCTCCTCTGCTTCTGCTTCTGCTTCCTCCTCCTCTCCTCCTCTTCTTCTTCTTTCTTCTTTCTTCTTCTTCTTCTGCTCCTCCTCCTCCTTCCTCCTCCTCCTCCTCCTCCTCCTCCCTCCCCTCTCCCCCAATGTTTCTTTCATGTGCCTTAACAGTTGTCCATCTCAATCCCCCCTCGCACGGCCCTCTCCTTTTCGCCCTAGCAATCCTGACATTTCGGCAAGAAAGCTTGGAAGCCAGCAACCGAAAGGCAAACCCTGTGGATTTCATTCCCTTCCTTTCTGCCGGGTGTTTTTTTTTTCATCGGGGGTGGGGGTGGGGAGAGGGAAAGGAGTGGCTAGGGTTGCTTTCCCAGTGGTCCAGTTGGGAGGGCATCCTCTGCAGCTCACGCGGCACCTACCTCCTGGCACAATGCTGGAGCGGATGGAACCTGGATAAAGGACGCCTCCCTGTTGGATGCCATGGCCCTGAGGAGGCCCCCTCTCCTTTGAGCTCCCGAGGGATCATCTAAGGGCTGAGACAGCCTCCGTCCAAAAGACGCCTCTTTCCCTCTTCGTATATGGCAAAGTTTTTTGCAGAGCTCCTGGGCTGCACGCTGCAACGAAGCAAGAGGCGTTCCCCCATGTTCCAGGTAGGTACAGGTGGCTTGGGGGCTGAGGGAGAAGAACCAGCCAACTTCTTGGCATCGTTGTGCAGGGGTGGTGTCTTCTTTTCCAAGCAGAGTCCCTGCCATCATCCTGTTCTGCCCATCCTAGGTTTTAGAGATCCCTCCAAGGGTGGGGCAGAAGGAAGAGGATCTATAATGAACAGGGGCTCCCTTTCCGTCCGTGGTTGAGAACAAATTAATCGGTGCCTCCTGGACTCGTGGAAGTTTTCCATAATAGACTAGGCAATCATTTGACCGGGATGGCATTGTCACTTGTCTTGAGCTGAGGGTTGGACTAGAAGACCTCTGGGGTCCCTTCCAGCCCTATCATTCCATGATTCAAAGTTCTATCTTTCCCTTTGATGGTTAAGCTCACTAGTTGTCATCTAGATGGAGTTGAGTTATGTCCTCTTGGTATCTCTAAGTTATGGAGATCTGTTTGATTGATCTACTAGTCATATCACCTGTCGTCGTCATCATTTATTTATATTTTAGCGCAGGGTTTTAGTTTAATTCATTTTAATATTGTATTATGTCTGTGGTTTTATATATGCATATTGTATTATGTCTGTGGTTTTATATATGCATTTTTTAAATTCCCTGTGCACCGCCTCGAGTCCCTTCGGGGAGAGAGAGCGGTTTATAAATTAAATTATAAATATAAATTATAAAATCATCATAATAATCATCCTTTATTGTCATTGTACTTGTTTACCATGAAATTGGTTTTAACCTCACTGGTGCAAAATTATAACAGAAATGAAAAAAGAGAGAAAAGCAAAAAGCAAAAAGCTAGCATGTGCACGGAGTGATTGTGGTTGTATTTAAAAGTCTCACAGCCAAAGTCATCCCTTTTTTTGAAAAGTTTTTTATTTTATTTTTCCATCACCTCTCTTCCATCGTTCATTTCACAGTCTGTCACCTGGGTACATTTTTTGCGTCATCATATTTAACAGTTACATCGTTTTAAATCTATTTTTATGTTGCCTTTACATTTATATTTCGATTAGCTTTTAATTCAACTCGCCCCCTATAAATCTATGTTTCCGCCCCCAAATTATTCAGTTTTCTATTTCTTTTTTGCCTATATTCATTTTCTATCCAATGATTAAAAACATCCCCCTATCTTATAATACTCTGATCCTTCCTTCTCTTTAATTGCCAATGTTAATCTATTCATTTCTGCACGGTCTAATATTTTGTTAATTACCTCGCCCCTGTCATCTTCTTTTAAGGATTGTTGGTACTATCTAATTGTGGGTGCCGATTGTGGGCACCAATATTTCCAGATGTGGGCAAACATGTAGGCGCGTCTGAGTTTGTGAGTGTAGGAACATTTTTTAACTTAAAACCTGCAATTTCGTTGGAACGAGACTGAAGCTTAGAATAAACACTCAAATGAGAAGAATGGAAAATGCAGTAAGATAAGCTGCACAGATGTGATACAAGAAGATGTCATTTTAATGATTAATTAGGAAGTGAAGATTTAGGGGTGGCACTGGCAGGGTGGGGCATGCTGGAGCTAAATTTGTTTGAACAAGAATTTGGGTGATTTGGGCATCTGTTTAATAGGGTGGAAGTTAAAATATAAACGTGGTAGGTATATTATCGAAATATTTGCTGAATCCGATTGCTACACGGCAGAAAAGTTACGGCTGCGATGTGTCGAATGAGAAGTTTTTCGATGCAATGAAATGACACACTGCCCAGAATCTGCAGCAAGGAAAATGATAAGAAAAAGCAGGATATTGAATGTAAGGAGTGTGAATGATTTTGCCGAATCAACAATAAATAAATAAATACATTGGGATTAAATAAATTCTAAAATTTGATCATCTGGATCTGACACATTCTTTCATTCTACCTTGAAGAATAGTTCCGAGGTTCACCTTTAGGCTTCTTTTATAGGGGGGTACAATAAATACATACCGTATTTTTCAGAGTATAAGACACACCTTCCCCCCCCCCAAAAGAGGATGAAAATCTGGGTGTGTGGCAGCCCCTGAGATATTGGAAGACTGCTATCATGTCTCCCCTGGTCCTTCTCTTCATCAAACTAGACATACCCAGTTCCTGCAACCGTTCTTCATATGTTTTAGCCTCCAGTCCCCTAATCATCTTGGTTGCTCTTCTCTGCACTCTTTCCAGAATCTCCACGTCTTTTCTACATCGTGGCAACCAAAAACCTGTCCCCGAAAAATGGCAAATCCAAGAAATGTACCGCATTTTTGGGAGTATAAGACGCTCCAAAGTATAAGATGCACCTGGCTTTTGGGAAGGAAAACAAGGGGGGGAAATCTGCTTCTGCCTCCCAGACAAATGGCTATCTAACATCTTCTTAAAGACTTCCAGGGTTGGGGCATTCACAACTTCTGGAGGCAAGCTGTTCCAGAGGTTAATTGTTCTAACTGTCAGGAAATTTCTCCTTAGTTCTAAGTTGCTTCTCTCCTTGATTAGTTTCCACCCATTGCTTCTTGTTCTGCCCCCAGGTGCCTTGGAGAATAGTTTGGCTCCCTCTTCTTTGTGGCACCCTCTGAGATATCGGAACACTGCTATCATGTCTCCCCTGGTCCTTCTCTTCATCAAACTAGACATACCCAGCTCCTGCAGCCGTTCTTCATATGTCTTAGTCTCCAGTCCCCTAATCATCTTGGTTGCTCTTCTCTGCACTCTTTCCAGAATCTCCACGTCTTTTCTACATCGTGGCAACCAAAACTGAATGCAGTATTCCAAGTGTGGCCTTACCAAGGCCTTGTAAAGTGGTATTAACAATTATCACGTGATCTTGATGCATGTTAAATGATACTCGGCAATATCCCCCCTTCATTTGTTTAAAGAAAGGTAAAGCAGAGAATAAGGACGATAACCTTGATAAAGAGTAAAAACCTCCAACCTTGAGTATAATGCCAGCCAATCTAAGATAAAAAGAATAACAAAGTCGGAAGGGACCTTGGAGGTCTTCTAGTCCAACCCCCTGCTTAGGCAGGGAACCCTACACCCCTTCAGACAAACGGTTGTCCAATCTTTTCTTAAAAACTTCCAATGTTGGAGCATTCATAACTTCTGGAGGCAAGTTGTTCCACCGATTAATTGTTCTGTCAGGAGATTTTTCCTCAGTTCTAAGTTGCTTCTCTCCTTGATTAGTTTCCATCCATTGCTTCTTGTTCTGTCCTCAGGTGCTTTGGAGAATAGTGTGACTCCCTCTTCTTTGGGGCAACCCCTGAGATATCAGAAGACTGCTCTCATGTCTCCCCATGTCCTTCTTTTCATTAAACTAGACCTACCCAGTTCCTGCAACTGTTCTTCATATGTTTTAGCCTCCAGGCCCCTAATCATCTTTGTTGCTCTTCTCTGCCCTCTTTCTAGAGTCTCCACATCTTTTCTACATTGTGGGGACCAAAACTGAATGCCGTATTCCAAGAGTGGCCTTACCAAGGCCTTATAAAGTGGCATTAATAGCAATACATTGTATTATAGCAATAAAGCACCCTTTTCTTTCTCCAACTTTCCCCCTGCCCAAAGTCCCCACAGTTCACTGTAAGTCCAAGAGCAAAACTCTAAAGGTGCACACACCCCTCCACCAGCTCCTGGTTACTTCGAGTCCAGAGGAGCAACCAGTTCTGACAGCCGGCACAATTCAGGAAACTTGGTCCCGGGGAGTCCTCATCACAGGGAGGGGTCACTGAGGCCGCAGCACAACCTGCAGTGGAGTTGTGTCACTGTGTATTTGCCTATGGCCGGGCTAGGCAAAGGAAGGTGTGGGTAAAGTAAGAAGTCAGCAATCGCAAGTGTGACTGGAAAAAGGCCTAGAGATGGAACTCTTGCCTCACAATCAGGAGGTTGTGAGTTCGATCCTAGGTAGAGGCAGATGTAGGGTCTCCTGTTTGGGCAGGGGGTTGGACTAGATGACCTGCAAGGTCCCTTCCAACTCGGTTAATGAAAATCTTATTTCCCAGGTGAGCCTTGTGACGAGCCTCCATGCCGATGTGTTGGCTCACCCTACACTGATCCCACCTGCTCTCCATTCTCCATCGAGGGTCAGGTGGGGGAGGCGATTGCTCTTCTCTAGAATTCTGTTGTTCCTCTGCTCCGCTGCCTACTCTTTCCCTCTCCTCCACCCCTCGTTTGGTCATCCTACGTCCTCTCTCTATTGCCAGCCATCCGAGGACCAAGGGACATGGGATTGTCTCGTCCTGCTCCCCTGGTCACTCCTCTGGGGCCAGGGAGACTACACCACCTCCCTCCATCAGCCCTGGCTCCTGTTCTGACCAAGGCTTCCCAAGAGCATGAAGCAAACTCCTTGTCCCGACAAACCCCTCTTTTATTAATTTTCTGTGAATTTTTCTCATTCACATCCAACAAAGTCTTTCAAGGGAGCGTTTACAGTCACAGACCTTATCTAGCTTGGAGAGCTGCCAGGCCGATCTCTGCAAAACTTGGCCAGGAGTCTCGGAGAGTCACGAACCAATGAAGCGAACTAATAGTCTCCTGCAAACTCCACTCCCCTTTCGCTCTTCTTTTATTTCCTCTGGGTGGACCCATTCATCGTCCACCTGTGGCCTTACTCCCAAGTCGACCCCTGTTCTTTAGCTGTTCCCTTCGTCTGACAACTCTGCGCATGCGCACACTGGGAACAGGCTCCAGCTGTTCATCTGCCTCACTGATGTCTGATTCTGAAGGCAGCTGATTACTGGCATACGGCCCTGGCCCCATCTCTGCCTCCGACACAGAGCCCTCCTCAGAGCCTTCCCCAGACTCCAGGACTGGCCCATGTTCCTCCCCAACCCTCCTCCCTGTCTGAATCGGCTACCAGCTCTGCTGACCACTTCTGGGCCCCAAC
Organism: Rhabdophis nuchalis; assembly: GCA_039707465.1. Taxonomy (NCBI): domain Eukaryota; kingdom Metazoa; phylum Chordata; class Lepidosauria; order Squamata; family Natricidae; genus Rhabdophis; species Rhabdophis nuchalis. The sequence goes on along the minus strand of CM077648.1, from coordinate 12,283,616 downwards.
AGCTCCGTCTCCTCCTCCTCCTCCGACCCAGACTCTGATGGGGCCATGACAAAAACTGTTGTCCATTACAGTTGCAGAGATTACCTGTAATTAATTTTGGAGCCCGGTTCAGCTTTCAAGCTTTTATCAGCCTTAGTCCATATCTCCTTCTACCTTTTTCCTTATACCAGGGGTGTCCAAACTTGGGAACTTTAAGACTTGTGGACTTCAACTCCCAGAATTCCCCAGACAGCTATGCTGGCTGGGGAATTCTGGGAGTTGAAATCCACAAGTCTTAAAGTTCCCAAGTTTGGACACCCATGCCTTATACTCACAATAGCTTTGCTTTCGGAGGTCTACTTGGATGGGGAAGGGGGAGGAAGTTATTTTGATCTAAACTGCCTTATCGAAAGAGATCATTATTTATGTCCACACGAAGCTGCCCCTTCTTCTTTGATTGCACAGCCTGCCAGCTTGGTTTACATTTCCGGAAAGCGAGGGGAAAATGGGTTTTTTTAAAATTGAAATTGCCACCAAGGGAAGCTGTTTCCCAGCTTGAGAATGAGACCCAAGGCAACGCTTTCCCTCCCGTGGAGGTTGCTGTACGACTTGTCAATTAAACTGTACGACTTTTTATGGCAGATGCTCAGGCTCCCCCGTTCTCTGCTTTACTGCAGATGTTTATTGTTTCACATTATGCTGATCGCCATCCAGAAAGGGTCAGGCCAGTTCTTTGATACAGAAACAGTCAACAGAATGGCAGCTGTTTTCCCCTTATAGTGGAAATCAAAAGGAAGTTGGCCAGTGAACGCAAGAACGTACAATAAAAAGAAGTATCAGCAAGTAAAGGGGACTGGAGGCTAAAACATATGAAGAACGGTTGCAGGAACTGGATATGTCTAGTTTAATGAAAAGAAGGACTAGGGGCAGTGGTGGGTTTCTGCAGGCTCGCACCTACTCGCGAGAGCCGGTTGGTGAAATTTAGAGAACCGGTGAGAGGGGGTTCCACTGGCGTACCTGGAAGTAAATCTGGCCCGTCGCTGCCAGTGACCCAACGGGAAGGAAAGGAAAGGAAAGAAAGGAAGGAAAGAAAGGAAAGAAAGAAAGAAAGAAAGAAAGAAAGAAAGAAAGAAAGAAAGAAAGAATTTATCATCACAATTGAGTCCAACATTTTGGTTGCTAAGCAAGAGCGTTGTTAAATGAGTTTCACCACATTTTAAAAGGTGGCCACTCCCACCCTGTCACACGACTGCCAAGCCACGCCCACAAAATAGGCCACACCTACAGAGTAGGTTCTAAAAAATTTGAAACCCACCACTGACTAGGGGAGACATGATAGCAGTATTCCGATATCTCAGAGGGTGCCACAAAGAAGAGGGAGTCAAACTATTCTCCAAGGCACCTGGGGGCAGGACAAGAAGCAATGGGTGGACACTAACCAAGGAGAGAAGCAACTTAGAACTAAGGAGAAATTTCCTGACAGTTAGAACAATTAACCTCTGGAACAGCTTGCCTCCAGAAGTTGTGAATGCCCCCAACCCTGGAAGTCTTTAAGAAGATGTTAGATAGCCATTTGTCTGAAATGGTATAAGGTTCCTGCCCACGCAGGGGGTTGGACTAGAAGACCTACAAGGTCCCTTCCAACTCTGCTATTGTATTGTATTGTTTAAGCTATACCAGCCAATCTGGAGAACCACACAATCACGGTCAGTGTCAAAGAGTACATACAAATATGAAAATATGAGCCTTAAGAGAATGTTTATGTTGTTTATGTTTATGGTTATTGGATCTCCCCGAAGGGACTCATGGGGGCACACAGGCAAATATTAAAACAATACAAACAATGCAAAACACAGTATAGTTACAATAAATAGCAATAGCGCTCAGACTTGTATACCCAGGGATGGGATTGAAAAATGTTAGCAACCGTTTCTCTGCCCGGTTGTTGGGTGGGCGTGGCCAGGGTGGGCGTGGCCTACTCAGCCTCCTGAAACATGGCGGGGGGGGGATGTTTTTGCACTCCCTAGCCTCCCTAGGCTTTGCTCGAGCCTCCGGGAAGGCGAAAACGGCCTCTCCAGGCTCTGGAGGCCCTCCAGCAGCTGGAAACGAGTCCATTTCTGGACTTCCTGACCTTCCAGGAGGCTCGTTTTTCACCGTCTCAGAGCCTCTGCGCAGGCCCTGCACTTAACTGACATGATGAATGGGCCGTGTGGAGACTCCTGGGAGCGGTGGGGTGGGGTGGGTGGGGCTAGCCAGTCCTTGCAACTACCAGTTCAGCAAACGAGATGTAAAATTAACATCCGGTTCGACCGAACCGCTCCGAACCTGCTGAATCTCACCTCTATATATACCGCTTTGCAGTGTTTTAGAGCCCCCTCTAAGAGTTTTACGGAGTCAGGATATTGCCCCCTAATAGCTGGGTCCTCATTTTACTGACCTCGGAAGGATGGAAGGCTGAGTCAATCTTGAGCCGGTCAGGATCGAACTCCTGTCAGTCAGTAGAACTAGCCTGCAATACTGCATTCTATCCACTGTGCCATCACATCTATTTCCCCAACACACACATACGCACACACACACACTACCAACAGTGTCCAACCTTGGCAACTTTAGGACTGGTGGGTTTCAAATCCTAGAATTCCACTCTCAGAATTCAACTTCCAGTATTCAACACCCAGAATTTAGCTACTACAATTCAACTTCCAGTATTCAATTCCCAGAATTCCACTCTCAGAATTCAACTTCCAGTATTTAACTCCCAGAATTCAGCTCCCAGAATTCAACTTCCAGTATTTAACTCCCAGAATTCAGCTCCCAGAATTCAACTTCCAGTATTTAACTCCCAGAATCAGCTCCTAGAATTCAACTTCCAGTATTCAACGCCCAGAATTCAGCTCCTACAATTCAACTTCCAGTATTCAACGCCGAGAATCAGCTCCTAGAATTCAACTTCCAGTATTTAACTCCCAGAATTCAGCTCCCAGAATTCAACTTCCAGTATTTAACTCCCAGAATCAGCTCCTAGAATTCAACTTCCAGTATTTAACTCCCAGAATTCAGCTCCCAGAATTCTGCTTCCAGTATTCAACGCCCAGAATTCAGGTCCCAGAATTCAACTTCCAGTATTTAACTCCCAGAATTCAGCTCCTAGAATTCAACTTCCAGTATTTAACGCCCAGAATTCAGCTCCTAGAATTCAACTTCCAGTATTTAACGCCCAGAATTCAGCTCCTAGAATTCAACTTCCAGTATTTAACTCCCCGAATCAGCTCCTAGAATTCAACTTCCAGTATTTAACGCTCAGAATTCAGCTCCTAGAATTCAACTTCCAGTATTTAACGCCCAGAATTCAGGTGCCAGAATTCAGCTTGCAGAATAGAGCACTGGATATTTCAGCCATTGGTCTGAAATGGTTATAGGGTTTCCTGCCTAAGCTGGTCGGGGGGAGGTTGGACTAGAAGACCTCCAAGGTCCCTTCCAACTCTGTCATTCTGTTATACAGAACTTTGTACATGGAATAAAAAGAAAGGATTAGGCAAATTTCATGCAACTCCTTCCTGAAGACCACTACCTCCATTCCCTCCTCCCTGAGTCTTAGACCACAGTTCTTTGAAGACAATAGATTAATTAAAATGATGCATAGTCTTACACTGCAACCCTTTAAATAAAGTTCCGCCTTAACCACGTGGGACCTAATGAAGGAGCCATTAATCCTAATGTAGATAAAATGAATAGTGGATGGTGTCCTGTTTCTTGAGGACTCTATTGCAAAACTGTCATCCATTTATTCAGGGGTGAAAAGAAAGCTTTGTGAAGGCTCCCTGGAAGACGGATTGCTCTACACCCTGTGTAGGATTTAGGAGAGGATCTGCAGCTCGATAACAGAGTAAATTCTCACTCTCTGTGTAAAGATCTTTTTGCAGGATTGATCTCTTCCAACAAAGAGACCTCCAAGGGAGAGCCAGGCCTGTTAAGTCTTACTCCAGCCAGGCAAAGGAAATCCTCTTCGTACTTTTGTGCCTCTCAATTCACATTCAGTTGGGCATCGCTATAAAATGTTTTATAGATGACACTCTTCACCTGCAAGAATAGCGAATATGTATAAAACTAGCCATATAATATACATATGCATGAGATGCAGTGGCTCAGTGGTAAGATGCTGAGCTTGTCGATCAGAAAAGTCAGCAGTTTGGTGGTTCGAATCCCTAGCACCACATAATGGAGTGAGTGCCTGTTACTTGTCCCAGCTTCTAGCAACCTAGCAGTTCGAAAACATGTAAAAATGCAAGTAGAAAAATAGGAACCACCTTGGTGGGAAGGTAACAGTATTCTGTGTGCCTTCGGTGTTTAGTCATACCGGCCACATGATCACGGAGATGTCTTCGGACAGCACCGGCTCTTCGACTTTGAAACAGAGATGAGCACAAATATAGCTGGAAACAATTTGCAACCAAATATAGCTGGAAACTATGACAAAACAACACATAGACTTGAAACCTGAGACATTCCTGTTGGGCGTACTTCCAGGAAATTATAATAAAGGTAACACATATTTAATTTCCCTCCCAGAGGAAATAAAAGAGGGGAGTGGGCTTTTTCAGGAAACAATTTGTTCAGTTGGACCTTAGATTTGTTTCAGGAATGTGAAGATCTGCCCGTGAATCTCAGAGACTCTGTGCCCAGTCTTTCCTTGCACAGCACCTCATTTGGGAAATATTTACATGGCAGCTTTCCACGACAGATAAGGTCCGTAGTCATAAATATTCCTTTGAAAGACTGTTTGCCAGGCCTTGCTGAAGGGGAATGAGAGGAATTCACATTTGTTTAATAAAAGGGATTTTGTCGGGACCAGGAATCTGCCTTGTGTTTTTTGGGGAAGCCTAGGTCAGAAGAGTGTAGTGGTCTTCTGCCTTTCTTTTCCTTTTCCATTATTTCTGCTTTGGCTCCATTTTGTTGTTAGGCTCCTGGAGACTTTGTACAGTAAGAGTGAGTGAGGTGGATGATCAACAGTGTGAAACAAATACCGTATTTTTCAGACCATAAGACGCACCGTTGTATAAGACGCACCATGATTTCAAAGAGGTAAGTAAGAAAAAAGAAGTTTTTGCCTTCCCTCAGCCCCCAGCAGCCCTCTACAGGCTTCAGCAGGGCTGGGGCAAGGCAAAAATGCCCCCATTTCTGCCTTGCCCCAACCCTGCTGAAGGGGCTGCTGGGGGCTGAGGGAAGGCAAAAAGCCTCAGACTTTGCAAAAAACAGCCCATTTTTCACCCGTTTTTTGCAAAAACGGGGTGCAGTGGTGGGGCTTCGGAAGGCCAAAAATGGCTGTATTCAGTGTATAAGATATTTCCACGCTCTGTTAGGGGGGAAAAGGTGCGTCTAATACTCCGAAAAATATGGTAAACCATTTTGAAAGAACACTGGTTGGATTCATATATAAAAAATTACACAACGGAATTCTTGGCTTTCTGTCTAGATGGTCTCTGGTGATGAGCCGAAAGGCAGAAAAGGAAAAGCAGTGTGCTTCCTCCCTTAATTGGGGCCTTAACAGGGTGTTGTGGAAACAATTATATATAACTATCCTCCTGTCTCAGCTGACAAGAACAGAACCTAGCTGGCTTAATGGCAAGGCTCTCACCTGGCATGTAATACAGCCCTGGTTCGAATCCCAGTAAGGGTATGGTTAGCTGATGAGAGCTAATAAGCTTGAAATAGATCTATCCTAGTCTTCCTGACTTATTCATTGATCAGCTCAAAAACGTAACACACGTATAAAAAAATTACACAACGGAATTCTTGGCTTTCTGTCTAGATGGTCTCTGGTGATGAGCCGAAAGGCAGAAAAGAAAAAGCAGTGTGCTTCCTCCCTTAATTGGGGCCTTAACAGGGTGTTGTGGAAACAATTATCTATCTATCTATCTATCTATCTATCTATCTATCTATCTATCTATCTATCTATCTATCTATCTATCTATCTATCTATCTATCTATCTATCTATCTATCTATCTATCTATCTCCCAAGAAATGGTAGGTAGCGGTTTAGTGTAAAATGTGACTCCAAAGTGAGTTTTCAAAGTCCATTTCAAAGCTGGCTCCGAGGCGTATAACACGTCAGGTGGAGCAGTACAAAGCCAGAGTTGTGAGTCATGTCTGCCACAGTCCCAAAACTCTGGGACAGAGAACGCCTGAGGAAAGTCAAAGGAACTTGAAAGGAAAATGGATCGGGCTGAAAACAAAGCAGCCTTGCTGAAAACACCTCGACGTGGCATTCTTCCCTTCACAAAAAGAAATCAAACAATGAAGAAATACTGAGGCGAGAGAATATTTGAAGCTCGGGGTCGAACAATGGAGAGGCGTCCTGGGTTGGTGTCGTATATATATGCCCGTTTCTTTTAAGCGAAGATCAATGCGTGGACCACAGGTCTCCTGTAAGGGCTGCGAAAAAAAAACCTTTTTAAAGAAAAGGAGGAGAGTTGTAGCCAAGGCAACGGTCAGATAAGAGAGATTGTATGGCGATAACAGTATAATAAAGGAGAGCCAGCTAGGCCTGGTCTAGCAGTTAAGATACCAGGCTAGAAAATAACAGATTGTGCATTCTAGTCCCACCTTAAGCATGAAAGTCAGCTAGGTGACTTTGGTGCCAATCACCAGGAGACGGTGAGTTTTAGTCCTACTTTAGGTATAAAAGTTAGCTGGGTGACTTTGGGCCAATCACCAGGAGACAGTGAGTTCTAGTCCCCCTTTAGATGTGAAAACTGGCTGAGTGACTTTGGGCCAATCACCAGGAGACGGTGAGTTCTAGTCCTACCTTAGGTATAAAAGTTAGCTGGGTGACTTTGGGCCAATCACCAGGAGACGGTGAGTTCTAGTCCTATCTTAGGTATGAAAACTAGCTGAGTGACTTTGGGCCAATCACCAGGAGACGGTGAGTTCTAGTCCTACCTTAGGTATGAAAACTAGCTGAGTGACTTTGGGCCAATCACCAGGAGACGGTGAGTTCTAGTCCCACCTTTAGGCACGAAAGCCAACTAGGTGACTTTGGGCCAGTCCCTCTCTCTCAGTTCAATTCTCCTCCCCTGGTGTTAATCTACCAGTCTAGTCTATCTCAATGGGTTGACACCTATCTTATAACTCTGAATGTGCTTCTCATCTCCCAGCCTTTATCCTAAAGGGATAATCCCTTTATCCTAGGGGTTGGCCAGCCTCAAATTGCATTCCTGCTCTGAACTCACAGTTCTCTTATCTGACTGTTGCCTTGGCTGCTTCTCTTCCTCCTCTTCCTCCCGGCTATTCTTATGACCCACTATATGACCCATACAAATTTTGACCAATGGGCCTTTGAGACACCACCAGATCACATTTGTTTTATATTTGGGATTTGATTGTGGTCCCCACCTTTTATTACAAGTGTCTTTTATCTTTTGAAAAGTAAAGAGAAGTGCAATTCAAATTCTGGAAAAAACACTCTGAAAAATCCCCCCCCAGTCAATGGACAATCCTCCATCCTCATTAACGACCTCAGCAGGGGTGGGTTGCTGCCGGTTCACACAGATTCAGGCAAGCCAGTAGCTAAGATTCTGTGCAGTTCAGTGAGCCATCAAATCTCACCAGTGGCTGGCCTCGCCCCTGCTTGTTTTGGGGCCTGTTTGGGGCCCTGACCCTAACCCTAACCCTAACCCTAACCCTAACCCTAACCCTAACCCTAACCCTAACCCTAACCCTGGTCTGTTTCCCAGACCATTTTTCAGCCTTTTGCTATAAAAATGGCCTGAAAAATGGCCTGAAAACTGGGTGGGGACAAGATGGGGGGGAATGGATGGGGGCTGGGCCAGCCATTGATGGGATTAGCCTCAACCAGATGAATCCTACCTCTGCCTTTGAGGCGAATGGCTGGGAGTCGGAGCTGGGTGTGATGAGTGATGTCACCAACCCAATCACATGACCAATTGGCCACACCTACCCCGCCAGAGAACTGATTGTTAAATTATTCAAGTCCCACCACTAGACCTTAGCATGACATTCATCCAGAGGCAGTTTTCAGCTTCTAGGAGAGAGTAAAAAAAAGAGAAATCGAAATAGAATGCAGAACCAACACACTCACTTGCTCTAATATTCCTCTCAGGAGCTTTTCATTTGACAAGCATTTATCTTGTTTCAGGCACAAGAGCTTTACAAAATCTTAATGCTTAATTTTAATTGCTTTGTCATTTGTATGCTGCGTAGCAAACATCGTTTGAAGATGTGACTTATGACGGGGCCCTGATGCAAAATACATTTTAAAACTACTAAAGTGTTGATAGCTGTCATTACAATAGATCTTTCCTGTCCTTCTGAGCACACAATAAGAAAGAATAAATTTCATTTATACTACCTTTTTGTGTGTGCAAATTCCAGGGTTTTAATGCATTCCCTGTCGCTCTCCATGGTGCTGAAATGAATAGTTTTGCGAGACACAAGTGGCTCAAAATATCACTTCAGCTTAGTTGGATTTCATGAAATTTCAGCCAGTCAGCTGGGCCCTCATTAATTCCAATTTACAATATATTTAACCTGGTACTGAATTTGACTTATTTCTAGGTTTCCATGCCATTCTGAGCTGTAACCTAACCAAACAGGCTAGGTTTGTATAACATACTAAGCTGAAAAATAATTAACCAAGGTTAATATGAATCAAGCTCAGCACATTAGATAGTCCTCAAAGTTATAACTGTAATGGAACCTTCTCATCATGGTCATAACTCATGAGAGTCAGCTATGTGACCCATCTGATTTTATGTCCATTTTTGGTCATTAAGCAAATCAGTGGTTTGCTAGAGGGCGGTTTGGCCAAGAACTGAAAAGACCCCTGGTACCAGAGTGGTTAAAATGCAGTATTGCAGGCTAATTCTGCTGACTGCTAGGAGTTTGATTCTGACCAGTTCAAGGTTGACTCAGCCTTCCATCCTCCCAAGGTCGGTAAAATGTGGTCCCAGATTCCTATGGAGATTCTCAGTCATCCAGATCACGGTTGTCCCAAAAGTGCTTTTTCAAGAGGCAACTGGACTTTCTTGGTTTTTCTTTGAAGAGGTTTCGCTTCTCATCCAAGAAGCTTCTTCAGCTCTGAAGAAGCTTCTTGGATGAGAAGCGAAATGTCTTCACAGAAAAACCAGAAAATCCAGTTGCCCCTTGAAAAAGCACGTTGGAGATGAGGTCCCAGATTGTTGGGGGCAACATGCTGACTCTCTAAACTAGTGCCCTCCAACCTTTTGGGCACCAGGGATCCATGGAGAAAGGTTTTTTTCCCCATGGACTGGAGGGGGCATGGTTTTGCTGCCAGCATCCCACAGATGGCCCAGTTTGTGGCATGTTGTGGATCAGTGCTGGTCCACGGACCAGGAGTTGGGGACCCCTGTCCCCTGTACTTAGAGAGGGCTGTAAAGCTCTCGGAAGCAGTATGTAAGTCCTATTGTAATGTATATAAATGCCAGATTTAGGCAAAACTTTGTGAAACATAGTTACAAGATTGTGGAGGACCATGTGGCGGCCGTGGTCAGGGGGGCGTTTCATCAGGTACGCCTGATGCGCCAATTGCGCCCCTTACTGGACTGGGCTGCCCTTCGCACAGTCACTCAGGCCCTCGTGACTTCCTGACTTGACTACTGTAATGCTCTCTACATGGGGCTTCCCTTGAGGTGCACTCGAAAGCTACAGTTAGTCTAGAACGCAGCCGCGCGGGTGATTACGGGAGCCTCTAGATGCTCCCACATAACACCGGTCCTGCGCGAGCTGCACTGGCTTCCTATGGTCTTTCGGGTGCGCTTCAAGGTTTTGACGACCATCTTCAAAGTGCTCCATGGCTTGGGGCCTAGTTATATGCGAGACCGTCTCCTGCCCCATACTTCCCTTTGACCGATCCGCTCCCACAGAGAGGGCTTTCTCAGGGTACCGTCAGCCGGGCAATGCCGACTGGCGACGCCTAGGGGAAGAGCCTTCTTTGTGGCGGACCCTGCCCTGTGGAACGACCTACCCCCTGAACTCCGCACCATTTCGGACCTCCGCCTCTTCCGCCAGTGTCTAAAGACACATCTCTTTCAACAAGCCGGCCTAGCGTAACCTCCTGTTGGGGCTATTTTAGATTGGGGTTTTAATTTGGATTTTAGCATAGGATTTGTAATTTAATATGTTTTTAAATTTTGTATTTTTGCTATTCTATATGTTTTTAATAATTCCTGTGCGCCGCTCTGGGTCCTTTGTGGAGAAGGGCGGGATATAAATTTAATAAAATAAAATAAAATAAATTCAAGATTGTGAGAGAGTGCAAATAGTTGTATATGTAGTCCAGTTGCTGAATGCCTGAAGAGTGGTCACATAACGAGTGTGTGTGTGTGTGAGAGAGAGACAGAGAGAGAGAGAGAGACAGACAGACAGGGACACACAGACAGAGACAGAGAGACAGAGAGACAGAAAGACAGAGAGGGTGAACCAGAAATTCGAATCTGTGTCATAGGTATTCCTAGGAGTTTGTTGTACCGTATTTTTCAGAGTATAAGACACACCCTTTCCCACCCCAAAAGAGGGTGAAAATCTAGGTGGGGGTCTGAGGAGGGCAAAAACGAGTGAAAAACAGGTTCATTTTTGCTCGTTTTTGCCCCCCCCCCAGCCCCCAGGAGCACTTTGCAGGCCTCTGAAACTCTCTGCATGCCGTTTTTCACAAAAAATGAGACGTGCAGAGGATTTGGGAGGTTTGCAGAGTGCAAAACCTTTTTTTAAAATTTACCTCTTCAAAATCTTGGTGCATCTTATACTCCAAAAATACGGTACTTAAGAACAGTCACTACATGATCAGTCATAAGTTAAGGTCTACCTGAATGTAATTGCATCTTTAAGGATGTTCCCACAGTCTGGCGAGTCTGCCTTAGAGACGCTGTTTGTCTAAAATTCAGTGGTTCTATAAAATCATATGTCATGTGTGGAAGAGAATTTTGTAGACAACAAGCAATTTCGGATTAGTTACTGCCATCACCGTCAACAATGTCTGCAGGAGGCCAGGAGTTAAAACTGCTCTTTGAAGATCTTGACAAGGGACAGCATTAATGTCAGCTCCATTTGTCACAGGCTATTTTCTTTCACTAGGATGAGGAAGGCCAGGTAAAACCAATTTCCTCTGGCACATGGCCTTTATTTACAATACAATACAATAGCAGAGTTGGAAGGGACCTTTGAAGGTCTTCTAGTCCAACCCCCTGCCTAGGCAGGAAGCCCTATTCTGTTTCAGACAAATGGCTATCCAACATCATCTTTAAGACTTCCAGTGTTGGGGCATTCACAACTTCTGGAGGCAAGTTCTGTTCCACTGATGAATTGTTCTAACTGTCAGAACTTTCTCCTCAGTTCTAAGTTGCTTCTCTCCTTGATTAGTTTCCACCCATTGCTTCTTGTTCTGCCTTTAGGTGCTTTGGAGAATAGCTCGACTCCCTCTTCTTTGTGGCAGCCCCTGAGATATTGGAAGACTGCTATCGTGTCTCCCCTAGTCCTTCTTTTCATTGAACTAGACCTACCCAGTTCCTGCAACCATTCTTCATATGTTTTACTCTCCAGTCCCCTAATCCTCTTTGTTGCTCTTCTCTGCACTCTTTCCAGTGTCTCCATTTATTATTTATTTCAAAGTATTGTTTGTCAGGTTTATAAATTGCTCCAATAAATGCCTACTCTAAGAGGTTCACCTGCTGTGTTTCCCCGAAAATAAGATCTGGTCTTACATTATTATTATTTTTTGCTCCAAAAGATGCATTAGGCTTTATTTTCTGGTTATGTCTTATTTGGGGGGAAATACAGTACTAAATACATCCATCTGGCTGAGAATCTTAACTGGGGCTTGTTTTTGGGGTAGGACTTATATTACAAGCATGCTGAAAAGTCATGCTAGGGCTTATTTTCGGGGAAACATGGTAGTTGCATTTTAAAAACATGGCTCAAAATATACAATATGTAATATGTAAGACAATAAATGACATTAGTAACACAATATAAACACAATTAATGGGTCCTTGGTGTTCTTTGAACTTGGTTGTTTTCTTGTAGATGTTTTATTACTAAAACTAGGTAATGCCAGCAGAGCTAGTAAGGAATTTCTTACTACTGAACCCATTCCTTACTAGCACTGATGATGTTACCTAGTTTAGATAATGAAATGCCTGCAAGAAAATAGCCAGGTTCACAGAGCACCAAGGGTGAAAAACAGGCCTACCGGAAGTTCCAGAAATCCAGAAACGGGGCTGTTTCCAGCCTCCAGATGGCCCCTGGAGCCCAGGGGAAGCAGTTTTTGTCTTCCAAGAGGCTCAAGGAAAGCCTCTGGAGCTTGTGAAGGGTGAAAAACGCCCGCACCATGGTGCAGGATGCCAACTAGACCACGCCCGCTATGGCCACGCCCACCCAGCAATGGGGCAGTGAACCCATTGCTGCAATTTTTGAAGCCCACCCCTGGATGCGTCTATCAAAGGACATTAATCAAAGGACATTAATCAAAGGACATTAATCATGATGGCTAAAGGTAGATTAACAGTGATACATCTGATTATCAGACATTTGGGAAGAAGTAAGGAATATATTTCCAATCTGTTGTCTCAGGTTTTTCAGAGATATTTGTTTAATAATAATAATAATAATTTTAATTTATAACCCGCTCTCTCTCCCCGAAGGGACTCGAGGCGGGGCACAGGGAATTAAAAAACAATTAAAACAGACAGAATACAAAGTTAAAAACAAATTAAACTGGCCCTGCGCTAAAAACTCCTATAAAACTAAAACTATCCCTAAAACCCCTAAAACAATTTAAAAATTTAAATTACCCTAGGCCAGCCAAGCAGAAGAAGTGTGTTTTTAGTTTCTGTCGGAAGGAGCGGAGATCCGTGGTTGTTCTGATTTCGGGGGGAAGGTCGTTCCAGAGGGTTGGGCCCACCACAGAGAAGGCCCTTCCCCTGGGCGTCGCCCGCTGGCATAGCCTAGTGGACGGCACCCGGAGAAGTCCCTCTCTGTGGGAGCGAATCGGCCGCAGGGATGTATGGGGCAGGATGCGATCCCGCAGATAGCTAGGTCCCGTGCCATCTAGTGCTTTGAAGATGATAACCAACACCTTGAAGCGCACCCGAAAGATGACAGGCAGCCAATGCAGCTCGCGCAGGAGCGGTGTTACATGGGAGAACCTGGAGGTTCCCATAACTGCCCGCGCGGCTGCATTCTGAAGCCTTCGGGTGCACCTCAAGGGGAGCCCCATGTAGAGAGCATTGCAGTAGTCCAGTCGGGATGTCACGAGGGCATGAGTGACTGTGCAAAGGGCACCCCGATCCAATAGGGGATAGGAGATGGAACTTGCTGGAAGCTTAAATCTGCTTCGGAATATAACAAATTCAGCAAATTCAAGGCAAGGTCAGACTCTAGTGAGTCACCCCCTCATCTTTTTTCTCCCTGAAACTGCCATAAAAAGACAACCTATTTCGATATTTGACACAACTCTGCAGAATCAGGCAGGCACTCGATGTGAATGCAGGCAGAGCTTAGCCTCCAGGCTGACAAAATTATTGGCATATAATTTTTCTCTGAGGGTCGACTTCCTTTAGGGGATCAAGATTTTAATGACTTCTCTAATTAGGCATTTGACAGAATCCCCTAAATGATGTTTGCTCTGTTTGTGAGCACATCGTTGGCTATTTAATTATGGTCTGTTTTGTGCCTCAGAATATGACCAGTGACATTTGATAACCGCATGCTTCTAAAGATAAGTGAAATTGCTATTTGCCCTCTCCTGGGGCCTTGTTCCTAATCCTCTCCAAATGAAAGTGGTGGGTGGTGGGTGGGAAACAGCCTTCCTATTAGCAGGAATGATGGTCTGGGAAGCGGTCAGCTCAGATGAATTTGTCACACAGCTGCAACCAATTGTCGGCCTCTCAGCAGGTCGCCTGCAATATAAACATAATAGCAATAATGCTTAGCTTTACATGCCTCTTCACAGTGCTTTATTTTTATTATATGCAGACTGCGGGAATGATGTAGAGTTGGTTTTCCTTTAAGCAGTGCCGATATAATGTACTCAATAAAGAAGTTCTTTGAGGAGGATTCTAGTCTCAGCGTTCTGATTGGCTTAGTTCAGTGATGGCGAACCTATGGCACGGGTGCCACAGGTGGCATGTGGAACCATTTCTTAGGGCAGGGGTCTGCAAAGTTGGCTCTTTGAAGACTGGTGGACTTCAACTCCCAGAATTCCCCAGCCAGCTAGGCTGGCTGGGGAATTCTGGGAGTTGAAGTCCACCAGTCTTCAAAGAGCCAACTTTGCAGACCCCTGTCTTAGGGCATGCGAGGCGTTGCCCTGTCAGCTCCAGCGCGCTTGTGCGTGCTGGCCAGCTGATTTAGGCCTTCTTTTGAGGCTGTTTTTCGCCCTCTGGAGGCTTCAGGGAAGCTCCTGAAGCCTCTGGAGGTGGGGGGGGGGGGAGGCTGTTTTCACCCTCCCCAGGCTCCTAGAAAGCCTCTGGAGCCAGGGGAGGGCAAAAAAAGCGTGCCAAAAACAGGGGGTCACGAACATAGCATTATGGGTGTGGCACGCCCATGCACAACCCCCCTGCGCTCCCCCCGCTTTTGGCACACGAGCCAAAAAAGGTTAGCCATCACTGGCTTAGTTGAACCCTTGACACAGTGGTGGGTTTCAAATTTTTTAGAACCTACTCTGTAGGTGTGGCCCATTTTGTGGGCGTGGCTTGGCAGTCATGTGACAGGGTGGGAGTGGCCACCTTTTAAAATGTGGTGAAACTCATTTAACAACGCTCTTGCTTAGCAACCAAAATTTTGGATTCAATTGTGATGATAAATTCTTTCTTTCTTTCTTTCTTTCTTTCTTTCTTTCTTTCTTTCTTTCTTTCTTTCTTTCTTTCTTTCTTTCTTTCTTTCTTCCTTTCCTTTCTTCCTTCCTTTCCTTTCCTTCCCGTTGGGTCACTGGTAACGGCAGGCCAGATTTACTTCCAGGTACGCCGGTGGAACCCCCTCTCACCGGTTCTCTAAATTTCACCAACTGGCTCTGGCGAGTAGGTGCGAGCCTGCAAAAACCCACCACTGCCTTCACATCTACTTCTATGGGTTGGTGGTAAGGCAGAACTGGAGGCAGTCTCTGGGTTGATCTAGCGCAGCAGCCCCCAAGCGTTTTGGCACCAGGGACAAGTTTTGGGAAAGATATTGTTTCTACTGACTGGTGGGGTGGAGGAACGCTCAACCTAGATCCAGCTCCTAGAGCAGTTTTGCTCATCCGCTGCTCACCTCCAACTATACAGCCCAGTTCCTACCAGTTCATGGACCAGTACTGCAGGGGTGGGTTTCAAAAATGTTACGACCATTCGGTGGGTGTTGCTTGGGGGGGGGGGGGCATGTGTCTGAGTGGGCATGGCCAACTTGATGTCACTTACGCACACTCAGGCGCCTGACCCCCTCAACAAGCCATGCCTACTGAAACAGTGGTGAAAAGTTTTAACAGGTGGACGGCTGCCACAGAGATGAGCCAGACAAGCTATTCTCCAAAGCACCTGAGGGTAGGACAAGAAGCAATGGGTGGAAACTAATCAAGGAGAGAAGCAACTTAGAACTAAGGAGAAATTTCCTGACAGTTAGAACAATTAACCTCTGGAACAGCTTGCCTCCAGAAGTTGTGAATGCTCCAAACTATTAAAGAAGAGATTGGATAACCATTTGTCTGAAGTGGTATAGGATCTCCTGCCTGAGCAGGGAGTTGGACAAGAAGACCTCCAAGGTCCCTTCCTTCTCTTCTCTTCTCTTCTCTTCTCTTCTCTTCTCTTCTCTTCTCTTCTCTTCTCTTCTCTTCTCTTCTCTTCTCTTCTCTTCTCTTCTCTTCTCTTCCCTTCCCTTCCCTTCCCTTCCCTCCCATCCCATCCCATCCCATCCCATCCCATCCCATCCCATCCCATCCCATTGCATTATTCTGTTCTGTTCTGTTCTGTTCTACTCTACTCTACTCTACCCTACTCTACTCTACCCTACCCTACCCTACCCTACTCTACTCTATTCTATTCTACACCTGAGTCTCCAAACCCATCATGTCTCTTGTACCATTTTACAATAGCAGAGTTGGAAGGGTCCTTGGAGGTCATCTAGTCCAACTCCCTGCCCAGGCAGGAAGCCCTATACCATTTCAGACAAATGGCTATCCAACATCTTCTTAAAGACTTCCAGTGTTGTGGCATTCACAACTTCTGGAGGCAACTTCTGTTCCACTGATTAATTGTTCTAACTGTCAGGAAATTTCTCCTCAGTTTTAAGTTGCTTCTCTCCTTCATTAGTTTCCACCCATTGCTTCTTGTCCTGCACTCAGGTGCCCTGGAGAATAGTTTGACTCCCTCTTCTTTGTGGCACCCTCTGAGATATTGGAACACGGCTATCATGTCTCTCCTAGTCCTTCTTTTTATTAAACTAGACATACCCAGTTCCTGCAACCGTTCTTCATATGTCTTAGTCTCCAGTGCCATAATCCTCTTTGTTGCTCTTCTCTGCACTCTTTCCAGAGTCTCCACATCTTTTCTACATTGTGGTGACCAAAACTGAATGCAGTATTCCAAGTGTGGCCTTACCAAGGGGTTATAAAGTGGTATCAACACTTCACGTGTTCTTGATTCTCTCCCTCTGTTTATGCAGCCTAGAACTGTGTTGGCTTTTTTGGCAGCTGCTGCACACGGCTGGCTCCTATTTAAATGGTTGTCCACTAGGACTCCAAGATCCCTTTCCCAGTTGCTACTATTGAGCAAGGTACCACCTATTTTATCAGCTCCTCCACTCATCACGTTCCTTGTTGAATCTCTTTTAGCGCCTTTCCATCAAGGGACGGCTGTACATTTCCTCACGCAATATACGGGAAAATCATTTTTAAAAAAATCTTTGGACTTTGGCAAGCATGAGAGTTTTGGGACTTACAAAAGAGCAACTGACAAATAAAAAAAAATGTCACACATTCTGTCCTCCCCTCATTTTTGCATTCACCGCCTGCTGGAGACAAGGTTGAACGTCAGCGTGATTTAGTGACAGCAAGACAAAGACACAAATGCCATCTATAAATCTGTTCTTGATCAATTTTGAAAGCGTCACCCGCAGGGCTCTCTGAAAAATAGAGATATAATTGGTGCGGCATCAGGAAGGAAACTTCGACTTTTCACTCTTGGTTAGAAATGAAATAGCGTCACTCCCTTGGATAAATGAGAAGGGAGTAGATAAAGCACCTTACAGGTCAAGGAAAAAAAAGAAGAGGCAGAGAAAATTGGTTGCGGCACCCAAGCAGAAAATAAACTGTATCCCGACTTTGAAATTCAGGCAATGATTGCAGCTGAATTGTTTTTAGTCAGACTAACCTGTTCAGTTGGACAGGTTGATAGCTGAGTGTGTTACAGCTTGAAAAGAGTGAGATGTTAATAAAAGGGGCTGAAAGATCGAAGGAAAATTACCAGGTGCTCCTCGCAAACAGACCTCTTCAACATTTTCATCAATGATTTGGATGAGGGAATAAATGGGGAACTCATCAAATTTGCAGATGACACCAAGATGGCAGGAATAGCCAACACTCCAGAAGATACAGAAGGATCATGACAAATTTGAACATTAGGCACTATCTAACAAAATGAAATTCAATGGTGAAAAAAGTAAGGTTCTACATTTAGGCAAGAAAAACCAAATGCACAGGTACAGTATAGGTGGTACCTTGCTCAATAGCAGTAACTGTGAAAGGGATCTTGGAGTCCTAGTAGACAACCATTTAAATAGGAGCCAGCCGTGTGCAGCAGCTGCCAAAAAAGCCAACACAGTTCTAGGCTGCATCAACAGAGGGAGAGAATCAAGATCACGGGAAGTGTTAATACCACTTTATAATGCCTTGGTAAGGCCACACTTGGAATGCTGCATTCAGTTTTGGTCACCACGATGTAGAAAAGATGTGGAGACTCTAGAAAGAGTGCAGAGAAGAGCAACAAAGATGTTTAGGGACTGGAGACTAAGACATATGAAGAACGGTTGCAGGAACTGGATATGTCTAGTTTAATGAAAAGAAGGACTAGGGGAGACATGATAGCAGTCTTCTGATATCTCAGGGGCTGCCACAAAGAAGAGGGAGTCAAACTATTCTCCAAAACACCTGAGGGCAGGACAAGAAGCAATGGGTGGAAACTAATCAAGGAGAGAAGCAACTTAGAACTGAGGAGAAATTTCCTGACAGAACAAGTAATCAGTGGAA
Source organism: Rhabdophis nuchalis (assembly GCA_039707465.1). Taxonomy (NCBI): domain Eukaryota; kingdom Metazoa; phylum Chordata; class Lepidosauria; order Squamata; family Natricidae; genus Rhabdophis; species Rhabdophis nuchalis. The sequence goes on along the minus strand of CM077648.1, from coordinate 12,265,392 downwards.
CAGCTTGCCTCCAGAAATTGTGAATGTCCCAACACTGCAAGTCTTAAAGAAGATGTTGGATAGCCATTTGTCTGAAACAGTATAGGGCTTCCTGCCTGGGCAGGGGGTTGGAGTAGATGACCTCCAAGGTCCTTTCCAACTCTGATATTGTATTGTAACAATCATTTGGGGCCAGAGATGGGAGAAATGAAACGGGGGGCAATTGATGACATGTGCAGGATGACATCCTTGTGCAAATATTGGAGTTCTAATATTTGGGGGCCTGTTACAGAGAGGAGGGGACAACCTATTTTTCAAAGCATTCCAAGCAGGCGTGAAATCCTCCTGGTTTGGCCAAACCGCTAGGGATGATTGTCCTTGGTTCTGCGAACTAGTAGTAAAAATAAAAAATAAAGCTTTTGAGGATCGCGCAGCTCAGCTGTGAGCCATGCGATCGTCGGAAGCTTCCCCCCCCGCTTTTTAAAGCATTTTTTCCCCTGCCAGTTTGCCCAAACTGGCAGGGCTAAAAATGCTTTACAAAGCTTTTTAAAAAGCTTGCTCTCAGAAGTAGTAGGAGCTGCATTGCTGGAGGCTTTCAAGAAGAGACTGGCCACTTCTCAGAAATGGTGCAGGGCAGCGATGGCGAACCTCGTGTGCCATAAGTGGGGGGAGTGCAGGGTGGTCATGCTTGGATGTGCCACACCCATAATGCAATGTGCGACACACACCCCAGTGCGCATGCACACATGGCAGGCGCTCCCCCCATTTTTTGCATGTTTTTTCCGCCTTCCCCAGGCTCCAGGGGCTTTATAGGAGCCTGGGGAGGGTGAAAACAGCCTCCCTTCCCCCACTCCCAGAGGCCCTCCGGAGGCTTTAGGAGCTTCCCTGAAGCCTCCGGAGCACAAAAACCAGCCCTATGGGCAAACCGGACATTCGGGGTCAAGGTATTTTCCAAAGCTCCCGAAGGCCAGACAAGGAATAATGGATGGAAACTGAACAAGGAGAGATTCAGCCTAGAAATAAGGAGGGATTTCCTGACAGTGAGAACAATCAACCCGTGGAACAGAAGGTGCCTTCGGAAGTTGTGGGAGCTTCATCCCTGGAGGCTTTCAAGAAGTGACTGGACTGGCATTTGTCAGAAATGGTATAGGGTCTCCTGCTTGAGCAGGGGGTTGGACAAGATGACCCATAAGGTCCCTTCCAACTCTGTTATATATCTACATCATCAATCAATCAATCAATCAATCAATCAATCAATCAATCAATCAATCAATCAATCAGTTTAATTTGTAAACTGCTCCCTCTCCCCAAGGGGACTCGGGGCGGTGCACAGGAAATTAAAAAGCATATAAACATAAACACATTATAAATATTTAAAATCCAATTAAACAAACTATAACCCTGCGCTAAAATCTTAAAATCCTTAAAACTATACCCCTTAAAAACCCAATTAAACAATTTAAACATTCAGACTGAAGGCTGGCAAGGTAGATTAGGCCAAGCCGGCCTGATGGAAGAAGTGGGTCTTTAACTTTTGGCGGAAGGAGCGGAGGTCTGTAGTTGTTCTGAGTTCGGGGGGTAGGTCGTTCCAGAGAGTCGGGCCCGCCACAGAGAAGGCCCTTCCCCATTGCCTAGTGCACGGCACCCGGAGAAGTCCCTCTCTGTGGGAGCGAATCGGCCGAAGGGGTGTATGGGGTTGGATACGATCCCGCAGATAACTAGGTCCCGTGCCATGGAGCGCTTTAAAGATGGTGATCAACACCTTGAAGCACACCCGAAAGGCCACAGGCACCCAGTGCAGCTTGCGCAGGAGCGGTGTCACGTGGGAATGCCTAGAGGCTCCCAGAATTGCCTGCGCGGCCGCATTCTGGACTAGCTGTAGTCTTTGGGTCCACCTCAAGGGAAGCCCCATGTAGAGAGCATTGCAGTAGTCTAGACAGGATGTCACAAGCGCATGAGTGACTGATTTACATATGCAAGCGTGCAAGGAAGGAATGGGGATTTTGCAGTAACCTTCCCCTGCCATGCCCACCAAGCGTGCCATGCCCACAGAACCGGTAGTAAAAATATTAAAATCCCACCACTGGTTGCAGGGCCTCTGTCCTAAAACATGAATTTCATAAGCCATTTTCTCAAAATATGCCCTTCTTCTGAATGCAACTTTCCCATATTTTGGGGGGAGGGAGGGGAGCTTGTGCAAATATTTCAGGGAGAGTGACAGATGTGACCCGACTCTGCCGTGTGACTGTCTGTGCTTTTGTGGCAGATTGTGCCATTTTGCTTCTATTTCCATTTGTGGAAGGTTTTTTATTTTTGCAAAAAAAAAAAAAATCTCTAAAATATATATGAACATGGCACCATTGGGAACAATAGTGTGACATTCTGGCGCATTAACTAGACGGCGATAGTGGCCATCGGAGGTTCTTGTCTCCGGTAGCCATTCCTGAGTGAGCTGTGTGTGTGCGGTGGCGATTTTGGAAATACTTCGCCGTCTGCTTCCCTCCCATATTGAACTCGTGGGATGAAAGAATCACTTTCTCATCATGAAGCTAAGTTGCGTCTCCAGATGGCCGCTTTTGAAGCCTTCTGATTTTGTCCCTGGAAAGACCCCTAACTTGGCCCTCCTGGGAGAAGACACATGTTTGATCAATCACGTAAAAATATCCTCGGGTGAGCGTGAAGTAAATGAGATGCTAATTTATACGCACTAAAATAAGGGATGGAGCTCCTACCCAATTCAGCGTTCCAAATACTATCCAGAATGAAATCAAGAATCCAAGGCAGAGCTTTCCTCAAAGTTCCAATTTAATAAGAGAGACATGTTGGTTCATCTGTGGGAAACCCGAATCGGAAAACTTCCTGGTTTTCCCACCCAGTGGAAAGTTCAAGGTCTTGCCTCCACACCCACAAGTCCATCCCATGGTCCAATCTCTCACTGCCACGCTGGCATCTTCCACCCATCCAGTTCCAGTCAGGTGCAGAGGTGCAGAGACAAAGGATGACCTTGGCTTTCTAGAAAGAATGTTGTTATGGCTACATAGCATCTCACGCCGTACAATCCCCCCTCCCATTTCCCCACAATAGAAAATGCATAGTAGAATAATAGAAAGTGTGGCAGGCCAAAGATCCCAAAGAAAAGATGGCTGCAGGCCTGACACCCAATCTTACAGTCTGAACAGTGGTGGGATTCAAACATTTTTTACTACTGGTTCTGTGGGTGTGGCTTGGTGGGCTTGGCTTGTTGGATGGATACTGTAAAATCTCCATTCCCTCCCCACTCCAAGGGAAGGAAGATGGAAGAATCATAACTTGAGCAAGTACTCAACTTCCAACTGTTCATTTAGTGATCATTCAAAGTCACCACAGCATTGAAAAAAGTGACTTATGGCTGATTCTCACGCTCACAAGCAGAAACCCTAGGGTCACATGATCAGATGTTTGGCAACTGGCATATATTTATGACGTTTGCAGTGTCCTGGGGTCCTGGGATTGCCGTTTGCACATTTCTGAGCAGCAAAGACAAGAGGAAAGCCAGGTTCACTTAACAACCGTGTTAGTAACTTAACTTCTGCAGTGGTTCACTTAGCAACTGTAGCAAGAAAGAGCATCCAATGAGGGCAAAGCTCACTGTCACAATTGCCTTGTTTAATAACAGAAATTTTGGGCTCAATTGTGGTTCTAAGTCAAGGACTACCTGAACTCTGGACTATTTCTCAGACGGCATTAGGCCAGAGGTGGGTTCCTACCGGTTCGGACCGGTTCGGACCGGTTCGGTTGAGTAGGTAGTAACTCAGCCTGTCACGCCCCCGAACCAGTTCTCTCAGTGGCAAGATAGATGCCGCCATCTTGTTTTTTGCATACACAGAAGCATTTTTTAATAGTGTGCTCCCACAGAGAGGGTCTTCTCCGGGTGCCGTCAGCGGGGCAATGCCGGCTGGCGACACCCAGGGGAAGGGCCTTCTCTGTGGCGGGCCCGGCCCTCTGGAACGACCTACCCCCCGACCTTCGCACTATCTCGGACCTCCGCCTCTTCCGCCAACGTCTTAAGACGTATCTATTCCAACAAGCCGGACTAGGATAGCCCCTACTTCTGACTTTTAAATTTAAAATTAATTTGGTATGGTTTTAAAATGGGTTTTTAGCACGGGTCTAATAATTTAATATATTTTAATCGATTTTGTATTTTGTATTTTGTGGTTTTAATAATGCCTGTGCGCCGCCCTGGGTCCTAACAAGGAGAAGGGCGGGGTATAAATTTAATAAAATAAAAAATAAATAAATAAATGTGCACAGCACGCATCAAGTGTGCGCAGCATATGTACTTGTGCAGTGTGCCCCTGAGAGAACCAGTAGTAGCAGCAGCTGGAAACCACCCCTATATTAAGTGCTCCATGCTCCAGGAGAGAGAGGGGAGGCCATTATGAATAGCCCTCCCATGGCTCCAATCTGAAGTGATCACCCAAACTCAACGATCAAGGATTAAAGTTCTGCCAAATCCATGGGCCATTAACCAGGTTCTAGCTCGAACTAGCAACTGTGAAACCATAGTTAATAAACCAGGTCCTCAATTTTTTGGGGAGGAACCTATCACTTCCTGGACGATACCACTCTAAAAGCAGAGGACATACTTAGTGGTATTCAGCCGGTTCAGATCGGTTCTTTCAAACCAGTAGTGGCGAATTGCGGGTGGGCCCACTCCCCCACCTGCCCCGGCTCCAACACATCCTATGCAGCCTTGTTTTTGATGTTCCATGCATGTGTGCAAGTAAAGTGCATGCATGGAAAGCCACACACATGCATGGAAGGCCTGCATGTGTGCGCTGACAGTTGCAAACCAGTGATAAATCTACTGTATTTTTTGGAGAATAAGACGCACCTCCCCCGCAAAAAAGAGGGTGAAAATCTGGGTGCATCTTATACCCGGAATACAGCATTTTTGGCCTCCCGAAACCCTGCTCCCTTCACAAAAATGGACTTACAGAGGTTTTGGGAGGCCTGCAAAGTGCTTCTGGGGGCTGTGGAGGGCAAAAATGAGTGAAGAATGGGCTGTTTTTGCCCATCTCTGCCCCTCCCATCCCCCAGGAACACTCTAAAAGCCTCCCAAAGCCTATGAATGCTGGTTTTTTTGCAAAAAATGGGTCCATTCTTGTGAAAAACGGGCAATTTCTTGCTCACTTTTGTCCCTCCAGCCCCCAGGAACAATTTGCAGACCTCTCAAACCCTCTGCATGGCCCATTTTTCACAAAAAATGAGAGGGTTTGGGAGATCTGCAGAGTGCAAAAACTTGTTTTTGAATTAACCTCTTCCAAATCTTGGTGCATCTTATAGTCTGAAAAATATGGCAAGTATTGGCTGAGAGGCATAGATTCTTCCTGGCCAAGGAATGTCCTTCTTAAAAAGCCAGTCGTCTCAAGTAGAAATGGGCCGTGGTACCCAGGAGGGATAATTCAGTCCACGGGAGTTACCAAACCTCAATAATTCCATTATCCGTTTTCCTGTCTTCTAATTTTCATTAAAGCCGGCTGCTTATTCTGAACTCTCAAAGGAGCCAATATTATTTTTCGTCCCTGCCAATGTCAGCAAATGGCTGCCTTCGAACACCCACCCGCAACTATTTTTTTTCTTCCCTACGATCGTCCCAAGACATATGCATTAAATTAACAGTACACATTTAATTTAAAAGAGGAGAACCAGTTCTGCCTCTTTGGAGATGAGCTTGTCAGATTCAGGAACCGTTCAGCCTTGATATTTATGACAGCTACTTAATTAGGACGACAGCAAACGTTTGGGCTTCATAATGCGCACGAAGACATGTCAACTCTATGTTTGTAAAACTGGCGTTGGCATGGTGCAATTATGTTCTGATTTTTACGATATTTATAACTTACAATGGAACAACAGAATAGCACAGTTGGAAGGGATCTTGGAGGTCTTCTAGTCCAGCCCCCAGCTCAAGCAGGAAACCCTACACCATTTCAGACAAATGGTTGTCCAATCTCTTCTTATAAACCTCTAGTGTTGGAGCACCCACAATTTCTGGAGGCAAGTCGTTCCACTGATTAATTGTTCTAACTGTCAGGAAATTTCTCCTTAGTTCAAGGTTGCTTCTCTCCTTAAGAGGCTTCCATCCATTGCTCTTTGCTGTGCCTTCAAGTGCCTTCACCCAACGTTCGGACCTCAGGGCCCACTACATTCATAATTTTAAATCCCGTGGACCACTAATATGATCTCCCTAATGACTGGCCAGGTGGTCATGTGACTGGGTGCCACATGGCCAACTCGATGTCACTCATGTCACATCGCCAGCCTCTACTCTCTTCTCCCCTGCCAGCCACTCCTCACCTCCCCGCCCAGGCTCCTTAGGGCCCCAACAGGAAGCAGGTGTTGGAGCTAAGCAGCCACCCCGAGAAAGAGTTGGCAAAACAGCTCAGTTCAAATTGGGTCTGACCAAGAAGGAGGCTCAGCCGAAGCACCTCCCTGAGGACTAGGAGCATGGGCTTTCCAAGGAGAGGGAAGACCTGCGGGAGTGCAAGGCCAGGTACCGGCACCTGGAGGCTCAGAGGGCTGAGATGGTCAGCCAGGTCCAGGCCGTGATGCAGCCCCACTGGAAGGAGGCCCTTTGGCTCTTTGCCACCAGCGGCTCTTCCCTCCGGCCTTCGCCCAAAGCCCAACAGCAGGAGACGTAGTCTTTTATATATCGCAAAGGGGTTTGTTAATTTTCCTCTAACAATTATTTATGCTTTCTGTGAGCCACTAATTGATCTTGTCCATTTAATACAATTCTCTCCAAAGTTCTGCTATCGTCCAGAACTTTAATCAGGAAACCAGTTGAAATCATCAAAGGCCCCTTCCGCATCTAAGAAAATTGATTCGGCTCTTTTAAGTTCTGTTTTTGATTGCATATAAAGAAAAGGTTCCTTCTCTATTCATCTAGCCACTTTCCATTGCTTTCAAAAACTAAAATTCTATACGCTGCTTGGGGGTAACGCAAATATCAGCAACATCTTATATTTCTAAAGGAGATATATGTACAAGTAGTTTTCGACTTTACGACCGCAATTGAGCCCAACATTTCTGCTGCTAAGTGAGACATCTCTTCAGTGAGTTTTGCCCCATTTTACAACTTTTCTGGCCAGAGTTGTTAAGTGAATCACTGTAGTTCTAAAGTTAGTGATACGGTTGTTAAAGAATTTGGCTTTCCCATTGACTTTGCTGGTTCAGAGAGAATGGTGTGGTGGCCTAGAGGTGGAGGTCTCGCCTCACAATCAGGAGGCTGTGAGTTCGATCCTAAGTAGAGGCAGATTTTTTTCTCTCTCTCTCTGGGTACGTTGATACTATATTTGCTGAATATAACCCTGTATTGGCATCTTGAAGGGCACCTGGCCAGTAAACACACAGCTCCATTCAGTTGCCATCCCACAAAGGATTATGGGATCATTAAAAGGGGAAGGTGATGACTGACTTGGCTTGTCGGAAGGTCGCAAAAGGTGATCCCATGACCCTGGGACGTTGCAACTGTCATAAGGATATTTATCCTTATGTTGGGCTGACAATATATATAAGCCAGTATTCGTAAAGAGTATATGTAGCTTTAAGAACTATGTTGAATTCTGATTGGCTGTGCTTCTCAGCTCCACCATATAAGGACGCTCAGAAACACAGTCCATTCCCTTTTCGATTCCTTTCGATTCCTGTGTTTACTGTTTGCCGCTGTGGAGCTGAAGCTGAAGATTGAAGACTGAAGAAGTATTTGTTTTGCATCACTGTAAGATAACTCTGTGTTTGGTGAAAGGCTGTTATTATTTTGAGAAGTTAGTCTCACTGGTCGGAAGAAGTATTTTAGTTGCTACAAAGTAAAGACTATTTATTTTCTTACTATCACTGTTTTAGAGTTTGTGTGTGGTTAAAGCAACGTAACTCTTTATTGTCCGGTGTATTACACTATTCCGCATTTACTTTCAAACGGGGTGTTTGTTACCCCTAACACTGGTTAAGGGACTAGAGTTGTAACACTGGTTCTGAACAATAAGTAACAATAAGTACAGGCCACTTGCCAAGCACGTACATTTTTGATCATGTGACCATGGGGAGGATGCAATAGTGGCAAGTGTGGAAAACGGTCCTAAGTCACTTTTCAGTTCCGTTGTAACTTTGAATGGTCCCTAGATAAACGGGTGTAAATCTAGGACCGTGATGGCAAACCTATGGCATGTGTGACTCAGGTGGCATGCGGAGTCATTTGTTAGGGCACGCGAGGCATTGCCCTGTCAGCTCCAGTGCGCAGCTGACTTCGGCCTTCTTTTAAGGTCATTTTTTTGCCCTCCGGAGGCTTCCCTGAAGGCTCCAGAGGGCAAAAAGCACCCAACAGGCAAATCGGAAGTTCGGGAATGGACTTCCGGTTTGTGCGTTGGGTCGTTTTTCGCGCTCTGGAGGGTGAAAAATGGCCCTATGAGCAAACCGGAAGTCACTTCTGGTTTGCTCGTAGGGCCGTTTTTCGCCCTCTGGAGTTTCAGAGAAGCCTCCTGACGGCTTCAGAGGACGAAAAATGGCTCTACAGCCAAACCGGAAGTCCGTTCCCAAACTTCCGGTTTGGCCGTAGGGCCATTTTTCATGCTTCCCTGAAGCCTCCGTAGGGCCTCCAGGGGGCGAGGGAGGCAGTTTCCGCCTTTCCCAGGCTCCTAGAAAGCCTCTGGAGCCTGGGGAGGGCGAAAAACAGGCCCATCATCCCCAAGCATGGGGGGAGGCATAGCATTATGGGTGTGGGCATGCCTACGCAGGACACCCCTGCGCTCCCCCCGCCTTTGGCATGCGATGGGGAAAAGATTAGCCATCAACCATTTACATATGAGCCAGCCGTGTGCAGCAGTGCCAAAAAAGCCAACACAGTTCTAGGCTGCATAAACAGAGGGAGAGAATCAAGGTCACGTGAAGGGTTGATACCACTTTATTGGTATTTATTTGGTATTTATTAAATTTATATACTGCCCTTCTCCCTACTGGGACTCAGGGCGGTGTACAGGCAAGGTAAAATCGATGATATAAAACATAAAAATACATTAAATGGTTGGCCTGTCCTAAAACCCTTACTAAAAACCCTGCTAAAACACATTAAAAACTACGACAGGCCGGCCGCACGAAATAAATAGGTCTTCAAGGCCCGACGGAAAAGGCGTACGTCGGTGGTCGTTCGTAGGTCAGGGGGTAGGTCATTCCAGAGGGCAGGAGCTGCCACAGAGAAGGCTCTCCCCCTGGGGGTCGCCAGCCGACATTGCCTGGCCAACGGTACCCTGAGGAGGCCCTCTCTGTGGGAGCGAACTGGACGGTGGGAGGTATTTGGTAGCATAAGGCCTTGGTAAGGCCACACTTGGAATACGGCATTCAGTTTTGGTCACCAAGATGTAGAAAAGATGTGGAGACTCTAGAAAGAGTGCATAGAAGAGCAATAAAGATGATTAAGGGACTGGAGGCTAAAACATATGAAGAACGGTTGCAGGAACTGGGTATGTCAAGTTTATTTATTTATTTATTATATTTATACCCCGCCCTTCTCCAAGCGGACCCAGTTTAATGAAAAGTTAAAGAAAGGAAGGTTTAATGAAAAGAAGACTAGGGGAGACACGATAGCAGTCTTCCAATATCTCAGGGGTTGCTACAAAGAAGAGGGAGTCAAGCTATTCTCCAAAGCACCTGAGGGTAGAACAAGAAGCAATGGGTGGAAACTAATCAAGGAGAGAAGCAACCTAGAACTAAGGCGAAATTTCCTGACAGTTAGAACAATTAGTCAGTGGAACAACTTGCCTCCAGAAGTTGTGAATGCCCCAACCCTGGAAGTCTTCAAGAAGATGTTGGATAGCCATTTGTCTGAAACGGTATAGGGCTTCCTGCCTAGGCAGAGGGTTGGACTAGATGACCTCCAAGGTCCCTTCCAACTCTGCTATTGTATTATTGTATTATTATTGGTCTAGGACTACCAATGCCAGATATCCCTAGTCTCTAATTTTATTCTTAGTTATCCCTGAGAAATCAACAAAAGTTTGCTAAAGTGCTGACGACAGAGATGGTGGTATACAGCTGCCAATAGCAAAGATATTAAAGATAATATGGATTCCCGTAATGAACAATTATTGGCGTTGCCATAAATACACAGCCATCAAATACCGGCACCTCAGCTCTCCGTGATAGATGGCCGTAGCCGACGGCAACATTTGCATATCTAATCTGTATTCCTAGATTTATTTCACGGCCATGAAAATCCCTTCGGATTGGAATAACTCGACGCAGGTGCACCTCCCAAAATGCAGCGAGGGACATGCGTTTGGAGAGAAGATAGTTCTAGTGAGTTCTGCCAGCTGATAGACCGGAAAAAAGGATCATCAGGTGCAGCTAACTGGATTAGATTACGCTTAAAATCCATCATTACATTAACCTAATGGCCCAATGATGGGAATAGCTTATTCTCAATTAGCTTGATGCCCTCAAGGTGTTTTGCTTAGCAGTAAGTTCTGAGGGTTTTGGCACAGAGATGCCAGTTTTGGTGCAGAACTAAAAGGTGCACTTGGGACTATTTTCCCATCACACAATCCTGGATGAGTTGGGGGAAGGAGGAGAGGGAAGAAGATGACCTTGTTGTCGATGAGACAAACAGACTAGGAATTGCTAGGAGAAGGATTCGCTCAATTTGTCAAGCCCCATATTGTTGTGTTGGAAGAAACGTCCATCTGGGTTCAGTTCAGTGGTGGGTTTCAAATTTTTTAGAACCTACTCTGTAGGTGTGGCCTATTTTGTGGGCGTGGCTTGGCAGTCATGTGACAGGATGGGAGTGGCCACCTTTTAAAATGTGGTGAAACTCATTTAACAACGCTCTTGCTTAGCAACCAAAATTTTGGACTCAATTGTGATGATAAATTCTTTCTTTCTTTCCTTCCTTCCTTCCTTCCTTCCTTCCTTCCTTTCCTTTCCTTTCCTTCCCGTTGGGTCACTGGTAGCGGCGGGCCAGATTTACTTCCAGGTACGCCGGTGGAACCCCCTCTCACCGGTTCTCTAAATTTCACCAACTGGCTCTCGCAAGTAGGTGCGATCCTGCAGAAACCCACCACTGATTCAGTTCCAAGTGGGGGAAAAAGATAGAAATGGTTATCCAATCTCTTCTTAAAAACTTGGAGGATTTAGAACTTCTGGAGGCAAGTCGTTCCACTGGTTAATTGTTCTCACTGTCAGGAAATTTCTCCTTAGTTTTAAGGTTGCTTCCAGAGGTGGGTTGCTACTGGTTTGGCCCAGTTCGGCCGAAGTGGTAGTGGTATGCCGGTCTGGGTTGCAGAACCAGGCTGGCCATGACCCCATACCGGTTCCCTAGTTGCCACAGTCACCATCTTTTTTTTTAGTTCTGCACATGCGCAGAACAATTTCCAGCGTGCACATGAATCAGACCCATGAGCACATGAGGCAGTACCCACTTCTGGTTACTACTCTCCTTGATTAGTTTCCACCCATTGCTTCTTGTCCTGCCCTCAGGTGCTTTGGAGAATGGCTTGACTCCCTCTTCTTTGTGGTAGCCTGTTGGGGATATCTCCGTTGGGAGACAGAAAGTTGCGCAGCGGAATGTGCAGCTAGAAAAACGTTGCTAGTAAACACACAAATAGTAGCTCAGACACCGCTAGTAAAACAAATAGCTTTACTGGTGTTGTAAAACTGAACTACTGCTTCACAAGCAGTGATAGTAGATAGTAAGTCAAACAAAGCCCTTAACAAACAAACAATTGCTTACAGTCGCAATTCACGATTCTTCCTTCTTCAAACAGCCAGTCACGGTCAAGCAATCAGTGAGCAATGAAGTAGAGAGCAATCAGAGAGAGAGAATGCGCTCTTCTGACTTCCTCTTATTGCTGAGATAATTACAGCTTCTAATTGAATTCAAACATCTTAAAGCAACAAAGACCATTTATCATTATGGTATTATATGTTGCCTACCCAACACTAGGAGTCTATTCCTAACACAGCCCATAAATCTTCTACGTGGAATTTCAGAACAAAAAACCATGAAGCTGACCGTGAGATACTTATTCATTTTGTTAGGCTTTGAACTTCTGATTCAAGAAGGGGACTCAAGTTCTCATCTCCCAGGGACTTCCTTGCTCTTGCTATTTTCACTAGTGACCTTGAGGTGACAGGAACATATGGACTTTTATTGAGCAAGTAATTAAAGGCCCATCAATACCCATTACGCTCCTGTACTAGGGGATGTTAATTCTGAGGATCCTGCAGGGTTTCCTGAAGTGATAAATGTTCTGACTGAGAGAGAGGAGCAAGGATGACTCAACTCAATCTGAACTGCTGCTTAGAATGTTCTAATTCTAAGTTTTGGGAAGGATCCGTGCCAAGAAACCCAAAACACATTTTTTGATATTCTAATGACAAAAAAAACAACAACCCAACACGATCGTAGGTTGCGTTAACAGAGGGATAGAATCAAGATCACGGGAAATGTTAGTACCACTTTATAATGGTTTGGTAAGGCCACACTTGGAGTTTTTCAGAAGAGATGCCCATCTGGGTTCAGTTCCGGGGGCGGGGAGGAGAAAGACACTGGAAACATGGCGGCTGCTTGGAAAGATGGTTTAATGGTGGACAGGATCACATGGCTTCAGGTCCTGGGGGAAAAAGGGGCAGAGATGTGGAGAGTCCCTGGGTTTTATGCCCTCTCTGGGATTTTGAATTTGAGCTTGTATTCTGATTGGTTGTCAGACTCCCATGGGACCAGGCAGGGTAACTCTGTAGGCTGTCCTGAGTCCCAGGCTTGGTTGACTCTTGCTGGGTGATGATGTAACGAAAGGGCTTTCGTTCATTATTATGGCTCTGCCTGAAGGAGGTTGCTGGATTTTTTGAAGCCCACCACCCCACAGTGTTTGTTTATGCCAGCATCCTCATCTTTATGCCGAACGTGTCCGAGTGGGACTCGTCTTCTGGGGTAAAGTTACCTTTGAAGCAGGAGGCATCACAAATTAACTTCCTCGCGCATCGGTTCCAGGGCTGCGCTAAGCTTCAAAGGGACGTTTGATGCGGCACGACGGGGCAGAGAAGCTTTTACTGAGGAGGAGGCAACATCTGACCGGCCTTTTCCGCAAGGCAGATGCTTCCCTGGAAGGGCTTGGTGCTTTGAAAACCTTCCCAGATCGGCGAGAATCTTAGATGCACAAAAGATGGAGAAAGGCACGCTAATTTCCATAATGGAAGGATGGATGATAAAAGGGATAAAATTGGCAGAGGTGGTAATATCGACTTGTTTTTAATTAATGAGAAGAGTTTAACAGAATACAGGCAGTCTGTTGTGGCCCGCCAGGGGCCGGGGGAACTGGCAGCAGATTCGGACAGTGAGGAGGTTGGGGAGGAACATGGGCCTGTCCTGGAGCCTAGGGAAGGCTCTGATGAGGGCTCTGTGTCGGAGGCAGAGAGGGGGCCGGAGCCATCCGAAGTTCTCAGCTGCCTTCAGAGTCAGACATCAATGAGGCAGATGAACAGCTGGAGCCTGTTCCCATTGTGCGCATGCGCAGAGTTGCCAGACGAAGGGAACAGCTAAAGAACAGGGGTCGACTTGGGAGGAAGGCCACAGGTGGACGATGAATGGCTTTAGTTGCCAGAGGAACTAAAAACAGAGCAAAAGGTGAGTGGACTTTGCAGGAGACAATCAGTTTGCTTCATTGGTTCGTGACTCTCTGAGTTCGATTCTCAACGGTTCAAGGTTGATTTAGTCTTCCATCCTTCCCAGGTCGGTAAAACAAGGATCCAGATTGTTGGGGGCAATATGCTAACTCTGTAAAACCACTTAGTGGGGGCTCTAAAGGACTATGAAGAGGTGTATAATTCTCAGCACAATTGCTTGTTCTAACACCCTTTTCACATGGATACCAAATGCATGGGGTAAATGGTGAACAATAGCAAGGGCCCCAGTACTCTGTTAGGGCAAACAGAAGTGAAGTTTTCCTCCTGATCTAGTAACCGTGACAGAGACCAGGTTCCCTGTCCTAATTCGCACTTGACTTAATCCTGTCTGATCCAACGGAACGGTTCTTAAGAAAATCCCCCTTAATCCTTTCTGACAAAAAACAAAAGGAATGTTACTTACCTTGAGGAAGCAGGATGACCCCGACAAAAGGGCCTGTAGATCTCATCAATGACAGGCAAGGAAGTCCTTAACGTACAACCGTTCATTTGGGACTTCGGAAGAAGTTCGGAGAGGAGGAACTAAGAGGATTTAAAGCCTGGAGACTAAAACATATGAAGAACGGCTACAGACTCTTCACTCCTAGGAGACGAAGAAGAGGGAACGGGAGAGGCCATGGCCCAGCCCATCGGCGGGAAAGAAGAAGAAGAATCAATAGCAAAAAGACTCAGGTCTCAAAAATGATTTTGTTTGAGTTTATTACCGTGATTTTTGAAAAGGGATGGTAAGGAAAAACAAGATTGAATGTATGAATTATGCAAGGTATAATACATATATAATATGTATACTTGCCCTTTGCTTTTTTGTAAAAAAAATTGTATTTGTATGGAGTTTTGGGGGGGACCGCCACCTCCGACATGGAAGCCACTAAAATGTTATTACATACCCTATAACCCTTTTTCCCATGCATATTGTAAAAACCAATAAAATTGTTTTTCAAAAGAACGGCTACAGGAGTTGGGTTTGGCTAGTCTAGGGAAAAGAAGGACTAGGGGAGACATGATAGCAGTCTTACAATATTTCAGTCTTACAATATTTCACAAAGAAGAAGGAGTCAAACTATTCTCCAAAGCACCTGAGGGCAGAACAAGAAGCAATGGGTGGAAACTAATCAAGGAGAGAAGCAACTTAGAACTGAGGAGAAATTTCCTGACAGTGAGAACAATTAACCAGTGGAACAGAAATTGCCTCCAGAAGTTGTGAATGCCCCAACACTAGAAGTCTTTAAGAAGATGTTGGATAGCCATTTGTCTGAAACGGCATAGGGCTTCCTACCTAGGCAGGGAGTTGGACTAGAAGACCTCCAAGGTCCCTTCCAACTCTGCTATTGTATTATTGTATTCTCCAAGGCACCTGAGGGCAGGATAAGAAACCATGGTTGGAAATTGATCAAAGAGAGAAGCAATCTGAAATGAAGGAGATCATACCTGCAATTTTGGGGGTGAACATATTATGAGCCTTTGATACAGTAGAGCCTGTATCATATTTAATTAATTATATTTACACATTGGCTGGGGTGAGTGGTGCGGTGGCCTAGAGGTGGAGTTCTCCCCTCACAACCAGGAGGCTGTGGGTTCGATCCTAGGGAGAGGCAGATATTTCTCTTTCTCTGGGAACAAGGAGAATATATCTGAAAGAATATAACTCCTCATTGGCGATAGGAAAAGCATCTGGCCAGTAAACACTCAGCTCCATTCAGTTGCTCAGACTCTACCCCGCAAGGGAATATAGGGTCATTAAAAGGACATGGTGATCTATCGGCTGGGGTCAAAATGTCAAGTTAGTGGCTGCACTCATTGATTGAAGCTCTGCTCCCCTCTTTTTTTTTTTAAATAGAATGGGGCTTATTTGCATCATCATGTCAGCCATCTTGACTTTTGGGACACTTTTGGGACACACCCTCCTCCTTTGGACACTTCTGAGTTTGTAAATGCAGCATGCTGACAAACAGATCTAGTTCAGGGGTGGGTTCCTGCCAGCTCTAACCTCTTCTATAGAAGAGGTTCCACAAATCTACAGGACCATTTAGAACCGGTTCCAGCTCCCTCCCTCTGCCCGTCCGTCCATCATCAAGAGGAAGAACGAGAGGAGGAATTCTGGGAGTTGAAGTCCACAAGTCTTAAAGCTGTCAAGTTTGAACACCCCTGGGTTTTTTTTCCCCTAATGGGTTCGGGGTGCGAGGGTCTTGTCACTTGACAGCTTTAAGGCTTGCGTCCTTCAAATGCCAGAGTTCCTGAGCCAACATTTTGGTTGCTAAGCAAGAGCGTTGTTAAGTGAGTTTCACCACATTTTACTAGTTGGCCACGCCCGCCAAGTCACATGGCCGGCAAGCCACTCCCACCCGGTCACATGGCCGGCAAGCCACTCCCACAAAGCAGGCCACACCTACAGAAGAGGTTCTAAAATTTTTTGAAACCCACCACTGGTTTAGTTGCTAAAAACACACCTGAAGAGCAAACTCATATGTGAATCCAAAGTTTCAGACTTCAGCCAAGGAAATTGACTAAGGCTGGCAGTCCTGCCAGAGGGCATAATTATCTCCATAATAATGATGATAGCCATGGCAGAGAGACAGTGGGTTTTCAGGTCAGCTTAAAGACGTCCATTTAACGCAGAGCGATGATGTCTCTTCCTTTAACATCACCCCAAAATCCACGCTGGCATTTCCGAATGCAAAAGCTTTCTAATTTCCTAATGGCTTTTCGCCCTAAACTTACAGGCTGGGAAATGTATTTATTGTGTGCCTATGCACGGTGCAAGTTCATTGAGCATCCCAGAAAAAGCGATTCGGTGGACGGAAGTGATTTTAAAAGGAATATGCTGTGTCAGGGGTGGGATTCTACCGGTTCAGACTGGATCGCCCGAACTGGTAGCGGGAATCCCGGGTGGCTCCGCCCACCCACGCCCAGCTCTACGGCATCCCATTGAGAACATTTTTTTTTCATCAAAAGCGCACGCGCAGAAGGATCTGCACATGCGCGGAGCTCACATTTGCGAACCGGTAGGGAAGGGAAGTGTCTACCACCCCTGTTCAACATCAAGGTTTTGAATGATGCGGTGGCCTAGAGGTGGAACTCTCGCCTCACAATCAAGAGGCTGTGGGTTCGATCCTAGGTAGAGGCAGATATTTCCCTCTCTGGGCACAATGAGAATATATCTGGTGAACAAAACTCCGTATTGGCGACAGGACGGGCATCTGGCCAGTAAACACTCAGCTCCATTCAGTTGCCTAAGACTCCACCCCGCAAGGGATTTAAAAGATGATTCTGATTCTGTGTCCAGGTTGAAGCAGGGAGAGTCCAGGAACCAAGGGATTGTGTAAACAGGTAGGAGAAATGTACACACGAGTAAATCCAAGCCAAGGTGGATGACAGGGGAGGGAGTATGTACCGTATTTTTCGGAATATACAATGCACCTTTCCTCCCCAAAAAAGTAAAACTGGGTGTGTCTTATATAATGAATACAGCATTTTTGGCCTCCACAAAAATTGATGTGCAGAGGATTTGGGACGCCTGCAAAGTGCTCCTGGGGGCTGGGGAGGGCAAAAAACGAGCGAAAAATGGGGCGGTTTTTGCTTGGTTTTACCCCCCCCCCAGCCCCCAGGAGCACTCTACAAGCCTCCTAAAGGCTATGCATGCCCCCCCCTTTTTTTTTTGCAAAAGGGGGCCATTTTCACAAAAAACAAGCCTTTTTTTGTTCATTTATGGCCCCCCGAGCCCCCAGGAGCACTTTGCAGCCCTCTCAAACTCTCTGCATGCCCTGTTTTTCACAAAAAATGAGGCATGCAGAGGGTTTGGGAGGCATGCAGAGTGCAAAAACATTTTTAAAAAATTTACCTCTTCAAAATCTTGGTGCATCTTATACTCTGGTGCGTCTTATACTCCGCTGCATCTTATACACCAAAAAATACGGTACTTTGGTGTTTCTCAAACTTCACCACTTTACGACATATAGTGGGAGCTCACCGCGCCACACTGCAGCAACCGGGTTTCGAACGTGAGCCTGCTGAGCCTTGACCCAGCGTCCTAACCACGTGAGCTACTGTGCTCCTAGTGGAGAACTAGCTGCATAGCAATGAAGTTTAGACAGTTGTGGATTTCAAATCCCACTCCCCTTTGTCAGAGCTAAATTGCCTCTTGAACTCATGAGCTCCTCTCTGCTGAATCAACATTGGCCTGCAAATAAAGTGAGAGCCATTAGCTGCATTTAGTCGTAAGTAAAGAAGTAAGTGCACACAATCTTTCTATTCAAACCGTTCTCCAAATGTTCATTAATTAAATGGAAAACAGATGAGGCTCATTAGCGAGTGATATAAATCCTGCAAGTGTGTTTTCTTCAATCTTTACGTAATTAGTATCTTCCATTATTATCTACCGCCAAAAAATGGACAGGGCCATAGCTCAATGGGTGAAATAGCACAGGTCAAGTTTATGCCACCTTGGATCAGGGGTGAAATGCTACCGGTTCAGGCTGGTTCGCTCGAACCGGTAGTAAAAAAATGCTATCGGTTCAGCCGAACCGTTAGCCAGCTGTGTGACAATTAGTTGTGCCGCCCAATGTATATTTGTTAGAATATAATTCAGGAGAAATGGTATTTAAATTCCAGTATTTGTATTCAGAAGAACTGGTAGTAAAAAAATGCTAAAAAAAGTTTTTAAAAAAGTTCCAACGATCGTGCGCTACAGCTGATTGTCGGAACTTTTAAAAATATTTTCTAAGCATTTTTTCTACTACCGGTTCGAAGCGAACCAGTAGCAGATTTCAGAGCATTTCACTCCTGCCTTAGATCACGTTAGTTGTTTTCTTGCAGACATTTTCTAATACAAATTAGGTTAACATTCATCCATGCACCCATGCACCCATGCACCCATGCACCCATCATGCATCATGCATAACCCATCACTCATCACCTATCACCCATCATCTATCATCTATCATCCATCATCCATCCTTCCATCATCACCCATGCATCTATCCATCATCCATGCTTCCATGCTTCCATGCCTCCATGCATCCATCATCCATGCATCCATCACCCATGCATCCATAATCTATGCATCCATCATCCATGCTTCCATCTTCCATGCATCCATCTTCCATGCTTCCATCTTCCATGCATCCATCATCCATGCATCCATCATCCATGCATCCATCCATGCATCCATCCATGCATCCATCCATCCATGCTTCCATATTTCCATGCATCAATCATCCATGCATCTAGCCATGCATCCATCACCCATGCTTCCATGCTTCTATGCATCCATCACCCATGCTTCCATGCTTCCATTCATCAATCATCCATGCATCTAGCCATGCGTCCATGTGTCCATGTGTCCATGCGTCCATGCTTCCATGCTTCCATGCTTCCATGCTTCCATGCTTCCATGCTTCCATGCATCAATCATCCGTGCATCTAGCCATGCATCCATGCATCCATGCACCCATCATCCATGCTTCCATGCATCCATGTTTCCATGCACCCATCATCCATGCTTCCATGCTTCCATGCATTCATGCATCCATCATCCATGCTTCCATGCTTCCATGCTTCCATGCATCCATCATCCATCCATGCATCCTTTTATTCATTCAGCCTGAGTGAAATTCAAAGATAGATTTTCACTCTCTTTCATTATTTTTCAGTGTCATGGAATGGATTGCTAAGAACTTCAAAATAACAGTAAGGGGGCATGTCCAGTTCCAAATATCAAATACCCAATTGACCAATTGACCAAACAATAAGCTGGTCAGTGAACTTCCAGGAAAAACGAAACCGCTGGGTTGTATTTTGCTCTCCTTGGAAGGTTTTCCTTTTGGCTCGCCTCTTCAATCTTCTGTCTTCCTATGTTTGATATCTCTGGTTGCTCCTTGAAATAATATTGCAATATTTGGGGTGGGAGGCGGGGAAACAAAACCCACGGAAAAGAAAAGGTGGGAAAATGCCTTTTTCCTTTCTTTCTTCCAGACTTCCCATTTCAGCTCTTTGGCTAATGAGAAGACCCTTTCTGACTGCAAACAGGTAGGTGGGGGTCCCCCCCCCCCTCTCTACTTTTTAAGTCTTGTCTTCAGATGATAAAAGGATATTACTGAGCCTGCAGCCAGGACCCTATGGGTAAGACTCAGGCCTCCGATGTGTCTGTAATTAAGTAATTGATTAGAAAGCACTAGGAATCTGGCAGGCTTTGGTTCAAACAGAGGTAAATTCTCTTTCGACTTGCCGTTAGTTGGCACTGAGTGCATGGTTCCAAATTCCACCTTCTGGATCTTCCCCGGCCCTGTTTCCAGACTTCCAGAACTTTAGGAGGTCCATTTTGCTCCCTCCCAGACCCTGCGTGTGGGCCCTACACTTACCTGGCATCCAAAATGGGCCATGTGGAGCAGTGGTGGGTTTCAAATTTTTTAGAACCTACTCTGTAGGTGTGGCCTATTTTGTGGGCGTGGCTTGGCAGTCATGTGACAGGGTGGGAGTGGTCACCTTTTAAAATGTGGTGAAACTCATTTAACAACGCTCTTGCTTAGCAACCAAAATTTTGGACTCAATTGTGATGATAAATTCTTTCTTTCTTTCTTTCTTTCTTTCTTTCTTTCTTTCTTTCTTTCTTTCTTTCTTTCTTTCTTTCTTTCTTTCTTTCTTTCTTTCTTTCTTTCTTTCTTTCTTTCTTTCTTCCTTCCTTCCTTCCTTCCTTTCCTTTCCTTTCCTTCTCATTGGGTCACTGGCAGCAGCGGGCCAGATTTACTTCCAGGTACGCCAGTGGAACCCCCTCTCACCGGTTCTCTAAATTTCACCAACCGGCTCTCGCGAGTAGGTGCGAGCCTGCAGAAACCCACCACTGATGTGGAGACTCCTGGGAAGGGAGGGGAGGGGAGGCATGGGCGGGGCGAGCCAGTCCTTGCAACGGTTCGGTGGGCCAGATGTAAAATTAGCACCCGGTTCACCTGAATCAGTCTGAACCAGCTGAATCCCACCCCTGATGGTATACAATCAATCAAAAATCTGTGCAAAAGTTAGAAGCAGGAATTCCAAGGAGCAGGTTATGTTGCGCATCAGGTAAGCAATTTCTGCAATTTCCTCAGATAATAAGACATTTTTCTCTCTCTCCCCTCCTTCCCCATCGACCGAGCAGAAAACCACTTATCTGGAGGTCTTGGCTAATAAAATGTAAACATAAGCTGATGCAGAAAGATTCAAGGCCAAAGAAATTTATTTTAAAAAGGTTCCCTTCTTAAAATGTGGGTTATTCTTTTGTTGATGCGGTTGTTCATTTTAGCGTAAAAGATATGCGGATGCAAGAGGGGGAAAAAAAGCAAAGAATACTTTACTTGTATTCCTCACCTGCTTCCTTCCATAAATATAACGGTATTGATTATAGAGATCAATATGTATCTGTTGAAATTTGGAACTGACCAAGGCACCGATTTTGTCATAAATCTTTACCTGCACACCAGGAATGAAAGGTATCGATCTGGTTTATTAAAATGGAGTTTTGGCTCTTGAAAACAGCCGCCGGTATATCTATTTATGGCACTTGGGGGCATTTGACTTCAAAACAAATACAAATCGCTTTCAATGAGGCCTGACAGCCAGCAGCGATGGGGGAATTTCGGGTTTATTGGACGGAACAATTCAATTCGGAGGTTTCATTGACGAAACATCCTGGAGCTTGCCTGATAACTCGAGAATAGCTGCCCGCCCAGCTCAAAACAGCCTTTTCAGTTACTTCAAATGGATTGGTTTTGACCTCACTGGAAATGGCTCTTTGATATTGAAACGTAAAAGGATATTTATGTTGTTTCAACCGCTCTGGAAATATTTTGGTCTCCAGACAGCTCTTCAAGGACGAGGGAGGGATTTGTCTCTGGCTCAAGCTATTTCTGGAGTGAAGTCAGGACAATTTTATCAGATTGCATTTTAAATGTTTTGTATATTCCATAATAGAAAGCTGACAGTCGGTTTGGTATAGTGGTTGAGGCAGCAGGCTAATAAGCAGGAGTCCCAGTTTTGATGCTATATGAATGCAGCCAGATTAGACTAGATTAGATTGGATTGGATTGGATTGGATTGGGATGGGATGGGATGGAAAAGAATAGAATAGAATAGAATAGAATAACAGAGTTGGCAGGGACCTTGGAGGTCTTCTAGACCAACTCCCTAGGCAAGAAGCCCTATATCATTTCAGACAAATGGGTATCCAACATCTTCTTGAAGACTTCCAGTGTTGGGGCATTCACAACGTCTGCAGGCAAGTTGTCCCACTGATTAATTCTTCTACCTGTCAGGAAATTTCTCCTTAGTTCTAAATTGCTTCTTTCCTTGATTAATTTTCACCCATTGCTTCTTGCTCTACGCTCAGGTGTTCTGGAGAATAGTTTGACTCCCTCTTCTTTGTAGCAACCCCTAAGATATTGGAATGGAATAGAATAGAATAACAGAGTTGGAAGGGACCTTGAAGGTATTTTAGTCCAACCGCCTGCTTAGGCAGGAAATCCTTCACCACTACAGACAAATGGTTATCCAACATCTTCTTAAAGACTTCCAATATTTGGAGAATTCACAACTTCTGGAGGCAAGTTGTTCTACTGATTAATTGCTCTAACTGTCAGGAAATGTCTCCTTAGTTCCAGGTTGCTTCTCTCCTTGATTAGTTCCCACCCATTGCTTCTTGTTCTGCCCTCAGGTGCTTTGGAGAATAGTTTGACTCCCTCTTCTTTGCGGCAACCCCTGAGATATCAGAACACTGCTCTCATGTCTCCCCTAGTCCTTCTCTTCATTACACTAGACCTACCCAGTTTCTGCAACCGTTCTTCATATGTTTTAGTTGGGGTGGGGGGGAAATTGGGTGGGGTGGGTGGGAAATGGAAACGAAAATCCTGAATTTCAAACAGAACGGGAGTCTGATGATTTATGTATGCCAAAGTCCCGGTAGGTGGCACCCTCTAGTCAAAGTTGGCTGATCTTGCAAAGCTAGATCGAAACCTAATTAGTCGTTGATGGAGAAATCATTCGGAAATCTCAGAGATGGGGTGGGGTGGGGGGAAATATCTTGGAAGAAATTACAGGTAGTCCTCGTCTTACAACGATTCATTTAATGACTGTTCAAAGTGACAGTGGCATTGGAAAAAAAGTGACTTGTGATCGTTTCTCACACTTACGACGGCGGTTGCTGTATCGCCACAATCGCATGATCCAAATCCAGACCCTTGGCAACTGACTCATAGTTATGGCGGTTGCAGTGCCTCGGGGGTCATGTGATCCGTTTTGCGACCTTCTGACAAGCGAAGGCAAAGGGGGAGTCGGGTTCAATACACAGCCCTGTTACGAACTGAACCACGGCGGTGATTCAGTTAACAACGGTGGTCAGAAAGGTCGTAAAATGGGGCAAAGTTCACTTAACAAACGTTTTCACGTAGGAACAGAAAATCGGGGCTCAGTTGTGGTCGTAGGTTGAGGACTACCTGCATTAGTCTCCTCCCAATCCAAGCAATCCAACAACCAACCCCCATGAACATATGAAGACTGGAAGGAAAAGCCAGCTGTTGCAACCAATGCCATGATATTCCCAAAGGTGCTTTTTTTCAAGAGGAAACTGGATTTCCTTGTTTTTCCTTGAAGATGTTTTGCTTCTCATCCAAGAAGCTTCTTCAGCTCTGACTGGATGGTGGGGAGATGGAAGGATTGATACTCCTTGCAGACAGCTGGTCCTTTGCATTCAAAAAAGGCCACCTATGTCAAAATTGATCAGCCTTTTCCCAAGAGACGGGTGGGTGGAATAAAACATCACCGATCTCCAGTCTACAACACAATCCAAGAAGACTCCATATCCATTTGCGCCACTCAGGTGACCCTTAATGATTCCCTAAAAGGATGCAAATGACCAGCTGTCTGCAACACACACACACACACACACACATACACACACGCACACACTAAAGTGTGTGTGTATGTTTGTGAATTGCTAATTATATAACGAAGGCCCCAAAACCTACATTGTTTTACCCATTCCTCGCTACTATTTTTCAGGCTAAACATCCAGGGTGAAAAATTCAGCCGGTTCTGACAGGTTCTGGAGAACCAGTAGCGGAAATTTTGAGTAGTTCGGAGAATTGGCAAAAACCACCTCTGGCTGGCCTCAAGAGTGGGGAGGGAACAGTGGCGGGTTGCTCTTACCATCGCTACCGGTACGCTGCTCGTGGTCTGATCGTGCACGCGCCAGACGTACATTGTGCATGTGCCAGCTATGCATGCACCAGACATGCGCTGTGCACACATGTGACTCCACTACCCCTGCGACACCCAGCTGCTCGTCAGAGGTCGCGCAGGCGCCACACGCTGTGTGCGGGCGCACAATTGGCCTGGTTGCTTCAAAAACAGGTATGGAACATGGGCAGGCGGGCAGGCGGGCCAAACGAGTCACTCTACCAGTATGGTGGCCGCTGCTCCTGACTACTACCGGTATGACCATACTGGGCCGTACCAGCCAGAACCCACCACTGGGAGGGAATGAGGATTTTGCAATATCCTTCCCCCAGGAGTAGGGTGGGAATGGAGACTTTGCAGTATGCTTCCCCTGCCACGCCCACAGAACCGGTAGTAAAATAATTTGCATTTCACCACTGCTAAACATACCACTCAAAATGACATTAACTATTGAGTATGGCTTATTATTCTCCTGTTAGCTCTTGATCTTTGACTGTCTTACTTCAAAGCCTTGCCTTGAACAGGCAGTTTGATTAATTGGGTGATCTGGCTGTCAGAGCAGCCACTGAAACTTATTATATAAGAAATTAATCTTAATCAGTAGAGATTTGTTCAATTAATATTAATTTATTTGCTGGTGCTTAGCTTTGTCCTTTCAGAGTGGCTTCTGCATCACGAGCACTTATTCCCGTGCATAAATGCTCGCATCTTGGTAAGCGTGTCACATATCAGCCCATTTATTGCGGAGTTGCATTAGTTTCAGCTAAAATTGGCAATTTAAGTTTATAAATTGAGAAAATATTAGACTTTATTGGGTACACAGACATTTTATAAAGTCCACTAATAGCAAAAATTCTCTGTGCAAATTATAAAGATGGATATATCAGTTAGGTAGATAAATAGATAATTAAAAATAATAAAAATTGTGCATAGATAAACAGCAACAGCAATAATAGTAATAATATGAAAAACACGATCTAATGGGGTCAAAACTGAACAGCTGAAATCTAAAATGCTTGTAACAAGGCATAGTTTAATTTGGTGCTAAAAAGAAAACTCCTGCAAGTCCCTGGGACTGCAAGGCGATCCAACTGGTCAGTCCTAGAGGAGATCAACCCTGACTGCTCTTTAGAAGGCCAAATCCTGAAGAGGAAACTCAAAGACTTTGGCCACCTAATGAGAAGGAAGGACTCACTGGAGAAGAGCCACATGCTGGGAACGATGGCGGGCAAAAGAAGAATTGAATGATAGAGAATGAGGCGGCTGGATGGAGTCACCGAAGCAGTCGGCGTGAGCTTCAATGGACTCCAGAGGATGGTAGAGGACAGGAAGGCCTGGAGGAACATTGTCGATGGGATCGCAAGCTGTTACCATGGCAACTCCACAGCACTGTACAGTAGAAACTGTTTTAAAGCAGTACGGTGGAAGCCTTTTTAAGGCACAATAGGCTGTTAACAGAACACCACCCCCCCGAGAGGTTATAGGATTTCTTACTCCCGCAGTATTTGTTTCCAGAGAGTAGTAAGTCATCTGTGTACCAAGTTTAGATTGAAATTGCTTGAGGCGTTCCAGAGTTATGCTGGAACACAAACAAACAAACAAACACACACACACACACACACACACACACACACACACACACCTAGGCCTCCTCAACTCTTTATATTATATTGATATCAAAAAAATATGTAAATATTAGGAACTTGATGCTGGCTATACAGGGTCAAATATGATCTCTTATCCATGGTGGCACAGTGGTTAGAATGCAGTTTTGCAGGCTAACTCTGCCAACTGCCAGCAGTTCAATCCTGACCGGCTCAAGGTTAACTCAGCCTTCTATCCTTCCGAGGAGGGCTGTGAAAGCACTAAGAAGTGGTATATAAGCCCAAGTGCGAATGCTGTTGCTTCTTCAGTTTGAAAAACTGGAAAAAAAAACATCTTTTCTACAAGTCAATTAATGCGTTGAAAAAGTGATTGCTCTAGTTCTGCTGATTATACACAATTTGCGCCCAGGATTTCCTCTGTTCTCCACATTTGGATATTTATGATCTTAGAGATGCTCCAATTGTGGTTCTCTCCTTTCCCCTGGAAGACTGGCATTTTGTAGAAACGAATGACTATTTTTGAGTTCCTTATACGAGTTCCTATTTTTGCCGATCAAGCTCTCTTCCGAATGCAGCTGCACTCCCTTGCAAGGATATCTGTTCTTCTATAATGCAAATGGGTTAACGCTTTCAGTTTTACAAATCATCTAATAAAAGCATTAACCTTGGCCCGGTGCAGAATCTGCATAATGTGACAAAAACACTGATTTATAGTAAACATAATTAATGAGTGAATAGTCCTGCTTTATGGTACATCCTCTTTTGAAGCCGAGTCCCTCCAGGGGGGTTTAAAGGAAGAAAGGTTCCTCATTTATTGGTGTCAGAGCAATAAAACAGAGGTTGGATTCAAGGAAAACTTAATGAAAAGGAACAAAGAAAGGCCTAGAAGAGGTATTTCCACCTATCTGCATTTCCACTATCAAAAAGAGAATGGGATAAAACGTTTGTGAATTTGGCACAAGGTCTGGTTAGTCCTTGTTAAAAGAACATTATACTTTCATGGCATAGTGGGAAAATGCTGTAATGCTCTCCAAGGCACCTGGGGGCAGGACAAGAAGCAACGGGTGGAAACTAATCAAGGAGAGAAGCAACTTAGAACTAAGGAGAAATTTCCTGAGAGTTAGAACAATTGACCTCTGGAACAGCTTGCCTCCAGAAGTTGTGAATGCCCCAACCCTGGAAGTCTTTAAAAAGATGTTAGATAGCCATTTGTCTGAAATGGTATAAGGTTCCTGCCCACGCAGGGGGTTGGGCTAGAAGACCTACAAGGTCTCTTCCAACTCTGCTATTGTATTGTATTGTATTGTATTGTATTGTATTGTATTGTATTGTATTGTATTGTATTGTATTGTATTGTATTGTATTGTATTGTATTGTATTGTACATAAAACACTAGCTGGATACCTGTGCTTCATGTCGAAACTATGTAATCGGGCTATGCAGGAGAAATTCGGTTCATCATCCATTGGCTCAGTGGTGGTTGGTGATTGCAACACATAAGGGAATATCGTTCTTGCCGTCCTGAGTCCAGAAGCAGTTCCATAGGTGGAAGGTGTAGACATTTTGGCGAGGTACCGATGTTTAGTACTATAAGGAGCCCCAGACCGCTCCTGAGTGAAGGAGTGGAACGTCTGCCAGTTTGAACTGAGGTAACGGAATGTGAGGCAACTGGCAGTTGGAACAGAGTTCTTTTCAGGTGGGGAGGGGGAGTAGAATGTCTAACTCCTTAGCATCAGAGCATGCTAATATAAAGCAACTGGCAGTTGAAACAGAGTTCTTTGCAGGTGGGGAGGGGGAGTAGAACTCCTTAGCATCAGAGCGTATGAGAATTATTGATGATCTGATGGTCATTTCAAAAAACCCTTTTTTATCGAGCACCAAGAGGAAGATACATGCCAAATTTTAAGTTTGTAGGCTTTATGGTTCTGAAGATTTCGTGATGAGTGAGTGGTAAATATAGATTTCCAAAGGATGGAGAGAGGAGAGTTTCCAGTTTCCAGTTACTGAGAAAGTATACAGGCCACGCCCTCTGTCCTGAACCTTTCTAAATCAGCGACCCTCAACCTTTGGGCACCAGGAACCAGTTCCACAGAGAGTGGTTTTTCCGTGGACTGGAAGAGACGTGGCTTCACATGCTGCTTGCATTCTGTGGGTGGGGCTCCACTTGTTTGCGTGGCCCGATTTCTGGCCTGCTGTGGCTCATTTTCTGTAAAGTAGATTACATAACAACCCTAACTAAGAGAAAATACTGAGTTTATTAACACTGATCAATTGAAGCTGACAAGATTTAGACTGCAATCCTGCGGAGATTCCTATTCTGTTGCACGTAGAGGGATTTACATCTGAAGCAATGAAAGTGATTAGCAGAATTGGGCAATTAATTAACCAGAAAATCTAAAGGGACAGGCAGTGAATGAAAAAGGAAAGAGGAGGCAAAACCACACTTGCAGTAGAGTTTAGAGGAGACCTCAACATAAAACAACCCAGGTCGAAATGACCTTACATAAACCCAAGGTCACACTTTGGGAATTCTGGGTTTTCCAGATTCCCCGTCAGAGGTGGGGGAAAATATGATCCCTTTTATGACTTGTGGACTTCAACTCCCAGAATTCCCGAGCCAGCCATGTTGAGCGTTAAAGTCCACAGTCATAAAAGCCCTATAGTTCTCCACTCCTATGTGGAGATGGAATATGTTCAGAGAAAAGCAAGCAAGCAAATATAGGGTAGAACACCATCTGTTGGAAGAAATGTCCACCTCGATTCAGATCCAAGTGTGGAGAAAGACACTGGAAACATGGAGGCTGAACTAAGGAGAAATTTCCTGACAGTTAGAACAATTAACCTCTGGAACAGCTTGCCTCCAGAAGTTGTGAATGCCCCAACCCTGGAAGTCTTTAAGAAGATGTTAGATAGACATTTGTCTGAAATGGTATAGGGCTTCCTGCCCACGCAGGGGGTTGGACTAGAAGACCTACAAGGTCCCTTCCAACTCTGCTATTGTATTGTATTGTATTGATTGGAAAGATGGTTTTTAATGGTGGATAGGACGGACCACATGGCTTGAGATCCTGGGGGAAAAAGGGATCATATGCCTTGAAGATCTAGGAGAAAAAAAAGGACAGAAATGCTCAGAGAGCCTGAGTTTTATACCCTCTCTTTGGTCCTGCCTTGGAGCTTCCTGTTCCTGTTTAAGAAATGTATTCTGATTGGTGGTCAGACTCCCAGGGGGCAGGGGTATTAGCTAACTTTGTAGTCTTTTGAGTCTCAAGCTTGGTTGAGCTGTTGCTGGGTGATGATGTAATAGGCTGGCTCAGGCCTTAATTGCCCATTGACAAAGGTGGAGAGCTGAGTTTCTGCCCCCCTTTTAGGGGGAAATATTCTGTCCTTTTAATATTTCCTGAAACATCTCATTTTCCTAGGAGAGGGATGGGTGCTAACTTCCTACAGTTCTCTGTGAAGACGAGCAATAGTTTGTGGGACTCGAAAATATGCAGGGCAGCAGGCGAGAGAAAGAGAAATGAGCCCAGAAAATAAAATCCTGAATGGTGTGGAAAATGGGAATGTAGCTCAGTTTGCTTTCACCTTCTGAGGCCAAGGGAGTGATTCAAGCAAATCCTTTATACAAGGCATTATGAATAGAGCCATCTAGATCAGAGGTCTCATTCTTGCGGCCCGCGGGCCAATTGCGGCCCACAGGACGGTATCTTGTGCCCCCCACCGTGATATGAAAGTATAATATTAGTATTAATATTAGTATTAATATTAATATTAATATAAGGAATCCCTTATGCGGCCCCAGCCTCTGCCTCCAGCGGCCCCCGGGTAAATTGAGTTTGAGACCCCTGATCTAGATAGTTGACTTCCTCTTTCCAATAAGCTCTTTATCTCCTTAAGTTCTGGCATCTGCCGTAGGCTATTAAGAAAAACTGGGAGCTGCTTTCTGTCTCCATAAGCCTGTTTCTCCATTTCTCCCTTTGGGGCAGGGGTGGGCTGCTGGCGGGTTCGGGAGAACCTCTAACTAAGATTCTGTGCAGTTCGGAGAACTCCCAAATCCCACTCCTGGCTGGCCCCGCCCTCCCCACCCCTCCCGGGAGTCCCCACGCGGCCCGTTTTGGATGCAGGTAAGTGCAGGGCACACGCGGAGGCTTGGGGAGGGCGATAAACGGGCCTCCTGGAAGCTTGGAAAGACAGGATGATTCCGTTTCCGGCCCAGAGGGCATCCGGAGTCTGAGGAGGCCGTTTTCACCATCCCGGGGGATCGAATTAAGCCTCCAGAGTCCAGGGAGGGCAAAATCACCCACCACCACCGCCGTGGTGCAGGAGGCTGACTAGGCCACACCCACCAGGGCCACGCCCATCTAGCAACCGCGCAGAGAAGCTCTTGCTAAAAATTTTGAAGCCTACCTCTGTTTTAGGGAAATATAATATTCTGCTTTTTTAAATATTTCCCAAAATATTCTTTTTTTAAAACCTTTTTATTTTGTTTATGCAAACGTCACATCTTTGCAACACATGAAACTTCTTTTACATATCCGCTGTGATTCTTTTATCTGTACATATAAGTCTTTTATAACTATAACTTTATATATATATAGGGGTTGCCACAAAGAAGAGGGAGTCAAGCTATTCTCCAAGGCACCTGAGGGTAGGACAAGAAACAATGGGTGGAAACTAATCAAGGAGAGAAGCAACTTAGTACTGGGGAGAAAGTTCCCGACAATTAGAACAATTAATCAGTGGAACAAGTTGCCTCCAGAAGTTGTGAATGCCCCAACACTGGAAGTCTTTAAGAAGATGTTGGATAGCCATTTTGACTGAAACGGTATAGGGTTTCCTGCCTAGGCAGGAGGTTGGACTAGAACAGGGGTCTGCAAAGTCGGCTCTTTTAAGACTGGTGGACTTCAACTCCCAGAATTCCCCAGCCAGCATGCTGGCTGGGGAATTCTGGGAGTTGAAGTCCACCAGTCTTAAAAGAGCCGACTTTGCAGACCCCTGGACTAGAAGACCTCCAAGGTCCCTTCCAACTCTGCTATTGTATTGTATTGTATTGGTATGTGCATTTATATTATTTCATACATCTTTTTTCTTCATTCTATAGATAACATTCTATACATTCTATGGATAACAACCTTTATTACATTCGAGTCGTTTTGTATCCATTTCCTATTATTTATTTGCTACAGTCTATTTCGCATTTCTATCTTTTAAGCATTTTCCGGTTTTGCAGTTGTTTTTTTTAAATTGGTTGATCTTCTGCCTTTTTTAATATTTCCCAAAATATTTCATTCTCCAGGGGGACGACTGCCAATCTTGAGAAACACTGCTATGGGGCACACCATTGCCGGTTGCCAAACAACAATGGCACCAGTGGGGGTGGGGGGTGGGGGAAAAGCTGGCCACCTGCCTCTTCTGTGCATCTCAAAGCCCCCACATTCACTCCAGCCAGGGAGCGTGAATGCAAGGGAGACGGGAATTCTGGAAGTGAAACTTGGAAGGAGGGAAAAAAAGGCCCTTTCCTTAGCCACAGCTGTGGCTGAGCCTTCCAGATGTTTGCTTAGAGCTGTGCATTTCCAGAAGCGTCTAGCACAGGGGTCTCCAACCTTTGCAACTTTAAGTCTGAAGGACTTCAGCTCCCAGAATTCTCCAGCCAGCAAAGCTGGGAGCTGAAGTCCTTCACACTTAAAGTTGCAAAGGTTGGAGACCCCTGTGTTAAAGAACAAAAGCAAAGCTGGCTGGAGAATTCTGAGAGCTGAAGTCCTTCAGACTTAAAGTTGCAAAGGTTGGAGATCCTGGTCTAGCAGGAGCAATTTAAGGGGCTGATCAGTTCTAACTAACAAGAACGGGAGCTTTCTCTGTTTACATGCCTCACGTCCTAAAGCGATTTATCTCTTTGCTCAGTTAATAAGAAAAAACTGGAGAAGGGACTTGCCTGCCAGCCGGTTGGCAAAGGCCTGCCAGCCTGTTGGCCCACGAAGAGATGATTTAATTACTGAACTTCAGGCTCCTAAAGAAGGATGAAGCATCTCGATTTACAGACAATGTGTTTTTCATTAATTAAGAAAGTTGAATCAGAGGAAGAGAGAGATTGCCAGGAAGCCGCGCTACTCCAAAATCCCTTGTTCTTCTATCTAGCCCGAAGCAGAGCCAAGCCTGGGCCTATTTTTCTTCTGCAAACAGGAGCCAAAGGACATGGGAAGAACAATAAAGGCCAATCATTTGTCTAGACAGAAAATGAAATAAAATCCAAACACTGGGCCCTTCTCAGATGCATGTCCCATCTCATTACATTCAAGTCATTGCCAGGCTTCAAGACTTTGGCTAGGCTTTTGATCGCAGACTTTCAGAGAGGATGCTACCCCAAAGAGGCAAATATATGCAGATCGTAAAAGACGGAAGCTTTTTAAAGAGACACGCCAGACGCAAACTAGATAGAAGGAATTCAGTTCTGAGTAAGATAGCGGTGGGAGAAAGTACCCGAGGTGGTATTCAGCAGGTTCTGAGCAGTTCTGGAGAACCGGTAGTGGAAATTTTGAGTAGTTCGGAGAACCCGTAAATACCACCTCTGGCTGGCCCACCCCCATCTTTCTCTGCCTCCCGAGTCTCAGTTGATTGGGAGGGAATGGGGATTTTGCAGTATCCTTCCCCTGGAGTGGGGAGGGAATGGGGATTTTGCAGCATCCTTCCCCTGGAGTGGGGAGGGAATGGGGATTTTGCAGTATCCTTCCCCTGGAGTGGGGAGGGAATGGGGATTTTGCAGCATCCTTCCCCTGGAGTGGGGAGGGATTGGGGATTTTGCAGTATCCTTCCCCTGGAGTGGGGAGGGAATGGGGATTTTGCAGTATCCTTCCCCTGAAGTGGGTGGGAATGGAGATTTTGCAGTATCCTTCCCCTGGAGTGGGGAGGGAATGGAGATTTTGCAGTAACCTTCCCCTGGAGTGGGGAGGGAATGGGGATTTTGCAGCATCCTTCCCCTGGAGTGGGGAGGGAATGGGGATTTTGCAGTATCCTTCCCCTGGAGTGGGGAGGGAATGGAGATTTTGCAGTATCCTTCCCCTGGAGTGGGGAGGGAATAGAGATTTTGCAGTATCCTTCCCCTGGAGTGGGGAGGGAATTGGGATCTTACAGGAGCTTTCCCCTGCAAGGCCCACAAGCCACACCCACCAACCCATGTCACACCCAGCAAGCCACGCCCACAGAACTGGTAGTAAAATTTTTTGAATCGCACCAGTTGTGTGTGGTTATAAGAAAATGGATCTGTAACTGCTGACAGTGCTTCCTAAATACATCCGCAATATCCTGCATTTTCCAAGCAATCGGGAATCCTGCTTATTGAAGGATTTTCTAATGGTACGGTTGGAGCCTGTGCCAAATTCATTTATAAATGTTCCTTCAGATACTTTGCCAAATATATACGTCACGTAGAGACTCCGTTTCTCCTTCTATTGATATTCAGACAAACACTGGGATAAAGTTTGAATCCACTAAAAAAAAAAAAGCCAGTCACTGGCTGTGCTCAACTTACGACCCAGTGGTGGGTTTCTGCAGGTTCGCATCTACTCGCGAGAGCCGGTTGGTGAAATTTAGAGAACCGGTGAGAGGGGGTTCCACCGGCGTACCTGGAAGTAAATCTGGCCCGCCGCTGCCAGTGATCCAACGGGAAGGAAAGGAAAGGAAGGAAGGAAGGAAGGAAAGAAAGAAAGAAAGAAAGAAAGAAAGAAAGAAAGAAAGAAAGAAAGAAAGAAAGAAAGAAAGAAAGAGAAAGAATTTATCATCACAATTGAGTCCAAAATTTTGGTTGCTAAGCAAGAGCGTTGTTAAATGAGTTTCACCACATTTTAAAAGGTGGCCACTCCCACCCTGTCACATGACTGCCAAGCCACGCCCACAAAATAGGCCACACCTACAGAGTAGGTTCTAAAAAATTTGAAACCCACCACTGTTACGACCATAATTGAACTTGGAATTACAGCCTATATATACATTGTGTAACCAGTTCTGTTCCCTCCCATACCAGGGTTTTGTATTTATTCCCCTGGCTCAGCTGATATAGGAGGAGGACCTGTGGCTCAGTGGCAGTTACAACTGCCTCACATGTAATACTTCCCAGGTTCAAATCCCAGTAAGGGTATGGCTAGCTGATGAGAGCTAAATAGCTTGAAATAGATCTATACTAGTCTCCCTTTATTTATTTAACAGCACAAACGTAACGCGTGCACACATACACACACACAGTGGTGGGCGTTAAATGAACTCAACGGCCATTAAAAGCGAGTCCATTGTTTGCAAGGGGCATTTTTTTTTTGAAACGCAAAGTAAATTCCAGTTTCTTGCAAAAAAAAAGATCATGTGACCGCAGGCCACTGCAAACAGCTGTGAATGGGGATTTGTTGCCAAGTTCCCAAAAATACAACCACATGATCTTGACTAGATAGGAGAACCTGGCTGTTGGAACTTTGAATCCAGGTCATAAGTATCTTTTTGGGGATTCTGTTGTAACTTAGACTTAACGTTGTTAAGTGAGAACTCTCTGTAGTTTGCTAATGCCAACATCTATTTCTAGGAAATTATTGTTGAATATGAACTTGAGATGTCTGAATAGATGTCCCATCAGTGTTCTGACCTAGGCTTCCCCGGCAGAATGAAGCCAAGTGCTCGTCTCGATAAACCTCTTTTATTTAATTTACAATGAAGTCTTCTCCAGCAAAGTGTCAGCTCACCATCTTTCAAGATAGTTCACAATTACAGACCTTGATCAGGCTTGGAGAGTGGCCAGGCCGAGATAATAATAATAATAATAATAATAATAATAATAATAATAATAATAATAATAATAATAATAATAATAATAATAATAATAATAATAATAATATTATTATTATTATTATTATTATTATTATTATTATTATTATTATTATTATTAAATTTATAACCCGCTCTCTCTCCCCAAAGGGACTCGAGGCGGGGCACAGGGAAATTAAAAATACATATAAAAACCATAAACAATACAGTATTAAAAAAGAATTAAACTAAAACCCTGCGCTAAAATCCCATGTTAAAACTAAAACAACCCCTAAAAAACCCTAAAAACAGTTAAGTTATCCCAGGCCGGCCAAGCAGAAGAAATGTGTTTTTAATTTTTGACGGAAGGAGCGGAGGTCCGTGGTTGTTCTGATTTCGGGGAGAAGGTCGTTCCAGAGGGTCGGGCCCGCCACAGAGAAGGCCCTTCCCCTGGGCGTCGCCCGCTGGCATAGCCTGGTGGACGGCACCCGAAGAAGTCCCTCTCTGTGGGAGCGGATCGGCCGCAGGGATGTATGGGGCAGGATGCGATCCCGCAGATAGCTAGGTCCCGTGCCATCTTTCAGACGCCACAATACTTGGCAAGAATGCAGGAATGAACTAATTGTCTCCTGCAAACTCCCCTCCCCTTTCGCTCCTCTTTTATTCCCTCTGATGGGGGGGCATTCACCATCCACCTGTGGCCTTACTCCCAAGTCGACCCTTGTTCCTTAGCTGTTCCCTTCATCTGGCAACTCTGCACATGCGCACACTGGGAACAGGCTCCAGCTGCTCATCTGCCCCACTGATGTCTGACTCTGAAGGCAGCTGATAGCTGGCATATGGCCCTGGCCCCTTCTCTGCCTCCAATGCAGAGCCCTCATCAGAGCCTTCCCCAGACTCCAGGACTGTCCCATGTTCCTATCCTCACTGTTTGAATCTTCTGCCAGCTCTGCTGGCCGCTGGCAGGCCACAACAATCAGCCCCAATTCTTTGCCCAATAGCGAATGAGGACGGGGATTATATGCTAGTTATCTCTCACAGACTTACACAATGCTCAAGGTGCTAGTAACAACCTTTAAAGCGCTCCATGGCAAGGGACCTAGGTGCTTGCAAGACCGTCTCCTACCAAATACCTCCCTTCGACCAGTCCGCTCCCACAGAGAGGGCCTCCTCAAGGTGCCGTCAGCCAGTCAATGTCGGCTGGCGAACCCCTAGGGGGAGAGCCAGTGGTGGGTTTCAAATTTTTTAGAACCTACTCTGTAGGTGTGGCCTATTTTGTGGGCGTGGCTTGGCAGTCATGTGACAGGGTGGGAGTGGCCACCTTTTAAAATGTGGTGAAACTCATTTAACAACGCTCTTGCTTAGCAACCAAAATTTTGGACTCAATTGTGATGATAAATTCTTTCTTTCTTTCTTTCTTTCTTTCTTTCTTTCTTTCTTTCTTTCTTTCTTTCTTTCTTTCTTTCTTTCTTTCTTTCTTTCTTTCTTTCTTTCTTTCTTTCTTTCTTTCCTTTCCTTTCCTTCCCGTTGGGTCACTGGCAGCGGCGGGCCAGATTTACTTCTGGGTCCGCCGGTGGAACCCCCTCTCACCGGTTCTCTAAATTTCACCAACCGGTTCTCGCGAGTAGGTGCGAGTAGGTGCCTGCAGAAACCCACCACTGGGGAGAGCCTTCTCTGTGGCAGCTCCTGCCCTCTGGAACGACCTGCCCCCTGACCTCCGCACAGCTACGGACCTGCACCTGTTCTGCCAAGCCCTGAAGACCCATCTTTTTCGTACGGCCGGCCTGGTGTAGCTTTTAATCTGGTTTTATTGGGGTTTTTATTGTGCATTTTAGAGCAGGCTTAGTATTTAATTTATTTTTAGCATAGGTATTTATATTGATGTTTTTATTATTGTTTTTTTATCATAGCCTGTTCACCGCCCTGAGTCCCGTAAGGGAGAAAGGGCGCTATACAAATTCGAATACAATTACAATTACAATCTTTGCATGAAATATATTAGATTAGATAGAACCAACAGAAGTTTTTGATTCACGTTCTTATATTGAAAACTATAAAGCCCTTTTAAATAGCCTGTTTTCCCAAATCCACGCAGTGAAGAAAAGCAGTATCATTTTCTTAGCTTTGGATTTATTAAAGACTCGGATGTCAGAGAGAGAGGAGGGACTCTGTACACCATGAATAATTTTGTATTGTATTATTTAAACAGATCTCAGTGGCATCCCTCATCCTTCTTTCCCCTTATCCCTTGAAAGAAAGGCATTGATATTTAATGGAAGATTGCTTAAAAACAGCCCAGTGAAAAAATAATCTTGTAGAAACATGCAGGGGGAAAAAATATATGGGCCTATAACCAAGTTTTCTGCTAACCGAAAAGGTAGGGGCTTCTACATGAGGCAGGGCATTGGCATAAAGTGAGACCTGGTTGTTAAGAGTGAAATGATGTGGGGTGGGGCTGGATGACCCAAAGGGTCCCTTTTTCTGAATAGCTCTGAATAAGCTCTGAATAGTCTGAGTTGCAACAGGAAGCCTGAAAGGAAATTCAAATGTCAAACCGCAAACACCTGCTTGGAAGGCCCTTGCAGGCAGACAGGAGGCATAACCACAAAAGCTAGAGGTTCGTCTTAGCAAAAACAGGATATGTTTGTGGTTTTCTTTTTCATTACGATCATTTAACCCAGGGGTCTGCAAAGTTGGCTCTTTTAAGACTGGTGGACTTCAACTCCCAGAGTTTCCCAGCCAGCTATGCTGGCTGGGGAACTCTGGGAGTTGAAGTCCACCAGTCTTAAAAGAGCCAACTTTGCAGACCCCTGATTTAACCTATCAGAAACTAGCCGTGATGAAAGTTGCTTGTATTGAAGTATAAAACTCTGTATTCCCTTTTGGAAGAAATTCAGAATTCTTGGATGCTAGCCTGAACTAGCTTTCTGAATCATGGCAGCCATAATAAACTTTTCCTGATTTTGAGAAGTCCAAGTCTCGAGCTCTCTTTTTCTGCAACATGCAGGCCTCCCAAAAACGGCCTGTTTTTTTCAAAAACGGGCCTGTTGTTTTGTTAAAAAAGGATAGCCTTTAGGAGGCTTGTAGAGTGCTCCTGGGGAGAGGGCAAAGAATGAGCAAAAAATGGCCCGTTTTTCACAAAAATGGGCCCTTTTTTGAAAAGAGAGACATACATAACCTTTAGAAGGCTTATAGAGTGCATCTGGGGGCTGGGGGGGCAAAAATGAGGAAAGGACGGTCTGTTTTTTGCTCATTTCTGCCCTCCCCAGCCCCCAGGATCTCTCTGAGAGCCTCCTAAAGGCTCTGCACGGCCATTTTGGTGAAGGGGCCGGGGTTTCAGGAGGCAAAAAAAAGCTGTATTCAGTGTATAAGACGCACCCAGATTTCCACCATCTTTTTTGAGGGAAAAAGGTGCGTCTTATACTCCGAAAAATACAGTATATGAAATCTTGTGCTGTGCTCAGTTCTGGTAGGTTTCTATCTTGCCAGGCATAAGAATCTAATAACCGCTGAAACGATGTCAAACAGTCATAACAGGAGTTGAATGCTTGCAAGGCGTGTATGAGAAAAAACCCTTTTCAAAAAATGAGAAACTCAGGTGACCTAGATGGCATCCTGATCTCATCTATTCTGGAATACGGTGGTGTAAAAGGTTGACAATCAAGGGTTAGAGTTTATTTCCTTTTATAAATTGATTTCTTCTGTCCTTGAACTGAGCTCCAGCTGGCTTGTCGTTATCACTTATTTCCCCTGCCACACATTCACCCAGCGGTTCGGTAACGTTTGGGTAGCAAATATATCGGTAGTGCTTTCATGAGCAATGAAACAGCAGTGGCTGTTTAACTTTGCATATGCTATGTTTTCATTTATTTCAAACTAGGCATTACCCAGGTATTTTATTTATAGGGGGAAAAATGTCCAAACCAAATGTAATTTCTAATGTTGAATTTTCTCCCTTACTAGAGGGAGCCCCCTTGTGGAGTACTTTGAAGCTGTTACCATGACAACTCCACTGCACTGTACAGTAGAAGTCATTTTAGAGCAGTGCAGTAGAAGCCATTTTAAGGCACAACAGGTTGTATCTTAACAGAACACGCACCCTGAGAGCAGTGGTGGGTTGTTAACCAGTTTACTACTGCTTTGCTTGTGCTTGTGCGTGAGCGTGCCACCCTTCTGCGCAGGCGCACAAGGGTGGGGCGGATGGGCGGAGCCTGCCAACGCTGCCACTACTGGTTCAGCCAAAACGGGTCAAACTGGGAGCAACCCACCTCTACCCAAGGGGTGTTAGGGATATCTTATCATTGTTTACAGCAACGTATCTCTTTACTGTCCGGTGAATTACACTATTCTGCATTCATTTGCTAACACTGGTTACGGGGCCAAAGTTGTGACACTGGTTCTGAACCCAGAGTAGCTATCAAGTAGAAATCTATGGGCTGATCCATGGGACGGAAGAGCCACTGCTATTAGCAAAGCCCCACCCTAGCCCTGTCGATAAAAGGCAGGATGTGAAGATGAACAGATGTGGCAGACAACTATTCTTCTCCCTGGAGGTGGGTGATGAGGAAGAGGAGGAACAGCTGGGTCCAGTGCCTGACGCACAGATGCACAGAAGGCAGAGGAGAGGAGAGCAGTGGAAATCTATGGGCTGGTCCTTGGGACGGAAGAGCTGCTGCTGTTAACAAAGCCCATTCCTAGCTCTGGGAATAAAAGTCAGGGGAAAGAGATGAACAGATGTGGCAGATAACTATTCCTCTCCCTACCTTGTTAGCCTGCGGTGAAACTTTTTGCCGGGGCCACCGGCGCTCCTAATAAAGGAATCGTTGCATTAACTAGAGACGGTTTGTCGTGTTTGGGGAGCCTGGTCCGAACACAGAGAAAATGACTATTGGCCAACTGGATGCACCCCAGAAGGAGGCATTACTTGAACTTATAGCTACTGACCAAGCACTTGGAAATGAGCTATCGTTCGCCAGCCGAGCTGATCACCGAGGCAGTGCATAATTTGCGGCAATTTATTTGCATAAGTTGCTGATTCAGCTACCTATTAAAACTGGCCTTTGCACTTTTAGGGGGGGGGTCATAATAAGATGCCCATTTGTGGCGGGGTGGGGGGTAGGCATCCGAGGCCATGGATTTATAGCCTGTGCAGTTTATGGATGGGGAAATCCAGAACTGCCTTTCTGACATTTCTTTCCCTTTCTTTAAAAGGAAAAAAAACCCAACCTAAATGAAAACGATGTGATCGGCTTGCTTCCTTTTCATGAATATTCATTTGAATTCATTCCTTGCTGCTAACTCGCCGGCCAGGGCAGTAAATCTGGGAGCTATTCTCTGAGTGATTCACCAGGCAGAGGGATAATAGCAACCTGGAGACCATTTATACTTTAGACTCGGGGA
This sequence comes from Rhabdophis nuchalis, assembly GCA_039707465.1. Classification (NCBI taxonomy): domain Eukaryota; kingdom Metazoa; phylum Chordata; class Lepidosauria; order Squamata; family Natricidae; genus Rhabdophis; species Rhabdophis nuchalis. Next base: position 12,225,715 of record CM077648.1, on the reverse strand, counting down.
TTGATTCAAGGAGAAAGAAGGCACCGTGCGCCTCCCTACGTACACAAAGTGGGTCCTGGGTTCCACTCTTGACATTTCCTGACTGTCTGGGAAAGACGAATGTCTGGGTTTTATGGGCCAGCTCTTCCCAACCTGATGATCGTCCTGATGAGTCTGAAGCTCCTAGAACAGTGCTTCTCAACCTTGTCAACGTGAAGATGTCTGGACTTCAACTCCCAGAATTCCCCAGCCAGCGTTCGCTGGCTGGGGAATTCTGGGAGTTGAAGTCCCAACATCTTCAGGTTGACAAGGTTGAGAAACACTGTCCTAGAATTTCTAGCCAAGAGTTATATACTTCTAGATCTATGGAGACTCTCAACCATCCAGCCCAATGGCATGACATGAGAGCTGACATGATTTCCCCCTGAGTTGTGGTGGGATTCAAATTTTTTCACTAGCGGTTCTGTGGGCGTGGCTTGGTGGGCATGGTGTGGCTTGGTGGAAGGAGAAGGGGAGGGATACTGCAAATCTCCATTCCCTCCCCACTCCTGGGGGAAGGATACTGCAAAATCCCCATTCTCTCCCCACTCCTGCGGGAAGGATACTGGAAAATCCCCATTCTCTCCCCACTCCTGGGGGAAGGATACTGGAAAATCCCCATTCCCTCCCTACTCCTGCGGGAAGGATACTGCAAAATCCCCATTCTCTCCCCACTCCTGAGTGAAAGATACTGCAAAATCCCCATTCCCTCCCTACTCCTGGGGGAAGGATACTGCAAAATCCCCATTCTCTCCCCATTTCTGGGAGAAGGATACTGCAAAATCCCCATTCCTGAGGGAAGGATACTGCAAAATCCCCATTCCCTTCCCCAATTCCTGGAGGAAGGATATTGCAAAATCCCCATTCCCTCCCCCCATTCCTGGAGGAAGGTTACTGCAAAATCCCCATTCCCTCCCCACCCTACTAAGCTGCTTTCCAGCTCTGTTCTCCCATGCAGGGCAACATAAGAAGACCCAGCCAATCAGCTGGGACTCGGAAGGCAGTGAATAGATGGGGGCGGGGCCATCCAGAGGTGGTATTTGCCGGTTCTCTGAACTACTCAAAATTTCCACTCCTGGTTTGTCAGAACCAGTCAGAACTGGCTGAATACCACCTCTGATTTCCCCTTCTTTGTGGGATTCCCCAAGGCTAGAACTGTCTTTGTCTCATTATAGATGGGGAACTCATTAGATTTGCAAACGACACCAAGCTGTTAGAAATGGAATGGAACAGAATAGAAATATATATTCTATTCTGTCCTATCCTATCCTATCCTATCCTATCTTATCCTATCCTATCCTATCCTATCCTATCCTATCCTATCCTATCCTATCCTATCCTATCCTATCCTATCCTAACCTGTGGTTTGGGTTTCCTGCCTAAGCAGGGGGTTGAACTGGAAGACCTCCAAGGTCCCTTCCAACTCTATTATTCTTATTCTTATTCTTATTCTTATTCTTATTCTTATTCTTATTCTTATTCTTATTCTTATTCTTATTCTTATTCTTATTCTTATTCTTATTCTTATTCTTATTCTTCTACTCTATTCTTATTCTTAGTCTTATTTTTACTCTACTCTACTCTACTCTACTCTACTCTACTCTACTTAACTCTACTCTACTCTACTCTACTCTACTCTACTCCACTCCACTCCACTCCACTCCACTCCACTCCACTCTATCTTTCCAGCTTTGAAACAAACGAAAAGGGCTTGAAGATTGCCTCTCTTTCTTACAGTAGAAAACTGGTCTTTGCGAGGGTTGGCTTTTCTTTTTTGTTAAGTACTTTTTCACAGAGTGGAGAATCATTTTTACTGTGGTATCATGTCCACTTCCACTGGCTACGAAACTACGGTGCAGGATCCCACAAATGCAGCAGGACTAACCCTATTAAGATGGTCTCTGGCAGCCTCTGGATGTGACTAACCCAGAGCAGCTCGGAGATACCCAGCCTGGCTCCCAGCTCTGCATCCTAGCATATAACATTTATTTCCTGCGAGCCGAGTGAGATATCGCTCCAAATTAAGCGTGCGTGGTATTAATTGATGGATGACTCTCCGATTGATTAATCTCATTAGGGTCTGGTTTATTAAACGGGAGCTGAGATGGAAAGGCGCACATATCTCTTTTATGAGGCTATTTTGGTCCTGGGGTGCCCTGTAATAAGGGAAAATATTAAAGGTAGCCTTTTCTCTTATTAAATTGTAAATTACGGGGGCATCTCGCTAAGTATGCATGTAGAGGATCTGGCAATAAACACATCCAGGCTGGAGAAAGATGGCTTTAAAAGCATTAAAATTGGCAGAGGATTTATTTCCTGGGGTGAGGCTGTGTGTGTGTGTGTTTATGTGTGTGTTGTCACGTCTAGTAAAAGAGATTTTTTTGAGACACAACTAGAGAAGCATGAAACCTTACTCCATTTCAAGAAAATGGTTGTTCAATTTTTTAAAAAACAACAACAACAACACTCCAATGTTTGGAAGTAAATTGTTCGGATCTGGATGGGAAGTAACGGACTTAGGCTCAACCCGACCAAGACCGAGTGGCTGTGGTTTCCGGCTGCCCGATTCAACCAGCTCTCTCCAACGCTGGCCATAGGGGGCGAACATCTTGCCCCTGTGGATGGGGCGCGCAACTTGGGTGTCCTCCTGGATACCCGGCTGTCCATGGAAGATCAAGTGACAGCCGTGGCCAGGAGGGCGTTTTACCAGGTTCGCCTGGTACGCCAGTTGCGCCCCTTATTGGATCGGGACGCCCTTCGCACAGTCACTCATGCTCTCGTGACATCCCGACTGGATTATTGCAACTCTCTCTACATGGGGCTCCCCTTGAGGTGTACCCGGAGGCTTCAGTTGGTCCAGAATGCAGCCGCGCGAGCAATTATGGGCACCTCTAGGTTTGCCCATGTAACACCGCTGTTGCGCGAGCTGCACTGGCTACCTGTCGTCTTCCGGGTGCGCTTCAAGGTGTTAGTTACCATCTTCAAAGCGCTCCATGGCTCGGGACCTAGCTACCTGCGGGATCGGATCCTGCCCCATACATCCTCACGGCCGATTCGCTCCCACAGAGAGGGACTTCTCCGGGTGCCGTCCACTAGACTTTGTCAGCGGGCGACGCCCAGGGGAAGGGCCTTCTCTGTGGCGGGCCCAGCCCTCTGGAATGACCTTCCCCCCGATATCAGGACAACCACGGACCTCCGCTCCTTCCGCTTAAAATTAAAGACGCACTTTTTTCGTCTGGCCGGCCTAGGATAGTCTCTTTTTAGGTTAGGGTTTTTTAGGGGTAATTTTTAGTATAGTTTATGGGTTTTAGCGCACGATTTATTTAATCTATTTTTAACTTTGTATTTTGTATTTGTTTGTGATTTATTTGTATTTTTAATTGCCTGTGCCCCGCCTCGAGTCCCCTTGGGGAGAGAGAGCGGGATAGAAATTAAAATTATTATTATTATTATTATTATCCTGTGATTAATTGTTCTCACGGTCAGGAAATTTCTCCTTAGTTCTAGGTTGCTTCTCTCCTTGATTAGTTTCCACCCATTGCTTCTTGTCCTGCCCTCAGGTGCTTTGGAGAATAGTTTGACTCCCTCTTCTTTGTGGCAAAACCCCTGAGATATTGGAAGACTGCTATCATGTCTCCCCTGGTCCTTCTTTTCATTAAACTAGACATAACCAGTTCCTGCAACCGTTCTTCATATGTTCTAGTCTTCAGTCCAGTGGTGGGTTTCTGCAGGCTCGTACCTACTCGCGAGAGCCGGTTGGTGAAATTTAGAGAACTGGTGAGAGGGGGTTCCACCGGCGTACTTGGAAGTAAATTTGACTCGCCGCTGCCAGTGACCCAACGGGAAGAAAAGGAAAGGAAGGAAGAAAGGAAAGAAAGAAAGAAAGAAAAAAGAAAGAAAGAAAGAAAGAAAGAAAGAAAGAAAGAAAGAAAGAAAGAAAGAATTTATCATCACAATTGAGTCCAAAATTTTGGTTGCTAAGCAAGAGCATTGTTAAATGAGTTTCACCACATTTTAAAAGGTGGCCACTCCCCCGTCACATGACTACCAAGCCACACCTACAAAATAGGCCACACCCACAGAGTAGGTTCTAAAAAATTTGAAACCCACCACTGCTTCAGTCCCTTAATCATCTTTGTTGCTCTTCTCCACACTCTTTGTGTGTGTAGATATCTCTGTGTGTATATATTTAAGGACAGAAATTTGCAGTGGGAAGCCCATGCATAATTCTGAAAATGGACACAAATACAGAAATTGCACTACTGAATTCTAGATGTTTGTGGAGATTCTCAGCCATCCAGGTCATGGTTGTCCCAAAGTTACTTTTTCAAGAGACAAATGGACTTTCTGGTTTTATCCTTTGAAGATGTCTCACTTCCCCTCCAAGAAGCGTCTTCAGCTCTGACTGGAATTCCCCACCAATCCAGTCAGATCTGGAGAAGTTTCTTGGATGAGAATCGAAACAGCTTCACAGAAAAAAAAACACCTGGAAAATCCAGTTGTTTCTTGGAAAAAGCAACTTTGAGACAACTGAATTCTAGCTTTTGCTATCAAATTTGATTCTGGGATCCCGGAGTTGTAAATGGGGTGGCAGGAAAATTGTACACCTGAGACTCTTTGTTTTTGCATTGATGTTTGTGATCTCTTTCTTTATTGCAACTTTTGCCAACCTAATATTCTCCAGCTATCAATTTCCTAGTTGGCTGGGAACACTAACCTGTCATTCTGGGACTCAGAGGGGGTTGGCATACCTATTTGCGGGTGACTGCTGTGTTGGGATACATAGCATGAGAGGGACAATGGCTTCCAGATGTTCTCCCACCCTTTAATAATAGTTCTGCTTTGGGTCGTGTGATCAAAAACAGCAATGGGGGAGAGATGGATGAATTGGAAGCTCTCTGAACCATTCCTCAACTGTTTCTCCTACTAAGATGTCCTGAAGATTAGATTATAGATAGTTTAGATGGATGGATGGACAGATGGACAGACATATAGACAGGCAGATAGATGATAGGTAGTAAGGTAGGTAGATGGTGGATGAATGGATAGCTAGATAGCTAGATAGATAGTGGGTGGATGGATAGATAGATGGTTGGGTGGATGGCTGGATAGATAGATAGGTAAGTAGGTGGGTAGGTAGGTAGGTGGGTGGGTGGATAGATAGATAGATGATAGAGATAGATAGATAGATAGATAGATAGATAGATAGATAGATAGATAGATAGATAGATAGATAGATAGATTGGTTGATTAAAAAAGTGAGTAGGTGGATAGATAGATAGATAGATAGATAGATAGATAGATAGATAGATAGATAGATAGATAGATAGATAGATAGATAGATAGATAGATAGATAGATTAAAAAAGTATTTGCCCTGGAAAGGGATGGTGACAGAATGTTCTATTCTATTCTATTCTATTCTATTCTATTCTATTCTATTCTATTCTATTCTATTTAAAATAATGTTTCATAAACTATAGTGGCTTGCACTATAGTTTATAAATCTGTCTATCTATCTATCTTTCTATCTATCTATCTATCTATCTATCTATCTATCTATCTATCTATCTATCTATCATCTATCTATCTATCTATCTATCTATCCATCCGCCTACCTACCTACCTACCTACCAACCTACCTACTTACCTACCTACCTACCTACCTACCTACCTACCTACCTACCTACCTACCTACCTACCTATCTATCTATCTATCTATCTATCTATCTATCTATCTATCTATCTATCTATCTATCTATCTATCTATCCGCCCACCCACCCATTGATTGAGTTGAGGTAAATGGTGGAAAGCATGGGGGGGAGATGAAAAAGGAGACATTTTTTGAGGGAAAAATCTTTTTAATTTTTTTCTTAAAATACTAAAGGGGGCCCTTTTTGGTTTTATAACAGAACAATATGCTTTTTATGGCTGTCCTTTCTTGGGAAGAATTAATGATTCGGTCAAAGAGAATGGATCAAATTCTTTTTCTTATCTAACTTCCCCCGAAAAGCATCCATTCTCTCCTCAGAATCACCAGGCATGAAATAGTTAGTCTCCATTGGTTCCACCAATGAGCCGTATTAAAGGTGGTAAAATAAAATAGAATGAAGATGAAAATGGCAGAGAGAGATATATATATATATAAAAGTCAAATACCACTCACTCATCACAAAATCTCCAGAACTGTAAAGCCGTAAACTGTAAAGCCTACAAACTTGAAATTTGGCAGGTATGTTCCTCTTGGCTTCTAAGTGCTCACTAAGAAAGGATATTTTTGAAATGACCATCAGCTTATTAGTATTTCTTATACAGTAATTAACGTGCTCTGATGCCAAGGGATTCTATTCCCCCTCCCCACCTAAAAAGAACTATGATCCAACTGCCAGTTGCCTTATTCTGATGCTAAAGCGTTAGACATTCTACTCCCCCTCCCCACTTGAAAATAACTCTGTTCCGACTGCCAGTTGCCTCACATTTCGTTACCTCAGTTCAAAGTGGCAGATTTTCCACTCCTTCACTTAAGAGTAGTCTCGGGCTCCTTACAGTACTGAACATCGGTACCTTACTAAAATATCTACGCCTTCCACCTAGGTCCCTTCCAGCTCTGCTATTATATTGTATTGTATATATTGCAGGTTTTTGTGCATGTCAGCTGCCGTTGACTCTTCGTTTGAAGAAAATTCCCCTGCAGGTGACAGAAACATGCCGGAAAAGGGAGCATTTGCAAGCCACTTTTAGCCCAGGAATGCAAGGAATGTAGGTTGTAGAAGTCTTGCCTCAGTGCTGGCAAAGGGACATTAAATGTGCATGAAACAGAGTAATGGCCACAGCGTTGCTTTTTCGTAGCACCCCAGGAAGGGAAGGGGGGAAAAAAATTAACCTGCTGTTTCACGTCTTATATTATGGGTAACCTTTAGCGGATGCTAATTACAATTGTAATTTCATGTTGAAAACCCTGTTAGGAGTGTGGAGCTGATTAATTATCTCCCGCCCCCTTCCCTGTATAAAATCAGAGAGAAAAAATGGGCATCATCCTTCTTCAGAACTGAAGAAGCTTCTTGGATGAGAAGTGAAATGTCCTCACGGAACAAACAAAGAAAGTCCAGTTGCCTTTTGAAAAAAATCTTCTTTGGAACTGTTTAAAATCATTGCCTTCATTAGAGCTGGATTCGGTCTAGTTTGCCCCGAGACATCATACCGAAAGAAGTGCAAATACTAAAATGAGGCAGGGCATAAAGCGATTTTTAGACATAAGAGTGAAATGAGTCGGGGTCAGACTAGATGATCCTTAGTCATTTTTATTTTTACGCTTTGTAAGGTACAAAAAGCATCTTTGAGATAGGAAGCTCACTCAGGAAATTCAAATGTCAAACCGCAAACACCTGCTTGTAAATAGGTCGAGTTAGTTGGTAAGTCCCTTGCAAGTCAGACATAGGGCTTAACCACATAAATCAGAACGAAACTAGTGTTTCCTGCATGCTTCTCTGCCTAGCAATAAGGAGCTGAACCAATCAGCGATGTGTTAAGTGCTGTTTTGTAAAAGTATAAGAATGTGTTTTTGCTATCAGAAGACTGTTCAGAAGCTACATGCTGGCCTTTGACTAGCTTTCTAAACCTGGCAGCCATAAATAAACTTTTCCTGATTCTGAGAAGTCCAAGCCTTGTTATTTCCTGCAACAATAACAAGAGAAGAATTCATATTTTGTTGTTGACCTTGACGCTTGTGAGAACATGTTTGATTTGGAACCAAGGGGCACCAAAAAAAAAAGGGAGATCTCAAAAGATACTATTTATTTACAGCAGGGGGAGTCAAATGTTTAAAAATGTCTTTGGTTCCTCTTGCGATTAAATTTTTTTTAGCATCTTCTCCAAGGCAAGGACAATTTCTGAGATGCCATAAACATACGAGTCTCAGCATTATAAAAAAGATTCTGAGACTCTGGAAAGAGTGCAGAGAAGAGCAACAAAGATGACTAGGGGACTGGAGATTAAAACATGAAGAATGGTTGCAGGAACTGGGTATGTCGAGTTTAATGAAAAGAAGGACTAGGGGAGACATGATAGCAGTCTTCCAATATCTCAGGGGTTGCCACAAAGAAGAGGGAGTCAAGCTATTTTCCAAGGCTCCTGAGGGCAGAACAAGAAGCAATGGGTGGAAACTAATCAAGGAGAGAAGCAACTTAAAAACTGAGGAGAAATTTTTTGACATTTAGAACAATTAATCAGTGGAACAGAAGTTGCCTCCAGAAGTTGTGAATGCCCCAACACTGCAAGTCTTCAAGAAGATGTTGGATAGCCATTTGTCTGAAACCATATAGGGTTTCCTGCCTAGGCAGGGGGCTGGACTAGAAGACCTCCAAGGTCCCTTCCAACTCTGCTATTGTATTGTATTGTATTGCATTCCGGATGCAATGGCACTCCAGAAACCCGAAGACCAGCTGGCCAGCATGCACATGCCTGTGTTTTGGCCGTTTTGTGGACTATTTTCAGGCCATTTTTGGGCCCACTGGCATCTGCGAAGATGAGCTAACCGCTCTGGCGCATATGAAGAAAAACAGCCCCAAAACAGCCTGAAAACGGCCCAAAGGACACCCTGATTTTGGCCATTTTCCGACACTCTGGCGCCCAGGAAGACCAGCTGGCAGGCACACAAGTGTTCACCAGAAACCAGAAGAACAGTTGGTGATGGCGCATGTGCCCACAGAGTGGGCTCTGCATGCCACCTCTGCCTAAGCAGGGGCTTGGACTAGAAGACCAAGGTCCCTTCCAACTCTGTTATTCTGTTCTGTTCTGTTCCGTTCTGTTCCGTTCCATTCCATTCCATTCCATTCCATTCCATCCTATTCCATTCCATTCCATTCCATTCCATTCTATTCCATTCCATCCCATTCTATTCCATTCCATTCCATTCCATTCTATTCTATTCCATTCTATTCCATTCCATTCTATTCCATTCCATTCCATTCCATTCTATTCCGTTCCATTCTATTCCATTCCATCCCATTCTATTCTATGCCGTTCCATTCTATTCTATTCCATTCCATTCCATCCCATTCTATTCTATTCTATTCTGTTCCGTTCCGTTCCATCTATTCTATTCTATTCTATTCTATTCTATTCTATTCTATTCCTCCAGTTTTCTTGGTGACAGCACTGAAGTGATTTAACACAGTCTTCTTCTATTTTTCTTCTGCTGTCTTCTTTCAAATTCCAGCCTAGGTTACTAACTTCAAGTTCTTTATAAGTCTCCTCTCTAAGGATTAATCAGATCTGATCCTGATTAGCTTCTGAGCCCAGATTTGGTCATCCCGATGCTGCCTTATGTTACAGTATAATGATCCTTCGGAGCGGTTATGGCCCAATGCACATTTTGCCTATTGTATGCACCCACACAGCTCAACATCTCTTTCAAATCACCACCTACTAGGCCTCCCACCGTCTCTTGGAATGGGTCTCAAATCTCAAGGTTTATGAACAGCACTGAGTAAGCTTCTCTGAGAAGGGAGCCTGGGCTGGTTGCTGACACTGGAAACTGTTAAGAATTTTATAAATGGCTGCAGTCAGAAAAAACATTCCTGAGAATAGAAAATGGTTTGTGTCCGTGCTACATAGAGGTGGATCTCTCGCCTCACAATCAGGAGGTTGTGAGTTCAATCGTAGGTAGAGCCAGATGTAAGATCTCCTGCTTGGGCAGGGGGTTGGGCTAGATGACCTGCAAGGTCCCTTCCAAATCTTGTTGATCGGTTAACCCTGTATAAATGACTGACATCTCTTTCCTTGTTGTGGTCTAACAGTTTTTATTTATTTATTTATTTATTAGTTATTCGTTCGTTCGTTCATCCGTACATTCATTCATTCATTCATTCATTCATTCATTCATTCATTCATTCATTTATTTATTTATTTATTTATTCATTCATTCATTTATTCATTTATTCATTCATGTATTTATTTATTAAGCGTCTGTGCTGCCCAATTCACTGATAAGGTGTCTCCTTTCAGTGTAGATAACGGCAGCTCACAAGCAATAAAAATATAAATATAGATGAGTTTCAATAAACCTTTATATGGATACATAGCATCTTTGTTGCTTGGATCCTTATGATTTATAATGATTGTTTTCTAATATGATTTGATTGCTTATTTGTACCCTGTGACTATCATTAAGATTTGTACCTTATGATTCGTGATGAATGTATCTTGTCTTTTATGTACATTGAGAGCATCTGCACCAAAGACAAATTCCTTGTGTGTCCAATCACACTTGGCCAATAAAGAATTCTCTTCTCTTCTCTTCTCTTCTCTTCTCTTCTCTTCTCTTCTCTTCTCTTCTATTCTATTCTATTCTATTCTATTCTATTCTATTCTATTCTATTCATATCCCATTCTATCCCATTCTATCCCATTCTATCCCATCCTATCCTATCCTATCCTATCCTATTCTATTCATATCCCATTCTATTCATATCCCATTCCATTCCATTCCATTCTATTGTATTCTATTCTATTCCATTCCATTCCATTCTTGAGGATTGAGAAATATGATTCATTCATCCATCCATCCATCCATCCATCCATCCATCCATCCATCCATCCATCCATCCATCCATCCATTCATTTAATTTCTACATTGCCAACCTCACTCGCGTGGCCCCAAGCAGTTTACAAACATCATGAAATAATATAGAAACACAACTAAAAAATACAGTTAAGAACAGAATGGCCTTGACAAGCTTAGCAATTACAGTTTGATTGTGTTATTAGAAAGAATACATGATTATTCCATATGTAGTTACGTTTATGGGAAGGAAGTGTTGAATTGCTATTGAACAGGCGATGGTAGCCATTTTCCATAGAAGAAATAGCTGGAAGCTGATGCTGTATGTTTATCTAAGTGAAAAAAGTCTACAGATGATATAGCTGTTGCTATTAATATTTCCTCATTGGCTAGGCCCGGTGTTGGGAACTCATGGCTCTGGAGCCACATGTGGTCCTTTCATCCTTCTGCTGTGGTTCCCTGTCACCGGTCAGTGTCACAATTTTGAGAGGAGCTCCTGGTTGGGGAGGGAGGGGGAAGCATGGCGTGCCAGAAGCAGACTCTGTGGTGGGGGAAACTGACTTCCGGTTGGCTCCAGAATTGAATGGGGGACTTCTGGTTTGGACCTTTGTGGCTCTTTGAGTGTTTAAGGTTGCCGACCCCTGGGCTAGGCAATTCAGCTACTAGAGTACCAGCTCTGTGATGAAGAACTGATTAAAGTCAATGGTGAACAGGGTAGGTTTTGGGGGATTTGGATGGGCCAGAATTCAATCTTTATTCTGCTAGCTCATACGAGCCCAAATAAATGATCTTAACCGAAGGGTTTTGTCCTCTCAGCAGATAGCTGAGAATACTTATTTATGAGAATTCTTCATATAATGTTAGAAAAGGATCTGTAATTCCCTTGGGCCCAGCCTCCGACATCTGTCAAACAGAAATATGAACCATGTGTTGAATGAATATCCTGTTCTACGGAGGCTGAACTGCAGGGCTCAGGTCCAATTTGGCAAAGCCAAGGAGGTCGTCTGAAGTATAAATCAGGACCCTGGACAGCTCCCAAAGCAATGGCTGAGTTGCAGAATTCTGCAGCCCTAATAGGAATTCAAGTCACTTCGACGACAGGGGTGAAATGCTACCGGTTCGGGCAGGTTTGTCTGAACTGGTTGTAAAAAATGCTACTGGTTCACAGAACCGGTAGTAAAAAATACTAAAAAAAAAAGTTCTGACAATTGCATGTTGCACGGCTGATCTTTGCAACTTCTATTTTACTTTTAAAGTACTTTTTCTACTACAGGTTCTCCAGAAACATGAGGGTGGGGGGGGGTCCGTTTTTGCTCCCAGCAGGCTTCCCTGCTAGCCTGCTAGGACAAAAATGGGGGGGTGGGGAGTACTGAGAAAGAAAGGAAAGAAGGAAGGAAGGAGAAAAAAAGAAAAAGAAAGAAAAAGAAAGAAAGAGGGGGGGAGGGAAAAAGGAGAGGAAGGGAGGACTGGCATTAGATGCAGCTTCAGAGGATAATTTAGGGCTGGAAGGGACCTGGAGGTCATCTAGACCAACCCTGCTCCAGCAGGATATTGTTAAAGTTTCTGTCTTTTGATTCCCCAGTTACATGACCACATAGTCACGCCTACCCAGTCACATGACCCCACCAAGCCACACCCACAGAACCGGTAGTAAAAAAATTAGATTTCACCACTGTATCAAAGGGAATGATGGTCACAAGTCTACAGCTGGCCTCATGGGAAGATAGTCGTGGTCTCAGAAAGGGATGCAGAATTTCCTCCTGCCAGAGAAACAACACAGTCTAGTTCGGATGGATATGTTTACATGGCGAGAGAAACGAATCTTGCGAGTTTACTAGACAGATGGTACAGGGAACTGTTGAGGATATCTCCGTTAGGAGACCGAGAGATGTACAACAGAATTGCAGCAAGAAATATGTTGCTAGATATTCACACTATTAGTCACAGACACCGATGGTAAAAACAAGCATACTTTTACTTGCGGTGGAAAATAAAGTAAACTACTTCTTCACCAACAGTGATAGTCTTGAATCAAAATACAGTCTATAACTCAAACAGTTGGCTTACAGTTGCTCAATCCACGATTTTCCTTGCTTTGCTGATTTAACCACGACATTCAGAGTCTCCATTCAAATGATCAGCAACTAACAGTGCTTCTGGCTCCCTCTTAGGGGCTGATTGAGGAAGCAGCAGCCAATCATATTTCACTGTACCAGTTAAAGTTACAGATACCATTTTCAATCATGGCTTATATATATATATTGCCAACCCAACACTGGGATTATACTCCTAACAGGAACAAAACCGTTACAGAATCTGGTAGTCCTACTAGAAAGACTTTGAAATCTCCTCCCAGAAGGGAGCCACAGAAACAGACCGTGAAGTGGGTGTGTGGGGTCTCTAACAATGCTTTGAGCTCTAAGCACATAGCGCTTATGAGCAGTATCCTGAATGACAGGAAGCGAGTGTCCAATAATCTTCTCGGCTGTCCTCACCACTCTCTGTATGGACTTTCTATCCAAGGCATGGCAGACACTGAACTGAACAGGGATGCCGTTTGTTAAAATGCTCTCAATTGCACCTCGGTAAAATGTGGCCAGGACAGAAGGCAAAAGATGTGCTCTCTTCATCCGATGCAATCTATCTAAAGATACCCGATACTTTAAAGTTTAGACCTATGTGCAGTACACTACAACAGTCCAGATGGGAGGTGACCAGGGCATGGGTAACTCTGAGAAGGGCCTGTTTTAAGGGCCTGTTTTAAGGTCCGTTGTCAACAAAGCCCCCCTCATCCATGACCTTGTGTCAGAGGGGGAGCCGGACCTGGTAGGAGTTGCGGAGACCTGGTTGGGCCACGAGGGAGGACTCCCCCTCGTTGAAATGTGCCCACCAGGTTACCGCACTTTTCATCAGCCCCGGGCCCTAGGTAGGGGTGGTGGGGTAGCGGTTGTTATTAGGGAAGGTCTTGAGCCGAGAGAGACCATTGTGCCACAGACCACCGGTTGTGAGTCCCTCTGCGTGAAGTGGGGCCTAGGGAGGCAGTTGGGCTTGCTGGTTGTATACTTGGCTCCCCGTTATGTAGCAGCAGCCCTGCCCGAGCTCCTCGAGGTGATCACTACGATGGCAGTTGAGACCCCCAGACTTTTAGTCATGGGGGACTTTAATCTGCCATCGGTGGGCGAATCATCCGAGGTAGCTCGGGAGTTCATGGCTTCCATGACGGCCATGGACCAATTAATTCAAGGGCCCACCCACGAGGGTGGACACACACCGGATCTCATCTTTGTCTCTGGCCAATGGAAGAGTGATCTGGGTACAGGGGATATAGTCATCACACCCTTGTCATGGTCAGACCACTCACTTCTCCGGCTCGACTTTCCAACCGCCACCCCCCACCGCGGGGAGGCGGAACCTGAGTCATCTATCTGGTTCCGCCCCAGGCGCCTGATGGACCCTGATGGGTTCCAGGCGGCGCTTGGGCCACTTCCTGTACCCCTGACCCGCACCCCGATGGAGGACCTCGTGGCCGCATGGAATACTGCGACCACGGGAGCCTTGGATCGGGTCGCGCCCTTGCGGCCTCTCTTGCGGCGGCGAGCTACCCTGGCTCCTTGGTTTACCGAGGAGCTAAGGGTGATGAAACGCCACAAGAGATGCCTAGAGAGAAGATGGAGGTCTACTCGATTTGAATCTGACCGGACACAGGTAAGAGCCCATTTACGGACTTACATTGTGGCGCTGAGAGTGGCCAAACGTCATCATTGTGCCACTCTCATAGCATCCGCAGAAAACCGCCCTGCCGCCCTGTTTAGGGTGACCCGCTCCCTCCTTCAACAGAGGGTGCGGGAAGCCCCGCTACAGGGTAGAGCAGAGGAATTTGTGATTTTTCTGCAGGAGAAAATCGCTCAGATACAGAACGAGTTAGCCCCCATTGATGGCCCAGTGGGATGCCACGAGGCAGATCTTGTTTGGGAGGAGTTTGACTCCGTTACTTCCGAGGATATGGACAGGTTACGTGGGCGACTGCGAGCCACCACATGTTTATTGGACCCGTGTCCCTCCTGGCTTGTACTGGCATCCTGGGAGGTGACACGAGGCTGGCTCCAAGAGGTTGTCAACGCTTCCTTAAGTGAGGGTTCCTTGCCTGCTTCCCTAAAAGAGGCTATGGTGAGGCCCCTCCTTAAGAAGCCCTCTTTGGATCCAGCTTTATTAACCAACTATCGTCCAGTCTCCAACCTTCCCTTCTTGGCGAAGGTTGTTGAGAGTGTGGTGGCACAACAGTTTCCCCGTCACCTGGAGGAAGTTGATTATCTAGACCCGCGCCAGTCCGGCTTTCGGCCCGGGCATAGCACTGAGACGGCATTGGTCGCGTTGGTTGATGATCTCTGGAGGGCCAGAGATGGGGGTTGTTCCTCCATCCTGGTCCTATTAGACCTCTCGGCGGCTTTCGATACCATCGACCATGGTATCCTATTGCATCGGCTGGGGGGGTTGGGAGTGGGAGGCACCGTTTTACGGTGGTTCTCCTCCTACCTCTCTGGCCGATCGCAATTTGTGTTGGCAGGGGAGCAGAGGTCGACCTCGAGACCCCTCACATGTGGGGTGCCTCAGGGGTCGGTCCTCTCGCCTCTCCTGTTTAACACATACATGAAGCCGCTGGGTGAGATCATCCGTGGTTTTGGGGTAGAGTACCATCTATACGCTGACGACACCCAGCTGTATATTTCTACCCCAAACCACCCCAACGATGCCGTAGCGGTGATGTGCCAGTGCCTGGAAGCCGTGCGGGTCTGGATGGGAAGTAACGGACTCAGGCTCAACCCGACCAAAACCGAGTGGCTGTGGTTTCCGGCTGCCCGATTCAACCAGCTCACTCCATCGCTGGCCATAGGGGACGAACATCTTGCCCCTGTGGATGGGGTGCGCAATTTGGGTGTCCTCCTGGATGCCCGGCTGTCCATGGAAGATCAAGTGACAGCCGTGGCCAGGAGGGCGTTTTACCAGGTTCGCCTGGTTCGCCAATTGCGCCCCCTATTGGATCGGGACGCCCTTCGCACAGTCACTCATGCGCTCGTGACATCCCGACTGGACTATTGCAACTCTCTCTACATGGGGCTCCCCTTGAGGTGCACCCGGAGACTTCAGCTAGTCCAGAATGCAGCCGCGCGAGCAATTATGGGAACCACTAGGTTTACCCATGTAACACCGCTCTTGCGCGAGCTGCACTGGCTGCCTGTCGTCTTCCGGGTGCGCTTCAAGGTGTTGATTATCATCTTTAAAGCGCTCCATGGCTCGGGACCTAGCTATCTGCGGGATCGGATCCTGCCTCATACATCCTCACGACCGATTCGCTCCCACAGAGAGGGACTTCTCCGGGTGCCGTCCACTAGACTTTGTCAGCGGGCGACGCCCAGGGGAAGGGCTCTCTCTGTGGCGGGCCCGGCCCTCTGGAACGACCTTCCCCCCGACATTAGGACGACCACGGACCTCCGCTCCTTCCGTCTCAAATTAAAAACTCATTTCTTCTGTCTGGCCGGCCTAGGATAGTCTCTCTGTCTTTGGGGTTTTATTGGGGTTTTGTAATATTGCTTAGTTTTAATGGGAATTTTAGCGCAGGTTTGGATTTAATTTATTTTTAATGAAATGTTTATATGTATTTATTGTTTTACTGTGCCTGTGCACCGCCCCGAGTCCCTGTGGGGAGAGGGTGCGGTTTAGAAATATTAAAATTATTATTATTATTATTATTATTATTATTCCTATCCTTATAAAAACTCTGCTCCGCACAAACCCTGAAATATGTTCTTAGTAAAGTAGCATTCACTCAATGGTTCTCGAGATCTGGGTGCCAAGCCTTGTAGGGCTTTCTTGGTGAAAAATCAGCTCTTGGGAATCCAGACCACCTTCTGGTAAGCAGTAAGTGGCTCAATGACTAAGACACTGAGCTTGTCGATCAGAAAAGTCGGCAGTTCAGTGGTTCGAATCCCTAGCACTGCGTAATGGAGTGAGCTCCCGTTACTTGTCCCAGCTTCTGCCAACCTAGCAGTTCGAAAGCACGTAAAAATAAAACTAGAAAAATAGGAACCACCTTTGGTGGGAAGGTAACAGTGTTGTGTGCACCTTTGCCATTTAGTCATGCCAGCCACATGACCACGGAGACATCTTTGGACAGAGCTGGCTCTTCAGCTTTGAAACGGAGATGAGCACCACCCGCTAGAGTCAGGAACGACTAGCACATATATGCAAAGGGAACCTTTACCTTACTCTTATTGTGGCAACCCCTGAGATATTGGAACATTGCTATCATGTCTCCCCTAGTCCTTCTACTCATTAAACTAGACCTACCCAGTTCCTGCAACCGTTCCTCATATGTTTTAGCATCCAGTCCCCTAATCATCTTTGCTGCTTTTCTCTGCACTCTTTCCAGAGTCTCCACATCTTTTTTTAGATGTCACGGTGACCAAAACTGGGATACAAATAAGGTATATAGTCAAGATCCCAAAATCGAGTGGTTGACATTCCTTATAAAATCCAGGAAGCATATGCAGAGCCCAGGTGTAGGCGCCTAGAGAGTTGGCACAGTCTCTTTGTTCAAAACAGATGACACGAACAGCTGATGATGCTGAAGGTAGGACGGGCATCCTCAGTGGGTGGGGAACAGAGTCATGCTTTCACAACCCACTCCGAGGTTTGGCAAGCACTCTAGATGTGCGTGTGTCATCCTGCTCAGAACAGAAGAAGTAAGGAGAAGGTGGAATGTGTTTACACGTTCCAAGCCAGGCTGGAAACGATTTAAAAGCTATTGTGGAGGAGGCGAGGATGAGAAAACTGGATGTAGCTTTGATCTATCACAATACAACGCAGTCTACTGACAGAGAGTAGGCGGAAACGGCATTGCTCAAATCCTCAATATCTGTCACAACACACCTACCCCTTCCCATGTGAGCAGTTCTCTGTGACAGCCAGGGCCACGGTGAAATCTGCCAGGCAGAAAAGGGCATAGTGCAGTGGTTGGGTTCCGAATCCCGTTCCAACTGGGCTCAGCGTCGCCCACATGGATGTGCGCATCCACGCGCGCACACTTGCACGGCGTGCACACGTGTTGTAGCTGCAAATGATGCTTCCGTAAGCCTCCGCGATGCTCCAGCTGCTCGGCGGAGCGTTGTGCAGCTGCTATACACGCCATGTGCATGCATGGCACATGCATATATGTGAGACCGCCTCCTGCCCCATACATCCCTTCGGCCGATCCGCTCCCACAGAGAGGGTCTTCTCAGGGTACCGTCGGCCGGGCAATGCCGTCTGGCGACACCCAGGGGAAAAGTCTTCTCTGTGGCGGGCCCTGCCCTTTGGAACAACCTACCCCCTGAATTGCGCACCATCACCGACCTCCGCCTCTTCCGCCAGTGTCTAAAGACACATCTTTTCCAGCAAGCCGGCCTAGCCTAACCTCCGGTGGGGACTATTTTAGAGAGTTTTAAATTGGGGATTTTAAAATTGGTTTTAGAATAGGATTAGATTAATTTAATATGTTTTTAAATTATGTATTTATTTTTTGTATGTTTTTTAAATTCCTGTGCGCCGCCCTGGGTCCTCTGTGGAGAAGGACACCACTGGTGTGGGAGCCTTGTGAGAATTCTGTGCATCCTCTTTCGGCCGGCAAAGTGTTGCAGGAAGCATCTATCCCATCTCCCCCCACCCCGCTCCTCGACCCCCCCCCCCACCCACAGAGGAGAACTATAATGTTGGCCCGGCCCTCGAAGAAATCCAGTTTGACACCCCTGTGCTATTCTATTTCTTTCAGTGGGAAGGGAAACAAAAGTCAGAAGAATCCAGCCATCGCCCAACATTATTTGACCAAAATGGGAAATCAAACAAGCTGCCAACAGATGAAGAGATAATAAAAAAGATATTAGATTGTGCAGAGATGAATAGGTTGACAATCAAAATAAAGGATAAAGAGGAATCGGAATACTTCAAGACACGGGGAAGATTCTATGATTGGCAGTGGTTCTCAAACTTGTGGGTCACGACCCCTTTGGGGGGTTGAATGACCCTTTCACAGGGGTCACCTAAGACCATCGGAAAACACATTTTTTCGATGGTCTTTGGAACCGAGAAATCAATTTTATTGATTTAAAGGGGAGGGAAATATAGCTAGGATAGATTAGCGAAGGTAAGGGAATAAGAAATGATATCAAATTATATTTGGGTCTGCGGGAATACCGTCCCAAGGAAATATAAACGGAGGCCTACAATAATAGAAAAGAAAGAAGGAAAGGAGGAGAACATGGAAGGAAGACAGGGGAAAGAAGAAAGAGGAGAGGAGAGGAGGATGGAAGGGAGAGGAAGAGAAGGAGAGAGGGTAGGAAGGGGAAGAGGAAGAGGAGGAGCGGGAGAAAGGGAAGGGAAGAAGGAAAGGGAAGGAGAGGAAGGAGGAAGGAAGTAGAGAAGGAAAGGAGGGAGAAAAGAAAGGGAAAAGAAAGTGGTGTTACCACAGGAAGAAGGGATGGTAAATAAAGCAACCCAAATTGTACATTATAACCTATTAAATGAAATAATAAATGTATAAGAATGACAAATGTAAAGAAGAATAGCAGCTATGTGAACATATACTTAAAATGCTATGTAAGATAATAAAAAAATTTAAAAAAAATTCTGGGGGGGAAAAAAGGAAGGGAGTAAACAAACCAGGATCCTTTCAGTGACCTGCTGCTGTGGCCTAGAGGCGGAGCGCTCGCCTCACAATCAGAAGGTTCGATCCTAGGTAGAGCCAGATGTAGGATTTCCTGCTTGGGCAGGGGGTTGGACTAGATGACCTGCAAGGCCCCTTCCAACTCGGTTAATCTGTTAAAAAGGAAAACCCTGCCCAATTTGCTGTTGTGCTTTGAACAGCAGCCTGATCTGCAGATCTCAGCAATTCAGCCTTTCCAAGATCCATCTCATTTCCTGCTAATATCAGCAGATTCAGCTGCTCTTAGGAGCAACCTGAAGAGCCAGCAATCTGGGCGCGATTTAGGCAAAGGGCTTGTAGTGACAATGCCAGGAGCACCGGGTGAAGAAATGTTCGTTTCCTCTCCCCTCCCCAGCCTTTATTGTGCATCCCGTGACTCTTGTAGGATGTTAGCACCCTCCCCTCTCCTAGGAAAATGAGATATTTTAGGAATTATTAAAAGGACAGAATATTTCCCCTAAAAGGGAGGCAGAAACTCATTCTCTCCCAACCTTTGTCAACGGACCATTAAGGCCTGAGCCAGTCCATTCTACATGACAAAGATCTACCTCCTTCAGGCAGAGCCTTAATAGGAATCCCAAAGCCCTTTCATTACATGCGTGACCGTCTCCTGCCCCATACATCCCTACGGCCGATCCGCTCCCACAGAGAGGGCCTTCTCAGGGTGCCGTCGGCCGGACAATGCCGACTGGCGACACCCAGGGGAAGAGCCTTCTCTGTGGCGGGCCCTGCCCTTTGGAACGACTTATCCCCTGAATTGCGTACCATCACGGACCTCCGCCTCTTCCGCCAGTGTCTAAAGACACATCTTTTTCAGCAAGCCGGCCTAGCCTAACCTCACGCTGGGGCTATTTTAGATAGTTTAAAATTGGGGTTTTAATTTGGTTTTAGCATAGGATTGTTTAATTTAATATGCTTTTAAATTTTGTATACAGTAATCCCTCGTTTTCCGCGGCTTCATTTTCCGCGGCTTCAGTGCTTCACGGGTTTTTCAATAGCAAAAAAATGCATCGGTAGGAGGCAAGCGCCCCCTAGTGCTTGCTTTCCACCAACTCAAGTTTCCGGTATAGATATACAGAATCCTACTTCGCGGTTTTCAGTTTCCGCGGAAGGGTCCGGTCCCGATTAACCGCGGAAAACGAGGGATTACTGTATTTTGTTTTATATGTTTTAAATTCCTGTGCGCCGCCCTGGGTCCCTCGTGGAGAAGGGCGGGATATAAATCGAATTAAAATATAAATATAAATATAAATACATCATCACCCAGCAAGAGACCACTAAGCTTGGGACTCAGGACAGCCTATAGAGTTGCCCCTGCGTGGCTCCATGGGAGGCTGACAACCAATCAGAATACCGCTCAAATTCAAAAGCCCAGAGAGGGCATAAAACCAGGGCACTCTCAACATCTCTTCCCTTCCCCCCCCACAGGACCTCAAACCATGTGGTCCTGTCCGTTATCAATAAACCCCCTTTCCAAAAAATGTCCATGAATCCAGCGTCTTTCCCCCCACTTGGAACTGAACCCAGATGGACATTTCTCCCAACACTCTAGTACTGGATCAAGATCATGGAAAATCCAGGTCTATCCAATTTCAGCGACGGGAATTCCTTGGAAACAGGGATGCCTTCTCAGCCCAAACAACAGCACAGGGTTGTTGTGAAGAGGGCAGGCACTTTGAAGTCCTGCAGAATAGTCCTTGACTTATAACAGTGTGTTTAGCGACCGCTCAAAATTACAGCGGCACTGAAAAAGGTGACTTACGACCAATTTTTGAAGCTTCAAAAATTGCAGCGAAGGGTCCGCTGTCCCATTGCTTGGTAGGTGTGACCATGGTGGGCGTGGCCTAGTTAGCCTCCTGGCCTCCAGCATGAGGGACTTTGACCTGGTCTCCACCCCCTGCCTGTTTACATCAGCCTTGGTGGCCATGTTGTCCGTGAGGACCAGAATATGTCTGCCCTTGACCGAAAAGCAAAATGGTTTGAGAGCCAGGCGGACCGCCCTGAGTTCCAACCAGTTTATGTTGTGAGCTACTTCCGCCTGGTTCCATTGTCCCTGCGCCTGCGTCTGCCTATAAGGGAAGACTAGTATAGATCTATTTCAAGCTATTTAGCTCTCATCAGCTAGCCATACCCTTACTGGGATTCGAACCGGGGCTGTATTACATGTTAGGCATAGATGGAGGGGTGTTTTTCACCTTCCTCAGGCTCTGGAGGCTTTCCTCAAGCCTCTGGGAGGGTGAAAACTGCTTCCCCAGGGCTCTGGAGGCCCTCTGGAGGTCAGAAACAGGCCCGTTTCCAGACTTCTTGAATTTCCAATAGGCCTGTTTTTTGCCCTCCCCTGGCTCTGGAGGATCTCCTTGAGCCTCCAGGAGGGCAGAAACTGCTTTCCCTGGGCTCTAGAGGCGCTCCAGAGGCCGGAAACAGGGCCGGACTTCTGGAACCATCAGTAGGCCCATTTCCCTCCCTCCCTGAGCTTCCGCGTGGGCCTTGCAGTTACCTGGCATGATGAACGGGCTGTGTGGAGACTCCGTTCATCATGCCAGGTAAGTGCAGGGCCCGTATGGCGGCTTGGGGAGGGGTGGGTGGGAAACGGGCCTACCGAAGGTTCCGGAAGTCTGGAAATGGGCCTGTTTCTGGGCTCCGGAGTGCCTCTGGAGTCCGGTGCTTCTGCCGATCCTTTGCTGCTGCACACAGCCCGCCCGAGCTCTGTTTTCAGCTGTGATGGCCTCCTGCAGCCCTCTGCTACATCCAGCCCTCCTGAGCTCCATTTTTAACAGATAACTGAGTTTGAAGGGACCTTGCAGGTCATCTAGTCCAACCCCCTGCCCAAGCAGGAGACCCTACATCTGCCTCTACCTAGGATTGAACTCACAACCTCCTGATTGGGAGGTGAGAGCTCCACCTCTAGGCCACAGCAGCAGATATATTCACTGGCAGAAGGTAAAGGAGGATCCCCCCCTGTTAGGAGTATAATCCTAGTGTTGGGTAGGCAATATATATAAGCCATGATGACAAATGGTCTTTGTTATTTTAAATTTTTGAATGTAATTAGCTGCTGTAAATAACTCAGCAATAAGAGGAAGCCAGGAGATCTCTCTCTCTCTCCACTCCTCACTGACTGACTGACTGACTGACTGACTTTGCAGAACAAGGAAGAATCGTGGATTGCAACTGTAAGCAATTGTTTTGAGTTAAGGACTGTGTTTGATTCAATATCTAATATCACTGCTTGTGAAGCAGCAATTTAGTTTTACATCACAAGCAAAGCTACTTGTTTTTACGAGCAATGTTTGAGACTCTATTTGTGTGTCTACTAGCAACGTTTCTCTAGCTGCACATTCCCCTGCACAACTTTCTGTCTCCTAAAGCAGGGGTCTCCAACCTTTGCAACTTTAATTCTGAAGGACTTCAGCTCCCAGATTTCTCCAGCCAGCAAAGCTGGCTGGAGAAGTCTGGGAGCTGAAATCCTTCAGACTTAAAGTTGCAAAGGTTGGGGACTCCTGTCCTAAAGGACATATCCCCAATACCCCCCACCCAAGCCCTGCATGGGCCATCACAGGTGACCCCAACACTAGTGACATTGAGCTTCTGCCCTGGTGCCCCCCAAGGTTAAATACAACCCTGATGCGGCTCTCAATGAAATCGAGTTTGACACCCTGTCCTGTGGCAATCTCAGCTTTCTGTATCTGATGTTCAGGGACTGTCTGCAGCCATAAAGGCGCCAGTAAAGGGAAAGGAAACATCTGCATATAATGAGACCGTACGAGGCTTACAATGTCACTCTAATATTTTGGTAGGGGGGCAATTTGGTGTCACCCGTATCAGGCACTGGCGATGCATATCATAAACGCAGACCGTATCATCCTAAGATTAGCTTCAGCATTTGCAAGTGTCATTAACATTCATGGGCAAGCTTTGGATAAAGCAATTGTAATTTTTTTTTTATGTCTCTGCTGCCTGAGTTTTTATGGCCAGCCCGATTTTTTACTGGCTTCCAGTTCAGCGCTTTTGATTGTTTGTTTATCCTTGGAACAATCGCAAAAACATTTTCCTAAATTTCCTCCGTATATAAAAAAAGGCACACGGTGCGGTAAATGCCTTGCACAGCTAGGAGAAAGGCATTCTGCCCATCCCTTGAAATACAATACAATAGCAGAGTTGGAAGGGACCTTGTAGGTCTTCTAGTCCAACCCCCTGCGTGGGCAGGAACCTTATACCATTTCAGACAAATGGCTATCTAACATCTTCTTAAAGACTTCCAGGGTTGGGGCATTCACAACTTCTGGAGGCAAGCTGTTCCAGAGGTTAATTGTTCTAACTGTCAGGAAATTTCTCCTTAGTTCTAAGTTGCTTCTCTCCTTGATTAGTTTCCACCCATTGCTTCTTGTTCTACCCTCAGGTGCTTTGGAGAATAGTTTGACTCCCTCTTCTTTGTGGCAGCCCCTGAGATATCGGAACACTGCTATCATGTCTCCCCTGGTCCTTCTCTTCATCAAACTAGACATACCCAGCTCCTGCAACCGTTCTTCATATGTTTTAGTCTCCAGTCCCCTAATCATCTTGGTTGCTCTTCTCTGCACTCTTTCCAGAGTCTCCACGTCTTTTCTACATCGTGGCGACCAAAACTGTATGCAGTATTCCAAATGATAGGAAGTGTTTTGAGGGCAGTGCCCAAGGTCTGGGAAATTACAGGCATGGGTGTCTGTAATTCTATATTCACCTACAGAGGCAGGCGTGAAGTGTCTAATCATCTTAACCTCTGCACCATTTAAAACAGGAGTGTCCAACCTTGGCAACTTTAGGACTTGTGGACTTCAACTCCCAGAATTCCCCAGTCAGCCATGATTAGTGATATAAAGAAGATACGTTAACTTGGTTAAACAAATAGTATGATTATTATTGTCGTTCATATTAATATAATTGATATGAATGTAATGCATATTGTTGTAAACACTGTGATTATTACTGTATTTTTCAGAGTACAACACGCACATTTTTCCCTTTAAAAAAAGGCTGAAAACCTGGGTGCGTCTTATACACTGAATACAGCATTTTTGGCCTCCTGAAACCCCACCCCCTTCACCAAAATGGCCATGCAGAGCCTTTAAGAGGCTTCCAGAGTTCTCCTGGGGGCTGGGGAGGGCAGAAATGAGCAAAATACAGGCCGTTTTTTGCTCAATTTTGCCCCCCCCCTCACCTCCAGGAGCATTGTATAAGCCTCCTGAAGGCTATTCATGCCTTTTTTTGACCAAAAAATGGGCCCATTTTTGCAAAAAACGGGTCATTTTTGAGAGGTCTGCAGAGTGCAAAACCTTTTTTTAAAAAATTTGCCTCTTCAAAATCTTGGTGCATCTTATACTCTGGTGCATCTTATACTCCCAAAAATACGGTATTTCCTACAATGATTTGCGCCCAGGCAACAGAATTGGAATTTTTGTACGCTGTAAAATAAAATAAAAACTTATTGCAAAATAATAATAATAATTTGGGGCTCGTTTGTGGTCTCAAGGCGAGGGCTGCCCACATTACATTTCCTTTTCCTGTGACATTTGACTGCTGCATTTCCCCATTGGTGATCGCGTTAGCCTTCCGCGTGGGATAAACGTGCCCGGTGCATTGGGAATTATGTGTGTCAGGGGGGAGGGACGGACACTTACATACACGTGTGGTGTGTTTTACTTAAGCCTCTGAAAAGGGTTCATAGGACTGCATGAGCTGGGACTTAATACAGCAGAACGCAGGAGATTTCCTTGTGTTGGAAGAAATGCCCATCTGGGTCCAGTTTCAAGTGGGGAGAAACTGGAAACATGGAGGCTGATTGGAAAGAGGGTTTAATGGTGAAGCAAAGCACACCAAGCACGTCTGATTCTGGGTAGCAGTCCATATGGAGTGGAGAGTGAGGGTTATTTATACCCTCTCTCAGGGGTGGGCCTCAAAAATTTCAGCAACGGGTTCTCTGCCTGGTTGGTATGTGGGCGTGGACATGTTGAGTGTGACCTAGTCGGTCTCTGGCACCATGGTGGCCGGGGTGCGTGTGCTGTTTTCGCCTTCCCCAGGCTCCTCAAGCTTCTGGGAGGGTGAAAATTCCCTCCCCCGGGCTCCGGAGGCCCTCCGGAGACCAGAATTGGTCCCATTTCCGGCCTACAGGAACTCTCAGGAGGATTGTTTTCCCCCCCTCCCTGAGCCTCCGCACGGGCCCTGAACTTACCTCGCATCCAAAATGGGCTGCATGGAGACTCCTGGGAGAGGTGGGTTGGATGGGCAGGGCCAGCCAGGGTTGGGATTTGGAGGTTCTCCAAACTGGCCATAATGTTAGCTATGGGTTCTCCCGGACGCGGGCAAACCTATAGCAGTTCACCCATGCCCACTCTTGGGCCTTGCCCTTGAGCTTCCTGTTCCTGTGGAAGAACATGTATTTTATTAGTTGTTTTAGGGGTCACTAAAACTTGTAGGTTTTCTGAGTCAAGCTTGGTGGAAATTTGGGCTGATGCAATGAAGGGGGTTGATGTGCAGTTCCTATTGTGGCTGAATGGCTTTTCCCTGAAGGATCATCCCATCACCCTGGAGCTGAGGGCCTTTTGCTTTGTAGGTACGCTGGCCGAGTCCCTCTCAATGGGAACCATATATCTGCTGGGGGTAGGGAGCTGAAGCTCTGAGTTTCTGTCTCCCTTAAGATTTCCATTTCTCTTTTAGGGGAAATATAATATTCTGCCTTTTTAACTATTTCTCAAAGTATTTCATTCTTCTAGGAGAGGTGATTTCCCTCACTAGAATCCTACACACACCCATTGTGTGTGATTTGATACCCCACCCATATTGTGCTTGTGTGTGTATCTGTGTGTGTGTGTGTGTGTGTAGGGACACTGTGGCTCAGTGGCTAAAACGCTGAGCTTGTGGATCAGAAACCGCAATTTGGCGGTTCGAATCCCTAGCACTGCGTAACAGAGTAAGCTCCCGTTACTTGTCCCAGCTTCTGCCAACCCAGCAGTTTGAAAGTATGTTAAAAAAATGCAAGTGGAAAATAATGGGAACCATTTTTGTGGGAAGGTCACAGTGTTCCCTGCGTCTTCAGCATTTAGTCATGCTGGTCATATGACCACAGAGACGCCTTCGGACAGCGCTGGCTCTTCGGCTTAGAAACGGAGATAAGCACTGGCCCCTAGAATCAGGAACGACTAGCACATAAGTGCAAGGGGAACCTTTACCTTTATTCCCCCCTCTCCCCTCCCTCCCTCCTTCTCCCTTTCCCTTCCCTCCCTCCCTCCCTCCTTCTCCCTCTCCCCTCCCTCCCTCCTTCTCCCTCTCCCCTCCCTCCTTCTCCCTCTCCCCTCCCTCCCACCTCCCTCCTTCTCCCTCTCCCCTCTCTCCCTCCCTCCTTCTCCCTCTCCCCTCCCTCCTTCTCCCTCTCCCCTCCCTCCTTCTCCCTCTCCCCTCCCTCCCTTCTTCTCCCTCTCCCCTCCCTCCCTCCCTCCTTCTCCCTCTCCCCCACCTCCTTTTTTTTAGTCCTCCTTAAAAATACACCTTAAAGGTTGCAGTAGCGGGAGATTTCCCCCCCCCCTTTCTCCCCCCATTTAACCTGCTCCAAAAGTTGCAGGAAGAGCTGTGTGTGTGTGGGGGGGGGGGGGGAGTTGTTCTTTTAATTATGATTATACTGGTGGAAAATTAAAAGCAAGAGCTATGGCCACAGCAGTGAGCTGGCGTTCCCAGAATACTAAAGAGCGTGGGCGTTTTTTAATGCCTTCTAAATTAATGGCCGGGGTGACCTTGTACAAAGCGGCAGGACTTAAGCTGAGTCCAGATTGGTAAGTGTTTGGATTGAAGAGGTGAGGAAGAAGAGGGGGTGCGTGGGCGGAGGAGACCCCGGTGGGAGCTTTTTGTAGAGGACTCAATCAAATCCCCTCCAGCCTGCGGGCTCGAAAACCTGTCCCAGGAAAATGGCAAATCCAAGAAATGTACCGCATTTTTTGGAGTATAAGACGCTCCAAAGTATAAGATGCACCTAGCTTTTGGGAAGTAAAATAAGGGGGAAAATCTGCTTCTGCCTCCCAGACAAATGGCTATCCAACATCTTCTTAAAGATGGATTTTAAGATGTAAGACAATGGTTTCCAATTGATTTAAAAGTCTGGGAGATGAGGGATCTTACTAAAACCATGGTCGGCACCTTCAAAGAGACACCGGGTTTGCATAGGGGTAGTCCTCAATTTACGAGAATTGACCACATTTCTGTTGCCAAGCGAGGCAGTTGTTGAGTTTTGCCCTATTTATAATACAGTAATACAATAGCAGAGTTGGAAGGGACCTTGGAGGTCATCTAGTCCAACTCCCTGCCCAGGCAGGAAGCCCTATACCATTTCAGACAAATGGCTATCCAACAACTTCTTAAGGACTTGCAGTGTTGGGGAATTCACAACTTCTGGAGGCAACTTCTGTTCCACTGATTAATTGTTCTGACTGTCAGGAAATTTATCCTCAGTTCTAGGTTGCTTCTCTCCTTGATTAGTTTCCAGCCATTGCTTCTTGTTCTGCCCTCAGGTGCTTTGGAGAATAGTTTGACTCCCTCTTCTTTGTGGCAACCCCTGAGATATTGGAACACTGCTATTATGTCTCCCCTAGTCCTTCTTTTCATTAAACCAGACATACCCAGTTCCTGCAACCGTTCTTCATGTGTTTTAGTCTCCGGTCCCTTAATCCTCTTTGTTGCTCTTCTCTGCCCTCTTTCTAGAGTCTCCACATCTTTTCTACATCGTGGCAACCAAAACTGGATGCAGCATTCCAAGTGTGGCCTTACCAAGGCATTATAAAGTGGTATTAACACTTCCCGTGATTTTGATTCTCTCCCTCTGTTGATGCAGCCTAGAACTGTGTTGGCTTTTTTGGCAGCTGCTGCACACTGCTGGCTCATATTTAAATGGTTGTCCACTAGGATTCCAAGATCCCAGCAATTTGCCTCCTTGCAACAAACAGCAAACAGTCCAGACAATATGCACTGTTTGTGGTGTTTACATTTCAGACTCTATTTGTACAGATGCTGTTAAAATTGATGTGCTTTCGGGAAGCATAGTTATTCTCTGCTATTTAAAAGAATAGCCCTTTTTAAAGCAATAGCACGGGGCCTCTTCAGATCAAGCGTTTATTTTAAAAAGCTTCTTCCTTTTGTGAAGCTGTCTAGGACAATAATAAAGCAGTCTTTAAAAAATAAGTCTAATAATTTGAATATTCTATAGGCCAGGGGTCTGCAAAGTCGGCTCTTTTAAGACTGGTGGACTTCAACTCCCAGAATTCCCCAGCCAGCTATGCTGGCTGGGGAACTCTGGGAGTTGAAGTCCACCGGTCTTAAAAGAGCCGACTTTGCAGACCCCTGCTATAGGCATTTATAGTTATTGACTTACCTCCTTGCAGCAAACAGCTTGAATAGCACAAGAAAAAAAAAACTGCTTCCCAACAATTTGCCTCGTGGAGCAAACAGCAAGTTTCACTTTCGGTTTAAGCCTCCCGATCATCAGCTGTTTCAGGCTGCAGGGATTGCCATAGCCCTGTGATGGCGAACCTATGGCACGCGTGCCACAGGTGGCACACGGAGCCATTTGTCAGGGCACGCGAGGCGCTGCTCTGTCAGCTGGCCAGCGTGCATGTGCGTGCTGGGCAGCTGAATTTGTCCTTTTTTGAAGCCATTTTTCACCCTCCCCAGGCTCCAGAGGCTTTATAGGAGCCTGGGAAGGTCAAAAAGAGTCTCCCCCCCCCACCCCAGCCCTCTGGAGGCTTCATGAGCTTCCCTGAAGCCTCCGGAGCACTCAAAACGACGCTCCGACCAAACCAGAAGTGGCCTCCGATTTGCTCGGAGCATCATTTTGAGCGCTCCGGAGGCTCCAGAGACCTTCAGGTGGCTTCCCTGAAGCCTTCAGAGCACTCAAAACGACGCTCCGACCAAACCAGAAGTGACCTCCGATTTGCTCGGAGCATCATTTTGAGCGCTCCGGAGGCTCCAGAGACCTTCAGGTGGATTCCCTGAAGCCTTCAGAGCACTCAAAACGACGCTCCGACCAAACCAGAAGTGACCTCCGATTTGCTCGGAGCATCATTTTGAGCGCTCCGGAGGCTCCAGAGACCTTCAGGTGGCTTCCCTGAAGCCTTCAGAGCACTCAAAACGATGCTCCGAGCAAACCGGAAGTGACCTCCAATTTCCTTGGACATGCGTGGAAGGGGAAGTGAGCGGGCACACACGCAGCGAACCAGTGGTAACAAAATCTGGAATCCACCGCTGGGGAGAAGGGATGAGCTGAGCCTAACCTTGCTGACATAAGGATGGATGGTGTTTCTGCCTGATTATCTCCGATTTCGTTTTCAACACTGTTTTTCCCAGGCCCAAAGAGCAATCTTAACTTGGCTCCTTTTCTCCCTCACAAGGACTGTTCCAGTGGTGGGTTTCAATTTTTTTTAAGAACCTACTCTGTAGGTGTGGCCTATTTTGTGGGCGTGGCTTGGCAGTCATGTGACAGGGTGAGAGTGGCCAACTTGTAAAATGTGGTGAAACTCATTTAACAACGCTCTTGCTTAGCAACCAAAACTTTGGGCTCAATTGTGATGATAAATTTTCTTTCTTTCTTTCTTTCTTTCTTTCTTTCTTTCTTTCTTTCTTTCTTTCTTTCTTTCTTTCTTTCTTTCTTTCTTTCTTTCTTTCTTTCTTTCTTTCTTTCTTTCCTTCCTTTCCTTTCCTTTCCTTTCCTTTCCTTTTCTTTTCTTTTCTTTCCTTTCTTACTTTCTGCCTTCCTTTCCTTTCCTTCCCATTGGGTTACCAGCAGCGGCAGGCCAGACTTACTTCTGGGTCCGCCGGTGGAACCCCCTCTCACCGGCTCTCTAAATTTCACCATCCGGTTCTTGTGAGTAGGTGCGAGCCTGCAGAAACCCACCACTGGACTGTTCCCATAAAAAATAACAGACCCTAAAATAATCTTACCATTTAAAGGGCAATTCTCACCCGTACAGAAACAAAGGCTGGACCTGTGTATTTACGACGAACACTCCTTGGGTGCCTTTCCAAATAAAGCTTACTCCGCTGGTGCTCTCCCGGTCGCTCTGAGGAGGGGAAGGAAAGAACAGAACACGATGTGACCGATTAAAATAGAAGCAAACAAACCTACACATTAGAATTTCCAAAACATTTGAAACCATGTGATTTTTGAGCATGCCTGACATAGCTCAAATGTTACAGAATGCCTCCATTCCCTAAGGAGAAATAGATTAGAAAGCATTTCTTCCAAGGGCCTCAGAACTAGGGGAGAAAATGGATTATCTGCC
The DNA here is from genome assembly GCA_039707465.1 of Rhabdophis nuchalis. Lineage (NCBI taxonomy): Eukaryota > Metazoa > Chordata > Lepidosauria > Squamata > Natricidae > Rhabdophis > Rhabdophis nuchalis. Next base: position 12,195,105 of record CM077648.1, on the reverse strand, counting down.
GTTACAATAGCGCTTAAAACAACAACAACAGGTCCTTCCTAAATACATAACTGCTTGTTTTGCAGCTCGGTGTGCTTCTTTTTCCTCCTCTGCACCAATGGTGGGTTGCAAGAGGAACACCCCAGTACGCACGTACCGGTGCCTCCTGGAAACAGCAGCCACCGTACTGAAATAGTGCCCGCCCACCCACCCACCCACCCTCATTCCTTACCTGTATTTGAAGGAAACGGGCCATCTGTGCATGCGCCACAGCGTATGGTGCCTGCACGACACTCCGCTGAGCATCTGGAGTATCACAGGTGGTGGGTGCACATGCCTGTGGTGCACGCCAGGGTCCCATTGCAGTGTTCTGGTTAGAACGTGAGCCGAAACCCACTACTGCTCTGCACCAATAGGATTCAGTACAACATACGGGGAAAAAATAAGAATCACCCATTGGTCATAATGACCAACGACCCTACGTTGTTACGAGCTAGTGAGGTTGTCGTATTTGTGTCAGAGACACCTTTCCGGATTGAAAGGATTAATCAGTGACATTGCTGTTGCTGAGGGATGCCCAGTTTGGGGGGGGGGCTCCTTTCATGTCTCCGTTAATGAGGCCATCAGGGTGGTACCTATTTATCTACTTGCGGTTGCACGCTTTCGAACTGCTAGGTGAACAGGAGCGGGAGCAAATGATGGGAACTCACCGCATCACCCAACGGCACTCCGGTCTCGAACGTGGGCTTGCAGAATGTTAAGCCAGTGTTCTAACCCTGTGAGCCCCTGCGCTTCAAAGCTACTGAGTTAAACTAGGTTAACTGTTAAGTCAAGGATGCCGCAAATTATGCACTGCCTCTGAGATCTGCAGCACGGGTAGCTCAGCTGGCGAACGATAGCTCAATTCCAAGTGCTTGGTCAGTAGTTGTAAGTTCAAGTAATGTCTCCTTCTGTGGTGCACCCAGTTGGCCAATATTCATTTTCTCTGTGTTCGGACCCGGCTCCCCAAACACGACAAACCCTCTGTAGTTAATGCAACGATTCCTTTATTAGGAGCAGCGGCGGCCTCAGCAAAAAGTTTCACTGCAGGCTAATAAGTCTGTCTGGCAGGGAGAGGAATAATTGTCTGCCACTTCTCTGCCTCCTGACTTTTATCCCCAGAGCTAGGAATGGACTTCGTTAACAGCAGCAGCTCTTCCGTCCCAAGGACCAGCCCATAGATTTCCACTGCTCTCCTCTCCTCTGCCTTCTATGTGTCCGCATGTCAGGCACTGGACCCAGCTGTTCCTCCTCTTCCTCATCACCCACCTCCAGGGAGAAGAATAGTTGTCTGCCACATCTGTTCATCTTCACATCCTGCCTTTTATCTACAGGGCTAGGGTGAGGCTTTGCTAGTAGCAGTGGCTCTTCCGTCCCAAGGACCAGCCCATAGATTTCCACTGCTCTCCTCTCCTCTCCTCTGCCTTCTATGTGTCCGCATGTCAGGCACTGCACCCAGCTGTTCCTCCTCTTCCTCATCACCCACCTCCAGGGAGAAGAATAGTTGTCTGCCACATCTGTTCATCTTCACATTCTGCCTTTTATCGACAGGGCTAGGGTGGGGCTTTGCTAGTAGCAGTGGCTCTTCCATCCCAAGGACCAGCCCATAGATTTCCACTGCTCTCCTCTCCTCTGCCTTCTATGTGTCTGCACATCCGGCACTGGACCCAGGTGTTCCTCCTCTTCCTCATCAGCCATCTCCAGACCTGATCGCTGTTGACTCTCCAACTGAGGGCTGACGGACAGCCCAGGCTCCGCCTCTGTCTGTCTGTCTGTCTCTCTGCCAGATCCATTTCCTCTTCCCCCTGGGAGCTCTCAGGTTGCCTTGATGCTGACCCTGACTCCCACCCCACCTCCTCTGAGTCGGCTGCAGAAAGGGCCAACGGCCAACAGACCAAAACAAACGTAATGGCTGTATTTGTCCATCATGTTAAGCTTGGTAAGATTTTAACCTTGGTTAGATTTTAACCTTGGTTAGATTTTTAACCTTGGTTAATCTGTTTGTGGCCTCGCATATTGTGTGAGCCCAGCCCCTTTGGGTCACGCATAGTTCAACAGATGTGTGGATGGGTATTGCACCAACTCAGTATTTATTTTACGGTACAGTAATGACTATTTTCATAGATGGTGAAATTGCAGCCTGGGTTTGGAGGTTAAATAGAGCCTTTGTATTCCTTGTGGATGACTTGGCAAGAAGTATACAATTTGCGTAGAGCTCACCCACTTGTTCTCAGACTTGTGGTTTGGGATGCTTTTTTGGTGTGCTTCTCTTCTCCCACGTTCCCCACCCCCACAAATAGAACAGTGAGGGACGGGGAAAGAATTTATTCTCATAAACAAGCAACTACTAGTAGTGAAAAAAGGGATGAGGTGGCTCAGTGGCTAAGACGCTGAGCTTGTGGATCAGAAAGATCTTACTTTTACTTTACTTTTATTAAATGTGTATACCGCCCTTCTCCCTTGCGGGACTCAGGGCGGTGAACAGGCATAATAAAACAGGAAAACATCCGATACAAAAATACATTAAAATACATTAAAACTAATTAAATTTAAGGGCCCGTTCTAAAAACCAGATGACCATATAAAAACAGTTAATAAAATCAACTAAAATCAATTTAAAAATTACAATCGATTAAAAGAAAACTACACCAGGCTGGCCGCACGAAATAGGTGCGTTTTCAGGGCCCGATGGAAGAGGCGCAGGTCGGTGATCGTACGAAGGTCGGGGGGGCAGATCGTTCCAGAGGGCAGGGGCTGCCACAGAGAAGGCTCTTCCTCTGGGGGTCGCCAGCCGACAGAAAGATCGGCAGTTCGGCGGTTCAAATCCCTAGTGCCGCGTAACGGAGTGAGCTCCTGTTACCTGTCCCAGCTTCTGCCAACCTAGCAGTTCGAAAGCACATAAAAAACACAAGTAGAAAAATAGGAACCACCTTTGGTGGGAAGGGAACAGTGTTCCATGCACCTTTGGTGTTTAGTTTTGCTGGCTGGAGAATTCTGGGAGCTGAAGTCCTTCAGGCTTAAAGTGGCAAAGGTTGGAGACCCCTGGTTTAGATGACTGAGCCTCTCAATTCTGAGAAGAATGTCAAGCCCACATTTGGAGGAAAGAGTAAGGAGTGAAATAAAATTAAAAAGGGGGGAGGATGAGAGATATAATCAAACACCCCTGAGAGCTCGGTCAACCAAGGAGAGCAATTTGGGTGGTTCAATTTGACTCTCTTCCTGTCTCGCTCGAAAGAAAACTGTCTGCTCCTCCGAGCAGGAAAGGCTGGGCCTCCATGGACTTGAAGCTCATTAATTATTTTCTCGGTAGGAATCAAATGTGGTTCTTCTCACCCTCAGGGTATTGTTGTGTTTCCTTCTGTGAAAGCACAGCCTTCCCTCAACACTCACTTCCACTCCATTCTTTTGTCTTCTGCTGTCATTCGACTCTGCCATGCCCTTCGACCCCAACACATGTCCCTGGCTGCACTCTTTCCTCCAGTGGCTTCCTCCTGTCCATTACTCTTGACCCACCGCAACGCCCACTCCCCACTGGCCCTCTGACCCAGGCTTGCCAAAGTTGAATCAACCCTCCCGCCTTTTCCTTCTGGCGGAAGGCCTACACACAACCGGAAGCCAGGGGAGGGCTGCTGCCGGTTCTATGCACAAATGTTTTTTTTGCTCTGCGGGTGTGTGCATTTGCACATAAAAAGGTCTGCGCATGCGCACAATGTCAGAAAAGGGAGGGGAAATTACATTTTGGCAGTGAAGATTGTTCTGCGCATGCACAGAACCCAAAATCAAGATGGCGCCGCCGCCGATAGAATCAGTTCAGGGGCATGGCAGGCTGAGTACTACCTACTCGGCGGAACTGGTATGAACCGGTACGAAGTGACCTCTGCCTGAAGCCCTACACACAACTGGAAGTCAATTGGGCTGCCTGTCTTTTTTTTAATGTCTACTCACTATTCAGAGACTGGATAGCCACATATCAATGATGGTATAGGGCAGTGATAACTAACCTTTCTGTTGTCACATGCCGAAATTGTGTGCACCCATAATTCAGTGCATGTGTGAACCCCCCTGAGCCCTGTCCCGCTCTCATGCACCCCATGAGTGCACCCATACTTCAATGCACGTGCGACCCCCTGCACATACGTGCCTGACACCCCCCCCCAGAGTCCCTGTGCATGCACCCCCCCCCCACTATTCTTTCCAGGCTAGACAGTCAAAATCATGTCTGTGTCTCAAATTTAACACCTGAGCAACCTAAAATTAAGGAGAAATTTCCTGACAGTGGGAACAATAAACCAATGGAACAACTAGTTGTGGGTACTACTACACCACTGGTAGTTTTAAGATGACAGTGGACAACCATTTGTCTGAAATGGTATTTATTTTTATTTTTCAAATTTGTATCCCGCACCCATCTCCCACAAAGGGACCCGGGGTGGCGCACAGGAAAATTTAAAAACATAGGAATACAAATATACAAAATATAAATACCCATTAAAACTATATTAAACCACCAACCTGCGCTTAAACCACATTAAAACCCCCGATTAAAAACATTGATCCACTAAAAGTCAGGTTCGGAACCGGGTAGATCATGCCAGGCCGGCTAGATGAAAAAAGTGCATTTTTAGGCGCTGGCGGAACAGGCGGAGGTCAGAGATGACGCGGAGTTCGGGAGGTAGGTTGTTCCAGAGGGCTGGGCCCGCCACAGAGAAGGCCCTTCCCCTGGGCATCGCCAACCGGCATTGCCCAGCCGACGGCACCCGGAGAAGACCTTCTCTGTGGGAGCGAATCGGACGTAGGGATGCACCCGTATAGGCTCTGCTGCTTGAGCTGGGGGTTGGACTAGAAGACCTCCAAGGTCCCTTCCAACTGTATTATTCTGTTATTCAATGCTAGACTGGAGTGGGGTTTGTCTCTATTTCTACACAGTACAGGAGCTTGCCCGATCAGTATTGGTGAGGTATTGCTTTGTCCTGGACATTCACTTGATTGAGCTGTTGTTTATTCCTTGATTGCTTATCTGAGTTGGTATTTCCTCGATCAGGATATTGTTAACTGTTTGATTGTTGGTCTAGTGTTCTTCCCAATTGTTAATCTCTTCTTATCTGTGTGTTGATTGCTAGCGAGAAAGTGCTCCAATCTTTTTATTTCCCTTTTTTTTTATTGTCTCTTTTGAATAGTGTGTAAATGTTTATTTCTCTGTGCCTATTTGACAAGATAAATGACAATTTCACACCATACTAACATAAACAACACCCACACATGAGCTACGTACATTCCTCTTCTATTGAAATCGGGTTTCCCATAGAATCACAATGCTCAATAATGTTAACTTAAATTTAATTCAGGTATAATGACTCCTCTAGGAGTGGAGTAATTACCGTATTTTTCAAAGTATAAGACGCACCAAGAGGCAAATAAAAAAAAGTTTTTGCCCTCTGCAAACCTCCCCAAAACTGCCCATTTTTTTGTGAAAACAGGCCTGGTTTTTTTTTTTTAAAGGCATGAATAACCTTTAGGAGGCTTGGAGAGTGTTCCTGTGGGGTGGGGTGGGGGAGCAAAAATGAGCAAAAAAGGGTCCATTTTTTGCAAAACCTGGCCCATTTTTTGTTAACAAAAGGGCATGGATGGCCTTTAGGAGGTTTATAGAGTGCTCCTGGGGGCTGGGGGGGGGAAATTGAGCCAAAAGGCCAATTTTTTGCTCATTTCTGCCCTCCCCAGCCCCCAGGAGCACTCTGAAAGCCTCCTAAAGGCTATGCACAGCCATTTTTGCAAAGGGGGCAGGGTTTCAGGAGGTCAAAGTGCTGTATTCAGTGTATAAGATGCACCCAGATTTTCAGCCTCTTTTTTGTGGGAAAAAGGTGCGTCTTATACTCCGAAAAATACGGTAGTTGATTTCAGGTTTTTGTTCACATTCTTATTTCCCAGGTCATTCTGGCCTGTATCCACATGTCGTTAACAATAAGGGACAACAGAAAACTCCCATCAAGATCTCTTTGCTAAAGGAGGACATGCTGATAATGACTACATGGTATATTTATAAGCCAATATATCCAGACTGCTGGAGGATGGGGCAGGCTGCACAATAACGAGGCTGACTATTAGTCATGTTGTCCCTCCAGGAGAATTTAACCAGCTAGTGATTATACTCCCAAAAGATAATGCCAAATTTCACGGTCCTTGATCTGACGAAGCATTTCCTTGTTGCCCCTTCTACTCTAGTTTCTCTACCTGCCAAATCAAAACAGAAAGATCAAAGCGGCTTTGACATCCGATGTGGGCCCTGACAGGCTGCAGGTGTTGGCAGATTTCTCTTCTTCTGACATTTTCCTCCCACGCCGGAGAGAAAGTTGTTGTAGGAACAGTTGGGGGGTCCTGGCTTGACGTGGGAATCTCCTCTCCCTCCGTTGTGGTTCATGCTTCTCTTAAAGCTCCTGGAGTTTGTCTCGCATGCCTTCCTCTTCGCCAGCACTGTTGTCTCTGGTTTTGGTGATCTGGTGCTTCTGGTCAAGAGCAGTGATGGCTAAGCTTTTTGTTGTTGTGTGTGGAAAGTGTGTACACACCCATAATGCAATTTATACGCAACCCCCTGCGCATCCAAACCCCTGTATGTGCACGCATGGTTCCTGCGCGCCCTCTCCCCCCATGTATGCACATGTGACCCCTTGTGTTCCCCCTTGTGCATGCACACACAACCCACCCTGTGCCCCATTTTGGGCCTAGTAGGCTTCCCTGTAGCTTTCTGGGAGCAAAACTGGGCCACAGGTGTGTGTGTGTGCACACATGGGCGCCTGAGAGGTGATCTGATTGAAGTCTATAAAATCATGCACGGTGTGGACAAAGTAGAAAAGGAAAAACTGTTTTCCCTATCGCACAAGACTAGAACTAGGGGGCACTCCATGAAACTTTTGATAGCTAGACCTCCAACAAATAAGGGGAAGTACTTTTTCACCCAGAGGATCCCTGGGCTATGGAACTCCCTGCCAGAAGAAGTGGTGACAGCTGTCAGCCTCGACACCTTTAAGAAAGGATTAGAGGAGTTCATGGAGAACAAGGGTATCCATGGCTATCATTATGGATGCCTAAGGACACCCTCCGGGTTGGAGAGAGAGGCAGGATATCTCTCAATGCCATTTGCAGGGAATCATAAGCAGGTGAAGACATCTGCTTGGGAAGACCCTGAAGCAAACGGGGAGCCCGTGTGTGAGACAGAATGCTGGACTGGATGGGCTGTGGCCTGTTCCAGCAAGGCTGTTCTTATGTTCTTATGTTCTTTTGGGGTGCAAGGGGGGGCAGCATGACTCCTGCGCATGCGTGCGATGGAGCTGAGCTGGAGTGACGACTCACATGTCTGCAGAGCAGAGGTGGGTTGGTGGCCTGGGTCGCTGAAACCAGCAGCGACCCAGGCCTGCCACGCCCCCGAATCGGTTCTCCCGGCAGCATTTATGGTGCCACAATCTTGTTTTTGGCTTCTGCGCATGTGCAGAAGCATTTTTTTTAGTACTGTGCATGTGCGCAAAGCACACAGTGATGAAGCTCCCACAACTTCTGAAGGCAACTTCTGTTCCATGGGTTGATTGTTCTCTCACTGTCAGGAAATTCCTCCTGATTTCCAGGTTGAATCTCTCCTGGATCAGTTTCCCTCCATTATTCCTTGTCTGGCCTTCAGGCACTTTGGGGAATAGCTTGACCCCCTCCTCTCTGTGGCAGCCCCTCAACTATTGGAAGACTGCTATCGTGTTGCCCCTGGTCCTTCTCTTCACTAGAGCAGCCATGCCCAGTTCCTGTTCATCGTATGTTTTAGCCTCCAGTCCCCAATCATCTTGTTTGCTCTTCTCTGCACTTTTTCTAGAGTCTCAACATCTTTTTATAGCGTGGTGATCAAAACTGCACGCAGTGTTCTAGGTGTGGTCTTACTAGGCTTTATATGGTGGTATTAGTACCTCACTTGATCTTGATTGCATCCCTCCATCAGAGGTGGTATTCAGCAGGTTCTGACCAGTTCTGGAGAACCGGTAGCGGAAATTTTGAGTAGATTGGAGAACCGGTAAATAGCACCTCTGGCTGGCCACGCCCCCATCTATTCTCTGCCTCCCGAGTCCCGGCTGATCGGGAAGAAATGGGGATTTTGCAGTAACCTTCCGCTAGAGTGGGGGAATGGAGATTTTACAGTATCCTTCCCCTGCCACCCCCACCAAGCCACGCCCACAGAACCAGTAGTAACGATTTTTGAATCCCACTACTGGATTGCAACATGGTGGAGGGCAAAATTGGCTTGGAGGAATATGATAGAGGGCACTCAGGTGTGTAAAACAGGAGTAAACTGGTTTATAAAGACACATCGTGCCTTTTTAGTACTTACTCATAAAGCTAAGGTTTGCTAAATAAATTGTGTCATACAGGAAAGGGGTGCTGCCAATTTCACTACCGGTTTGCAACCCGCACACACGCCACATCTGTGGGGTGTGTGCATGCATTGTCCAACGTAAATTGTTCTTCGCGCATGCGCAGAACAGTTTACATCGAACTGCGCACCTACAGCCACTAAAAACCAAGATGGCAGTGGCCCAGCAGTGGCAAGGGAACCAATTCAGGGGCGTGGCCAGCCTAGGTCGCTGCCGGTTATGCAACCCAGGCTTGAATTCCACTACCGGTTCAGCCGCATCGGGCCGCACCGGGAGCAACCCACCTCTGGTGCCATGTTTTGTGAAATGTATGCACGGATCTTACATCCCTGCAGACCAATGGCTGCATGGATTATATCGATGTGGTGCTAATGAGGTTAAATCTTCAATGGGTGCCGTCTGCTGGCCAATGCCGGCTGGCGGCCCCCAGGGGAAGGGCCTTCTCTGTGGCGGGTCCGGCTCTCTGGAACGACCTACACCCCCCCCCCAACATTCGTACCATCACGGACCTGCGCCTCTTTCGCCGGGAGCTCAAAACTCACTTTTTCCAATCTGGCTGGCCTGGCTTAGATTTTCATAACAAATCGTAGGGATTTTATTAAGGGTTTTTAGATGGTTTTACAGATGTTTTTAGCACGGGTTTAAATTTAATATATTTTTATTGTAGTTATGTTGTATTTTTGTATTGCTTTGTATTGTTTTTAACATTTGCCTGTGCGCCGCCCTGAGTCCCTTCGGGGAGATAGGGCGGGATACAAATCCAATGAATGAATGAATGAATGAATGAATGAATGAATGAATGAATGAATGAATAGAGGTTGGGCATCCCAAATGACGCCTGCTATTTTTGTAACATGCTATAGCAGCCGAACCTGTTCTGGGAGCAATGCCCAACCGACTCTCTTTGTCTGGGGAAGGTTTTTGCTTTTCATGACATGCTCTGCACGGCTGCCTTGAACTCCTCCTTGCCTTGAAAGCACCCCAGGGCCAATTGGTTTCCTACACCACCCGCACGGCATCTGCCTTTTCGTCTCCCAGGCAGTTCCGTCGCCTTTGACTTTGGCAGTTTTTCAGGACACCTTCCCATCTCTTCTGTTTTATGGCCCCGATCCTTAACCCGCCTTTATCCCCTGACCTTCCAGTGGTTTATGCCTGAAACAGCTGGCCTCCGTCTGGCCTAGGGAGACCTTGCTTCCAGAGGTCTTCCTCCATTGTAAACATTGGATTGGACACACGGGGAGTCCCGGAGGTCTCCGCCAGAGGTTGGAGCAAAGAAGGTAGTAAAAGATGCAGAATAGTTTCACTGCTCAGCACGAACAGATTGTTAATCAAAGGGATTCCTCTCCTCTGCTCCTTCTCTCCATTCCTTTGCTCTCTCCCTCTCCCCTTTTCTCCTGTCTCTTCCCTTCCCCTGCCCTGCCCTCTTTCTTTCCTTCCTTCCTTTCCTTCCTCCCTTTCTTCCCTCCCTCCCTCTCCTTCCAGCCTGCCTTCCCTCCCTCTCTTCCCTCCCCTCCCTCTCCTTCCTTCCTTTCCTCCCTCCCTCCATCTCTTTCCTTCCCTCCCTCTTCCTTTTTTCATTCCCTCCCTCTTCTTCCTTCCTTCCTTCCTTCCTTCCTTCCTTCCTTCCTTCCTTCCTTCCTTCCTTCCTTCCTTCCTTCCTTCCTTCCTTCTTACCTGTCTTCCCTCCCTTCCCCCTCCCTCTCTTCTTTTCTTCCTGCCTGCCTTCCCTCCGTCTTCCCTCCCCACCTTCTCCTTCCTTCCCTCCCTCCCTCCCTCCACCTCTTTCCTTCCCTCCCTCCCTCCCTCCCTCCCTCTCCTTCCTTCTTTCCCTCCCTCTTCTTTCTTCCTGCCTGCCTGCCTTCCCCCTCCCCATTTCCTTCCTTCCTTCCTTCCTTCCTTCCTTCCTTCCTTCCTTCCTTCCTTCCTTCCTTCCCTCCCTCCCTCCCTCCCTCCCTCCCTCCCTCCCTCCCTCCATCCTCTTCACTTACAGGTAGAAAACCTCCAGTCTCAAGGATTATATTTGAATTACTTCGCTTTCCTTTATGTTTAGATTAAACTTTGCCATCAGTCTAAGTTGAATGCAACATTAAAGAATCGTCATCATTATTATTAACAAGGCTACTAAAAGAATTTGCTCTGAAGTCATCCTCCGATTTTTCAGAGATGATTCCATCTTTATTATACGGCATAGCCTCCGGTGTCAACAGAAAACTGTGGAATTACAGCACGAAATGTATCTTCACCCCTTCGTCTCCTTATATCCTCGTGAGCGCACAGCCAACAAGGTGGAAAAAGAGAAGTGGAAGTAACGCTTTAGAGTAATCCTCTTTTATAAATAAAGCCAGGGATTCACATTTTATTTTGAAATATTTAGTTAACTTACCACCAGCTTGAACCAGCAATGTGCAGCAGCTGCCAAAAAAGCCAACACAGTTCTACGCTGCATAAACAGAGGGATAGAATCTAGATCACGTGAAGTGTTAATGCCACTGTATAGTGCCTTGGTAAGGCCACACTTGGAATACTGCATACAGTTTTGGTCGCCACGATGTAGAAAAGACGTGGAGACTCTGGAAAGAGTGCAGAGAAGAGCAACCAAGATGATTAGGGGACTGGAGACTAAGACATATGAAGAACGGCTGCAGGAGCTGGGTATGTCTAGTTCGATGAAGAGAAGGACCAGGGGAGACATGATAGCAGTGTTCCGATATCTCAGAGGGTGCCACAAAGAAGAGGGAGTCAAACTATTCTCCAAGGCACCTGGGGGCAGGACAAGAAGCAACGGGTGGAAACTAATCAAGGAGAGAAGCAACTTAGAACTAAGGAGAAATTTCCTGACAGTTAGAACAATTAACCTCTGGAACAGCTTGCCTCCAGAAGTTGTGAATGCCCCAACCCTGGAAGTCTTTAAAAAGATGTTAGATAGCCATTTGTCTGAAATGGTATAAGGTTCCTGCCCACGCAGGGGGTTGGACTAGAAGACCTACAAGGTCCCTTCCAACTCTGCTATTGTATTATTGTATTGAAAAAACAGGAGCATTTCTCTAAAAAGTTATTGGTGAAAGATTAAGCCTTTATGCGTGCAATTTTGATTCACCGGTGTCTTAAACGTTGATGAGTTTCCCATTTTTAAATTTGACGGGGATCGATGCGTGCACGAGTGTGTGTTACAGGGTGGAAGAGCACACCCATCTGCGGTGTGACACGCATCCTAATATTGCTGCATTTGAATGCTAAGCGCAGGCCCCTGTATGCAAATGGTGTAGTACAGTAATCATATTAAATCTTTCCCTGCTCTACACCGATGATACTTTCAATTGGTTTTTCATCAACATCCAGAACTGACCTTTCTCCCATAATCATTTGCATTGATCACCCAAGAAACGTGATGAGAAAACTTTCTCTTCTGTAGAAAAGCGGCGTTAACATGCCTTGCTAGGGAAGAAGCAGAATTAAATGCCCCAAAACAGAAACTGAAAATCAAGATCCAAACCACGGCGCCCATATTAAGGATGGTCTCTTCCATCCGTCTGTTGTGGACCACCAGCGGCCGTCAGAGCTGACAGCAGATTCGGACAGTCAGGAGGTTGAGGAGGAACAGGGGCCAGTCCTGGAGTCTGGGGAAGGCTCTGAGGAGGGCTCTGTGTCGGAGGCAGAGAGGGAGCCAGGGCCGTATGCCAGTTATCAGCTGCCTTCAGAGGCAGACATCAGTGAGGCAGATGAACAGCTGGAGCCTGTTCCCAGTGTGTGCATGCAGAGTTGCCAGACAAAAGGAATAGCCAAAGAACAGGAGTCGACTTGGGAGTAAGGCCAGACAATGAATGGCCCCTCCCAGAGGAAATAAAAGAGGAGCGAAAGGGGAGTGGAGTTTGCAGGAGACAATTTGTTCGCTTCATTGGTTCGTGACTCTCCGAGACTCCTTGCCAAGTTCTGCAGATATCCGCTTGGCAGATCTCCAAGCCAGATAAGGTCTGTGACTGTAAATCCTCCCTTGAAAGACTTTCCTGAATGGGAATGAGGAGAATTCAGTCAATTAATAAACAGGGGTTCTTGTTGGGACAAGGAATTTACTTCATGGTCTTGGGAAGCCTCGGTCAGAACAGCTCCCTCAAATGTTCATCGTATGGTTTAGTCTCCAAACCCGTTGTTGTTCTTCTCTGTATACTTCCCAATGGAAAGTAGAAATGTTCCCCCAGTGGAAGTGCCCTAATTTTCAACCATTTCACCCAACATTTTTAGTTCAAAGTGACCTCTAGTGATGGAGCATCCACAACCTCTGGAGGACAAGATTAATTACAATTCATTATAGTCAGCTGCGATATACCAGATGAAGCTTCAGCAAGAGTACCATATCCGGACTGCAAAATTCAGACAACCCTCAAGATACAATACAATACAATAGCAGAGTTGGAAGGGACCTTAGAGGTCTTCTAGTCCAACCCCCTGCCTAGACAGGAAACCCTATACCATTTCAGACAAATGGCTATCCAACATTTTCTTAAAGACTTCCAGGGTTGGGGCATTCACAACTTCTGTAGGCAACTTCTGTTCCACTGGTTAATTGTTCTGTCAGGAAATTTCTCCTCAGTTCTAAGTTGCTTCTCTCTTTGATTAGTTTCCACCCATTGCTTCTTGTCCTACCCTCAGGTGCTTTGGAGAATAGCTGGACTCCCTCTTCTTTGTGGGGCCTCTGAGATATTGAATACTGCTATCATGTCTCTTCTAGGCCTTCTTTTCATTAAACTAGACATACCCAGTTCCTGCAACCGTTCTTCATATGTTTTAGCCCCCAGTCCCTTAATCCTCTTTGTTTCTCTTCTCTGCACTCTTTCCAGAGTCTCCACGTCTTTTCTACATCGTGGCAACCAAAACTGGATGCCGTATTCCAAGTGTGGCCTTACCAAGGCCTTATAAAGTGGTATTGACACTTCAAGTGATCTTGATTCTCTCCCTCTGTTTATGCAGCCTAGAACTGTGTTGGCTTTTTTGGCAACTGCTGCACACGGCTGGCTCATATCTAAATGGTTGTCCACTAGGACTCCAAGATCCCTCTCACAGTTGCTACTATTGAGCAAGGTACCACCTATATTGTACCTATGCATTTCATTTTTGTTGAATGTAGAACCTTACTTTTTTCACAATTGAATTCCATTTCATTAGATAGTGCCCAATGTTCAAGTTTGTCAAGATCCTCCTGTATCTTAAGCCTATCTTCTGGAGTGTTGGCTATTCCTGCCAGCTTGGTGTCATCTGCAAATTTGATGAGTTCCCCATTTATCCCCTCATCCAAATCATTGATGAAGATGTTGAAGAGTACTGGGCCTAAAACAGAGCCTTGGGGGACTCCACTGCATACTTCCCTCCATGTAGATTTTGTCACTTTGAGATTAACTGAAGAAGAATCTGGGACTTTGCTGCCCTCTACGGATGGTCTGGATATCTGCAGTTCCGACTGGGAGTGTTCGGAGTCTCAATCTTATTTTCTGTCTCCTAAGATTGAAACAAAAAATAAAACTTTAAACATCCTCTTGCTTTTTTCTACTTGTGAAGCCAGAGAACACCTACACACACGCACACATATTTTAATCTGAGCAAAACAGCAGCTGGTGTGATCTTTCGGTTGCTGAAACCAGCCCACTGGAGATTTCACGAAGCATAAAAATTGCTATTCAAGTCAACAGCGTTTTGTGCTCTCAAGAAACACAAGAAAAAAATGAGCCCAAAATGTTTGACTTTCTTCAACTCGAGACAATTGGCTGCGTCACAACAGAGATATTGTTTTTCTTTGTACATCAGCATGAATTTCTAAAAGCATTAATGGAATAACTGCTTTTGCCACTAATTTTGTAAGGGCGTTAGTTCGCCTTTAAAAAAAAATATCAATACAATACAACAGCAGAGTTGGAAGGGACCTTGGAGGTCTTCTAGTCCAACCCCCTGCCTAGGCAGGAAACCCTATACTGTTTCAGACAAATGGCTATCCAGCATCTTCTTGAAGACTTGCAGTGTTGGGGCATTCATAACTTCTGGAGGCAACTTCTGTTCCACTGATTCATTGTTCTAACTGTCAGCAAATTTCTCCTTAGTTCTAGATTGCTTCTCTCCTTGATTAGTTTCCACCCATTGCTTCTTGTTCTACCCTCAGGTGCTTTGGAGAATAGCTTGACTCCCTCTTCTTTGTGACAACCCCTGAGATATTGGAAAACTGCTATCATGTCTCCCCTGGTCCTTCTTTTCATTAAACTAGACCTACCCAGTTCCTGCAATTGTTCTTCGTATGTTTTAGCCTCCAGTCCCCTAATCCTCTTTGTTGCTCTTCTCTGCCCTCTTTCCAGAGTCTCCACATCTTTTCTACTTTCTACAAATGTTTGGCTTGGTTTCCTTCCTTCATTTTAAAGCGATGAGCAACGTTTTCACAACGCCAACAACACACAACAACAACAAAAGTACGAAATACAGTTCTGTAAAAAAGGGAAAAAACCCCATACAAATAAGGCCTCAGGAGTAAAACACAATCAACCCCAAACAATTTCCTCTGCCAGAGAGACAAACGTTTCGGAGAGGGGGTGGGGGGGGGAATACGCAAATGCATTTGCTACAAAATTAAACATAAATGCATGAACACACCCACACCATTAAGTGAATCATAGGGAACAATTTTCATGGCTGCTGTTTATTGGAGAAATGATTTCCGGATAATGCTGTGGGAGACAATGAACTCATTCCACCAACAAAATAACCTGGGTGAAGTTGTTGTGTTGCCCCAAATTTGTGCGTTAGCTTCCTTGTGGATGATAGAATGACTACCCGAATGAGAATCCTCCGAAAACTGGTGAATATGATGCGATGATTTCCTTTCAGTTAATGTTTTGTACGGTGCAATTGTGTTTGCTGGAGTTGATAGCTGTTATATCTTGTTGTTGTGCGGATTGGGTGTATTTTGTGGATTGGGTGTATTGTATTACTTTATGCCAACATTTTATCATATTACAGGTAGTCTTCGACTTACGACCACAGCTGAGCTCATAGTTTCTGTTATTAAACAAGACAGCTGTTAAATGAGCTTTGCCCCACTTAATGAAAAGAAGGACCAGGGGAGCATAACAGTCTTCCAATATCTCAGGGGTTGCCACAAAGAAGAGGGAGTCAAGCTACTCTCCAAGGCACCTGAGAGAAGAACAAGAAGCAATGGGTGGAAACTAATCAAGGAGAGAAGCAACTTAGAACTGAGGAGAAATTTCCTGACAGTTAGAAGAATTAGTCAGTGGAACAGAAGTTGCCTCCAGAAGTTGTGAATGCCCCAACACTGGAAGTCTTTTAGAAGATGTTGGATCACCATTTGTCTGAAACGGTATAGGGCTTCCTGCCTAGGCAGGGGGTTGGACTAGATGACCTCCAAGGTCCCTTCCAACTCTGCTATTGTATTGTGTCTTTTCTTGCCCTAGTTGTTGACTGAGCCTGGCTTCCCTATTGACTTTGCTTGTCAGAAGGTCACAAAAGGTGATCACATGACCCCGGGATCACACAGCAACCGTCATAAATAGGAGCCAGTTGCCAAACATCAGAATTTTGGTCTTATGACCAGCAGTGAGTTTCATATTTTGTTACCACCGGTTCACCGTGTGCATGCCCGCTCACTTCACAAATGCTCCCCACCTTCCATGCATGCGCTTTGCTCACTCATGCGCCTGCCGCACATGTACCCGGCCTCAAAAATTGTGCCTAAATAAGGATGACATAGAGCCGCAGCCATGGGGGTGGGTTTTCCGCCCACCTGATCTCCACCCACCATGATTTCTACCCACCACGATTTCCGCCCACCACGATTTCCGCCCACCATCTTTTCCGCCCACCTGATTTCCGCCCACCACGATTTCCGCCCACCACGATTTCCGCCCACCACGATTTCTGCCCACCACGATTTCCGCCCACCATGATTTCCGGCCACCACGATTTCCACCCACACGATTTCCACCCACCACGATTTCCGCCCACCATCTTTTCCACCCACCTGTTTTCTGCCCACCACGATTTCTGCCCACCTGATTTCCACCCACCATCTTTTCTGTCCACCTGATTTCCGCCCACCACGATTTCCACCCACGCGATTTCCGCCCACCACGATTTCCACTCACATGATTTCCACCCACCACGAGTTCCACCCACGCGATTTCCACCCACCATGATTTCCACTCACATGATTTCCACCCACCACGATTTCCACCCACATGATTTCCACCCACCACGATTTCCACTCACATGATTTCCGCCCACCACGATTTCCACCCACATGATTTCCGGCCACCACGATTTCCGCCCACCTGATTTCCGCCCACCACGATTTCCACCCACCACAATTTCTGCTAACAGTTTGGGCAAACTGGTCCGAACTGGCTGAATACCACCTCTGCTTATGACTATGGGCATGCTGTAATGGTTGTAATGTGAAAAGTGGTCATCAGTTGCTCTTTCAGTGCCGTTATAACTTAGAATGGTCACTAAATGAATTGTTGTAAGTCAAGGACTATCTGTTGTATGTGGTTGTAGCTGTAAGCTCTGTGAGTCTAGGAAGAGTTGGTGGTGTATACACATTTAATTTATTATCTGTTCACCACAATGTGAAAGCACAGCTTCCGTTTCTGCAGCTGGTGTTGGCCTTCAAACCCATTGAGTTCTTTCAAAGAACCCAGAATGTTGTAACGTTGTTCTGACCCAGGCTTCCTTAACAAGCAGGAAGCAGAGTCTTGTTCCCGGTAAAGCCCCTTTTATTTACACGACTGTGAATTCCTTTCATTCACAGTACACAAGGCTTAGCAAACAGTCATTCCAAGGAATATTTATCAACATGAACCTTATCTCGTTTGAAGAGCTGCCAGATAACTAGTTTCCAAGCGCAGGGCAAGACAAAACTTGGCACAGAGTTTCTCAAAGTCACAAACAGAACTTTCCACTCTTGAAACGACCAAATGAATGAATTGTTTTCCTGCAAAAGTCCATTTGCCGTTCGCTCCTCTTTTGCTTCCTATGGGAGGTGCAAATCACCTCCAAGGTGTGTCTTTACTCTTAAGTCGACCCTGCTTTCTTAGTTGTTCTTGTCTTCTGGCAGCTCTGTGCATGGGCACACTGGGAACAGGCTCCAGCTATTCTTCTGCCTCACTGCTATCTAGCTCCCTCTCTTCCTCCGACGCAGAGCCCTTTTCCGAGCCTTCCCCAGCCTCCAAGACTGGCCCATCTTCCTTCCCAACCTCCTCACTGTCCGACTCTGCTGCCAGCTCTGCTGGCTGCCGGCAAGTCACAACAAATGTATTGGTGTGTAGCATATGTGCAGATCCAAGCTGTGTAGCCTTTTGTAACTGACAGAGGGAAATTTTGTCAACGTGCCGATTTGCTAAATGCCATCCAAGATTTTTTTGATATGGTGCCCGCTGTGCCAATAACCACTGGAACATCTGCAGGTGGTTTATGCCATAGCCTTGCAATTTTGATTTTTGTATCTTGTTACAGTATCTTGTGATTTTCTCCAATTCTTTGTCTTCTATTCAACTATCTCCTGGTGTCGCCACATCAATCATCCCACGCGTTCTTGTTTTTAATTAAAGTTGTATCTGGTATCTTATGAGCCAGAATTCCTAAGAAGAAATTTCCTGACAGTTAGAACAATTAATCAGTGGAACAACTTGCCTCCAGAAGTTTTGGGTGCTCCAACACTGGAGGTTTTTAAGAAGAGATTGGATAACCATTTGCCTGGATAGAGTTTCCTGCCTGAACAGGGGGTTGGTCTAGAAGACCTCCGAGGTCCCTTCCAACTCTGTTATTCTATTCTATTCTATCCAGGTGTGAGGCTCTTTGATTCTGTTTGTGGTGACAGCACCTGTATTAATTCGATATTTTCCCTTGGAATATAAAGCTAGGCCCAAATTTGCTAGCTTTCCAAAAAATATCGAACACTGGGGCTATTTCAGAAGATTTATGCCGAACAATGGGATACCCATGATTGATTATATTTAGTCATTGCGGGTTTTTTTTTAATGGGTTTGTTTTAATGGGAATTGCTCGTGTTTTATGCTCTTAATTACTGTAAACCAGCTCAAGCCTGGTTGATTGCGGTAGGTATAAATCCAATAAATAAACAATAAAGTCAGCTTGCTGACCCTTGCAGTTTGAAAATGGATTGTCCTTCCCTCCGATATTCTCAGCACAGTTCTTGAGCTGTCCCATTTTCTGCATTTTCACCTGGCGTTGAATCGTAAACCAAATGGGTTAAATTCATATAAAGATAGAAAAAAAAAGCCTTAACTAAGGGATGCGGCGGCTCAGTGGCTAAGACGCTGAGCTTGTGGATCAGAAAGGTCGGCAGTTCGGCGGTTCAAATCCCTAGTGCCACATAACCTCCAAATCCCACCCTTTTATTCCAATGCCGCTTTAAATTGTATTTTATCCAATTCCATTTTAAATTGCTTTTATCAAATTTTAGTAATCGTTTGTTTTCTGGAACGTTGTAGTTTGATGTGGCCCAAGAGCCAATCAATAAAGACTACGTGTCAGTGTCGAATCCCACCCCTGGCTGGCCCCGCCCACCCTGCCCTTCCCACCCCTCCACTCCCAGGAGTCTCCACGTGGCCCATTTTGGATGTGAGATAAGTGAAAGGCCCACACGGAGGCTCAGGAAGGGGAAAAAACAGCAGGGGTGGGTTTCAAATTTTTTAGAACCTACTCTGTAGGTGTGGCCTATTTTGTGGGCGTGGCTTGGCAGTCATGTGACAGGGTAGGAGTGGCCACCTTTTAAAATGTGGTGAAACTCATTTAACAACGCTCTTGCTTAGCAACCAAAATTTTGGACTCAATTGTGATGATAAATTCTTTCTTTCTTTCTTTCTTTCTTTCTTTCTTTCTTTCTTTCTTTCTTTCTTTCTTTCTTTCTTTCTTTCTTTCTTTCTTTCTTTCTTTCTTTCTTCCTTCCTTCCTTCCTTCCTTCCTTCCTTCCTTTTTTCCTTCCTTTCCTTTCCTTCCCGTTGGGTCACTGGCAGCGGCGGGCCAGATTTACTTCCAGGTACGCTGGTGGAACCCCCTCTCACCGGTTCTCTAAATTTCACCAACCGGTTCTCGCGAGTAGGTGCGAACCTGCAGAAACCCACCCCTGAAAAACAGGCATCCCAGAAGTTCCGGAAGGCAAGAACTGAGCCCATTTCTGGCCTCCGGAGGGCCTCCGGAGTCCAATTGAGGCAGTTTTTGCTCCCACAAAGGCTCAAAGAAAGCCTCCAGAGCCCGAGGAAGGCTAAAATGGGCTGGCCGCCATGGTGCAGGAGGCTGGCTAGGCCACACCCACCTTGGCCACGCCCACCCAGCAACCGGGCAGAAAACCTGTGGCTGAAATTTTTGAAGCTCACCTCTGCCAGCCTCCATTTTGTTTCCAGCATCTTTCTCCCAGCTTGGACCCGAACGAGATGCATTTCCCTTCCAACAATAGATTTGTCATTTGGTGTACAGTTTTTCCCCTCTTGTTTCCTCTGCTCTGATTACCGTATTTTTGAGAGTATAAGACGCACCTTTTCCCCACAAATAAGAGGCTGAAAATCTGGGTGCATCTTATACACTGAATGCAGCGTTTTTTTGGCCTCCCGAAACCCTGCTCCCTTTGCAAAAATGGCTGTGCATAGCCTTTAGGAGGCTTCCAGAGAGCTCCTGGGGGCTGGGGAGGGCAGAAATGAGCAAAAAATGGGCCTTTTTTTGCTCAATATTGCCCCCCCCAGCCCCGTGGAGCACTCTATAAGCCTCCTAAAGGTTATCCATTCCCTTTTTTTTTTGACACAAATCAGGCCTGTTTTCACAAAAAACTGACCGTTTTTTGCTCATTTTTGGGCCCCCACCCCCCAGGAGCACTCTGCAAGCCTCCTAAAGGCTATCCATGCCTTTTAAAAATAAATTTGCCTCTTCAAAACCTTGGTGTGTCTTATACTCTGGTGCGTCTTATACTCCAAAAACTACGGTAAGTGAAACAAAAGCATTACCTGAGTGGGATCTCTGCTAGGGAGATTCAGGACACAATCTTACTATTCGAGCCTCTTCCTTTGTTCTCACTTAGAGAAAGCTTGTAAATTCAGCCCACGGCATGTGGCCAATGTGACCTTCCAGATGCCGGAGAACATCCGGCTCCCCAAACCAGAAGGCCTGGGAGTTATGGTTCAGCAATATTTGTAAGGCCATAACTTACAGCCTGCTGGTAAGATGAGCTCACGTCAACAGGCAGCAGCAGCAGCAACAAAATTCATGGCTCTCACAATGGCAAAGATAAGGAATTTTTCCCCTAAGCCGCAGATTCTTGCGGGAAGCATCTCTTAAAAGGACTCTGCGGTACTCCGAGTTGAGAGCAAAAGGAGGCGGGTGATGCAAGGGTTTGTAGACTGTTGAAGAAGCTGCATGTTTTCCTGTCATGGCATCGTTCAGCCTTCAGCCGAGGAAAAGATAGGTTTGATTTAAGTCGCTGCAGGCAACCTTTACTTGTGCACCCTTGGACATCTGTCTTCTCTCTACAGCATTGACCATCCATCTCTATCTATCTATCTATCTATCTATCTATCTATCTATCTATCTATCTATCTATCTATCTATCTATCTATCTATCCATCCTCTATCTGTATGTCTGTGTATCATCTATCTATCCCTTCTCTCTCTCTCTCTCTCTCTCTCTCTCTCTCTCTCTCTCTCTCTCTCTCTCTCTCTCTCTCTATCATCTATCTATTCTGTCTGTCTGTCAGTCTCTCTCTCTCTCTCTCTCTCCTCTGTCTGTCTGTCTATCACTATCTACATATCCATCTATCTCTCTATCATACCATACCATACCATACCATACCATACCAGACCAGACCAGACCAGACCAGACCAGACCAGACCATAGCAGAGTTGGAAGGGATCCTGGAAGTCTTCTAGTCCAGGGGTCTCCAACCTTTGCAACTTTAAGTCTGAAGGACTTCAGCTCCCAGAGGTCTGGGAGCTGAAGTCCTTCAGACTTAAAGTTGCAAAGGAGTCCACCCCACTGCCTAGGTAGGAAACCCTACACCATTTCAGAAAAAATGGCTATCCAACATCTTCTTAAAGACTTCCAGTGTTGGTCCTTTCACAACTTCTGGATCGCTCTGTCATATCTCTCTCCCTTCCCCCCCCTCTCTCCCCTCTCTCTCTCCTTCCCTCCCTCCCTATCATCATCCTCATCTGATTGATCATCTCCTGCCTTTGTTATTAGGATAAATAACTCAAGGCAGTGAATGCAAACAGCATCCCTTTCCCCTTCCATTTGCATCCCGGCACCAACCGCCTGTGGTGGGTTGGGCTGAAAGAGAGGGACTGAACCAAAGTCGCCCACCCACCCAGCTTTCATGCCTAAGGTAGGACTATAACTCCTGCTCCCCTGGTTTCTGGCCTGATATCTTAACCACGAGACCAAACGGGCTCCCAGACTTGAGTTGGGGAAAAGGGGAACCGAGAGCAAGTCCTTTTCTGTGATGGCACCGACCCTCCTCGATATTTTAAAGATAACATTGGGCAGACATTTTGATCAGGGTATCCATTTGGCTCCAAAGCCCCACATTGGCTTGCCGGCATCAATCGCCCTCTAAAAACAACAGAGGTGACATCCAAGGGTGGGCTTCAAAAATGTCAACAACGGGTTCTCTGCCTGGTTGCTGGATGGGCGTGGTCATGGTGGCCGTGGCCTCTGCTGCGCGAGCTGCACTGCCTGCCTGTGGCTTTCCGGGTGCGCTTCAAGGTGTTGGTAACCACCTTTAAAGCGCTCCATGGCATGGGGCCTGGTTACTTGCAGGACCGCATCCTGCTACCGAATATCTCCCACCGACCAGTCCGCTCCCACAGAGTGGGCCTCCTCAGGGTACTGTCGGCCAGGCAATGTCGGTTGGCGACCCCCAGGGGGAGAGCCTTCTCTGTGGCAGCCCCTGCCCTCTGGAACAATCTGCCCCCCGACCTTCGTACGATCACCGACCTGCGCCTCTTTCGTCGGGCCCTGAAAACGCTCCTATTTCGTGCGGCCGGCCTGGTGTAGTTTTCTTTTAATCGATTGTAATTTTTTAATTGATTTTAGTTGATTTTATTAACTGTTTTTATATGGTTATCTGGTTTTTAGAACGGGCCCTTAAATTTAATTAGTTTTAATGTATTTTAACGTATTTTTGTATCGGATGTTTTACTGTTTTATTATGCCTGTTCACTGCCCTGAGTCCCGCAAGGGAGAAGGGCGGTATACAAATTTAATAAAAGTAAAGTAAAGTAAAGTAGTCAGCCTCCTGCATCATGGCAGGGGGTGTTTTCACCTTCCCCGGGCTCCGGAGTCTTTCCTTGAGCCTCTGGGAGGGCGAAAACTGCCTCCCCCGGGCTCCAGAGGCCCTCTAGAGGCCAGAAACGGGTCCATTTCCGGCCTCCGGGAAGGTGCATTTCCCCCCCTCCCGAGCCTCCGGGTGGGCCCTGCACTTACATTGCATCCAAAATGGGCCGCGTGGAGACTCCTGGGAGGGGCGGGATGAGGTGGGAGGGGCAGGGTGGGGTGGGAGGTGCCTGTCAGGGGTGGGATTTGGAGGTTCTCCAAGCCAGCCATAATGTTAGCTACGGGTTCTCCCAAACCCGCGTGAACCCCTTAGCAACCCACCCCTAGTGACACCCACTCATCTTGGATGATTATTCTGGGTTAAATTGAGGCGCTGAGATACTTGCCTAGATGTATCAAATTACATGCCGGAGCTATTAAATTCACCAGATTATAATGTTAGAAATTGGAGGAAGGCCAAATAGCATGTGCACTCATTTATAAATCCTCAATCCTTTAAGTACCCATTATTCTATCATTTCAAATGCAATTAAGATCTTCGTGTTCCTCTAAACTTTTCAGGAATAAATGCACAGCCTTGTGCTGTTTTAAATCATTTCCAGAGGGATAACTGGATTAGTCCTTTCAAGCAAAAATAGCTCAGTACAGTACAGTTCAGCTTATTTTTTTATCTTAGGCCAGCAAAAAACATGCAAAATAGGACAAAATTAAGCTTGTGGTAGCTTAGAGATTTAAAAAACCAAAATAAATCTCAACTCAGAGGCGTCTCCACAACAACAACAAAAGTTTCATGGTGGACCCTAGCAAAATCTAGAAAGAAATAGGATCGAGATTGGCTAAAATCTAGTACTTTGAAACATGGGGAATGTAACATCCCCCCCCCCCATAAAAAGATGCCTCCCATCCTCGTCGCCAGTGCTCAAGACTGTTCTCTGAGGTAAAAACACGGAGGCAGGGAGCTGCTTAAACTGTTTAATACAAACTGAACCAAACTGTAACAAAGAACCACCCATCCGACAGCTCTTATATAGAGTCAGCTGTCAGACAATTAACCAATAGAGAGCCTGTAATTCTCCCGCCCAAACTGAGTGCGACCTTTAGCCAATGGGAGTGCTTGATAGTAAGTCTGAGGACTTAGCAATATACAATTAGATCTTGTGTGGAAAAGCCTTTCTGCTTCTAAGCGTGTCAGAACTCAAGTGCTGTCATTAATGCTAAATGCGTAGAAAAATAAAATCAATAATAGAAGTATTTCAGATAACTTAGAGAGACAGGCAATAAGAATTTTTGGAATTCTTATGATGATGAAATTTAGTCCTGGAGAGACAGCATTAATGGACACACCTTAATGCAAGGGTGGGATTCAGCCGGTTCGGTCCGGTTCAGGCAAACCAGATGCTAATTTTACATCTGGTTTGCTAAACTGGTAGTTGCAAGGACTGGCTGGCCCCGCCCATCCCTCCCCTCCTCTCCCCTGCCAGGAGACTCCACATGACCCATTTTGGATGCCAGATAAGTGCAGGGCCTGCACAGAGGCTGTGAGAGGATGAAAAACGGGCCTCACATCACCTGGTCCCAAGCCATGAAGGCCTTTAAAGGTGACAACCAGCACCCTGAATTGCACAAATTGGCCACCAATCCAGTTTCCACAGGAAAGGTGATAAATGGGCACACATGTTATTCCCAGGCCCCATTCAGAGAACTGGGTGACCCTTTTGGGGCCTAGGGTCATACCTGATGATCGAAACCGCTGTCCCAAAAATTAAGTTGCTGAGGCGAAAAGAAGCTAGTTTTGTTTTAATTAAAACCTCAGTTCTGTTAAAAATATATATATATTTGATGGGCTGGCGATGATACAGCTAGCCCTTCAATTATTTTCAGCTTCTATCATGCTAAGCGTTACAATGGAACTCTGCCTTCAGAGGCATCTGGGATAGCTTTGCCATTCTGCATTCCAGTTCCAGCTGTAAAACTAGTTCAAGCAAAACATCCATTGACTAGAGCCGTATTTCTTTTCCTTTGAACAAAATCTGTCCAGAGCCTAAACCCGGTTTTTATGCTCCAGCGGAAACCGAAGTAGTAAATCAGGCAGGGTGACCATAAAACTCAGTTCAAGTTATTATGGCTGATTCGTTTTACAGAGTTGCATTTTCACCACCTTGGGAAGCTCAGGGATTTAACTCGACTAGCAAAGCTTGAAGCTGAAGGAGCTTTGAGATCTTAGCGCAGGGGTGGGCAAACTTTGCAACTTTAAGTCTGAAGGACTTCAGCTCCCAGACTTCTCCAGCCAGTTTTGCTGGCTGGAGAATTCTGGGAGCTGAAGTCCTTCAGACTTAAAGTTGCAAAGTTTGTCCGCCCCTGTCTTAGGGTGAGCTTTCACGACGGCAGAAATAGCAGCGTGCAATTCAACGTTTTGTTCCATTTTGTGCTTAGAATGGTAGGGAGTTAGCCCCCACCCCTCTCCTAGAAAAAATGAAATATTTTAGGAAATATTAAAAAAGGAAGAATATTAAATTTCCCTGGATGAGAAATGGAGAATCATGTTAAACGACTACATAGCCACGCCCGCCCAGTCACATGACCCCCACCAAGCCACGCCCGCAGAACCGGCAGTAAAAAAAAATTAGATTTCACCACTGGATTGAGGTAAATCTTCTTATCAACTCTGATATCTCATAGGGCCACTATTTCATTGGGCTGTGTGAGTTGAAGTCTACTTTAAAACAGGTTGGCAGAGAGGCCTTGTTTGCAATTTTAAAAGTGTCTATGGGAATGTCTATGGGAACTTGAACATTGGGCACTATCTAATAAAATGAGATTCAATGGCGAAAAGAGTAAGGTTCTACATTTAGGCAACAAAAATGAAATGCACAGGGACAGTATAGGTGGTACCTTGCTCAATAGCAGTAACTGTGAGAGGGATCTTGGAGTCCTAGTGGACAACCATTTAAATAGGAGCCAGCCGTGTGCAGCAGCTGCCAAAAAAGCCAACACAGTTCTAGGCTGCATAAACAGAGGGAGAGAATCAAGATCACGCGAAGTGTTAATACCAGTTTATAATGCCTTGGTAAGGCCACACTTGGAATATGGCATTCAGTTTTGGTCACCACGATATAGAAAAGATGTGGAGACTCTAGAAAGAGTGCAGAGAAGAGCAACAAAGATGATTAGGGGACTGGAGACTAAAACATATGAGGAACAGTTGCAGGAACTGGGTGTGTCTAGTTTAATAAAAAGAAGGACCAGGGGAGAGATGATAGCAGTCTTCCAATATCTCAGCGGTTGCCACAAAGAAGAGGGAGTCAAACTATTCTCCAAAGCACCTGAGGGCAGAACAAGAAGCAATGGGTGGAAACTAATCAAGGAGAGAAGCAACTTAGAACTGAGGAGAACTTTCCTGAGAGTGAGAACAATTAATCAGTGGAACAGAAGTTGCCTCCAGAAGTTGTGAATGACCCAACACTGGAAGTCTTTAAGAAGATGTTGGATAGCCATTTGTCTGAAACGATATAGGGGTTCCTGCCTAGGCAGGGAGTTGGACTAGATGACCTCCAAGGTCCCTTCCAACTCTGCTATTGTATTGTATAATTCACCATCATCAAGGTCATTATTGTCCCAAAGGTGATTTTTTCCCAAAAGATAATTCTTTCAAAACATTTCACTCCTCATCCACGAAGCAATCCAAGTGTTAACAATCGAAAAACTGTAAAGATTATAAATCCTTCTATTCCCCGCCAGTCAGTTAGAACCGAAGAAGCTTCTTGGATGGGAAGCAAAATATTTTCAAAGGAAAAAAAACACAAGGTGGTATTAAGGTGCCTTCGAGTTATCCCAAAGGTGCTTTTTCAAGAGGCGGCTGGACTTTCTGGTTTTTCTTTAAAGAGGTTTCGCTTCTCATTCAAGAAGCTTCTCCCGTTCTGAAAAGTGGAACGTTTTCAAAGAACACGAAAATCCAGTTGGTTTGAGAGAGAGAAAAAACACCTTTGGGCAATTAAAATTTAAGAATTTATTAAGGAAAGGTGCATGCAGCATGCCTGTGAGAAAATAGATTTTAGAAATGCATTATGTTACGAAAGCTCTCTTATTTTGACAAAGTGGCAAACTGGAGAACGATAATGGGTGAACCTTGGTGGGAAAACCCAGCCAGGCTATGCCAGATTTGAAAACAGACCGGTGGGAATTTGAACTTGACATTTGTAAAAATGGGCGATAGTTAAACCAGCGGATTCTCTCGTCCCTCGTGGTTAGGAGGACAGGAGCTATCTTTTCCTTGCCCTTTGTGGGAGATTCCCAGTGACGTGGGATGATATGAGAAGCAGGATATCGACCTTGTTGGGTCATGTTGGATGCAGCCTAACGTTATCAAAATATTATTATTGTGATAAGTCCAACTGCGTGGGCAGCTTTCGAGTTTATTGTGCTGCAATGTGGATGCTGTTCCGCTCTGCCTCCTAGCCGCTGATCAATGGGGGTCAAACTCAAGGCTCATGGGCCCACCCTGGAAACAGCAAAGGACCGGCCCGCAGTGCCTCTCCCAGCAAAAACGGAGCACGGGAGGGCTGCGTGCAGCCCACCCGAGTTCCAGTTTTGCTGGCAGAGGGTTGCAGGAGTTTGTCATAGTGGAAAACGAAGCTTGCAAGGGCCGCAGGTGGCAGCCCCATTCCGTTTTCACTCTCGGTGGCAGGGGTGGGCTGCTGAGGGTTCGCAGGGGTTCAGGAGAACCTCTAGCAGTTCGGAGAATGCACAAATCCCGCTCCTGACTGGCCCTGCCCACCTTGCCCCTCCCCTCCCAGGAGTCCCCACGCAGCCTGTTTTGGATACAGGTAAGTGCAGGGCATGCACGGAGGCTCAGAGAGGGTGAAAAACAGGTGTACTGGAAGTTTGGGAAGGCTGTAAACAGGCCCATTTCCAGCCTCCAGAAGGCCTCCATTTTTGCCACCCCCCTGGAGGCTCAAGAAAAGCCTCCAGGGGGCGCAAAAACACACACACCCCTGCTGTACTCAATCAATCAAATCAAATTTTTATTTGTATACCGCTCCCTCTCCCCGAAGGGACTCAGGGCGGTGCACAGGGGATTATAAAACATACAAACATAAAACAATATAAATATCTAAAATCAAATTAAACTACTATAACCCTGCGCTAAAACCTAAAATCCTAAAACACTAAAAACCCCTAAAAACCCAATTAAAAATTTAAATATACAGACTGGAGGCAAGAAAGATAGATTAGGCCAGGCCGGCCTGCTGGAAGAAATACGTTTTGAGCTTTCGGCGGAAGGAGCGGAGGTCTGGAGTTGTTCTGAGGTCGGGGGGTAGGTTGTTCCATAAGATAGGGCCTGCCACAGAGAAGGCCCTTCCCCTGGGCGTCGCCCGCTGGCATTGCCTAATGGACGGCACCCGGAGAAGTCCCTCTCTGTGCGAGCGAATCGGTCGAAGGGATGTATGGGGCAGGATGCAATCTTGCAGATAGCTAAGTCCCGTGCCATGGAGCGCTTTGAAGATGGTAATCCAAGTGCAAGAGGCTGACCAGGCCATGCCCACCATGGACATGCCCACCAAGCCACACCCACCCAGCAACCGAGCAGAGAACCCCGTGCTAAAATTTTTGAAGCCCACCCCTGCTCAGAGGGTTGCAGATGGCCGTTGCAGCCGAAATGGAGTTTGTGAGCCCGTTTTCATTGGCAGAGTGCGCGGGCCACCACAGGCACCCCCAATGGTGCCCCCCAGCACAATTGACGTCGAGCTGGCCATGTCCCCCCCCCCCGAGGTCAAACGCAACCCTGATGCAGCCCTCAATGAAATCGAGTTTGACACTCCTGCTCTAATCCATGGAAAATTCAGCTCTCAGAAAGGACTAGGCAGCTATTTAGACATGACTATTTTAGGCAACGCATTCAAGCCAGTGGTACTTTCCCCCCTTGGAGAAAATATGTGTCTTATCCCACAGTACTTCAGACTAATTTGGTGCCAGGGTTCAGTCCACCACTTAATTAGTCAGCCTTTGCAGGAGAATGGAATGGGGTCCCACGTACAGAGAACAAGTTATTTTAAGCCAGGCAGGCAGCAGCGTAATGTGGAACGTGCCAACCGGATGTGCTCCAGAAGTTCAAACTGAAGTTGAAGTCCCATTATCCCTGTCCTATAAGCATGCTAAGTGCAGATGAAGGCTGTTGTAGTCCAACTGAGCAGGTGCCACAATAAATGTCGTTGTTCTGGCTGTCAGCAAACCAATAAAATCTAAAATGATGCAGAATCCCTGATGCAGAAACAGTAGAACATATTAAGTATAGGTAGTCCTCAACTTACAAATGTTCATTCAGTTCACAATTATGACCAGCCCTGCCCAAAGTTATGGCTATGCAGTGCCCCCATGGTCACTGAACGTCAGGGTAAAGGTTTAAGAGCTGACCAACTGCTACAATGATGTAATGCTGGGAATGAGTCAGCAAGGTTTTTGGGCTGATATCACTTTAAGAGCCTGTAATAAGAAGAGGCCCTGTTAGGGAGTATCTCTCTGTCTATGTGTGCTTCCATGCTGTAACTGTTGTTTGTTTGAGGTCTGACTGAAGAATGTGTATGTATATATTCTTTGTAGATAATAAAACCAGGGGTGGGATTCAGCTGGTTCAGACCAGTTGCGGTGAACTGGATGCTAATTTTACATCTGGTTCACCGAACCAGTAGTTGCAAGGACTGGCTGGCCCTCCCCACCCCTCAAAAAACGGGCCCGTTTCCAGCCTCCGCAGGGCCTCCAGACCCCAAGGGAGCATGTTTCCATCCTCCCATAGGCTCAAGGAAAGCTGGGGGATGGCAAAAATGCTCCCCCCTACCATGGTGCAGGAGGCTGAGTAGGTTACGCCCACCATAGCCCTGCCCACCCAGCAACCAGGCAGAGAACTGGTTGCTAAAATTTTCGAATCCCACCCCTGAATAAAACCACTATTTCTTACAAACCTCTGCTTGCTGTATTTACTCCTGGGTTGTCTCATACAGTCACACTACTGCACACTCTGACACGGAACAACATTCGAGTGTTTTTGGCAATCCTACAATCGACCAGGGTGGGGGCTGGCGAGGAGGGTGAGAGACCCAGTTTGCGTTCAAGGAATGGTGTCAAAACCTTAATGGCATCGGCATGTGGAGATGGAGAGGACCAACCCTGAGGTTGTCTGCCCTTAGTAAAGTAGACATTTTCTCGCCGCGCCTGGAAGATATTGTTTGGTGCTTGCCTTGGCTTGGCTTCTGTTCTTCTACTTCCAGCAGCCTGTCCTTCTCCGTGTTTACCCAGAGAAGTTCTGAAAAAACAAATCATCTGGAGTTGGTCTACATCATAAACTCCTTCTCTCCAAGGCCACAGACTTGGAGGCCAAACCTTCCTGTCTGTAGACTTTATTTACATAAAGAGTCTAAATCATCGAGAGTCTGCACTGTGGGTGATTTGAATAAAACACCAGAGAGAGGAAATATTTCGCTGAGAACTTGTAACAATCCATGTCTTAAAATTTCTCTTTGGCAAGTCGAAACGGCGCTCTCAAGGTTCCGATTAGGAATCGTGTGTGGTTGGCAATTTAGCCTGTTGTTGATTTCCCCTCCCCCCCCTTTTTAAGCTGGGAACTCCAAACGCCATTCTCCCATCAGTTCCCTTCCTTTGTGCTTATATTTTTAACCAGCTCTTTTATTTTGGGAGGTAAAAGGAAGATGAACCAGTGAGAGCCGGAGAGGTGGGAGGAAATATGCTTCTTTCTTCATTCATCAACTTTAGATTTGTTTAATCCAAATGGGTAAGAAAAGAGTCATGGATCAACAAAATAGCAATAGCACTTATACACCGCTTCATAGTGCTTTACAGCCCTCGCTAAGCGGTTTATAAGGTCAGCCCATTGCCCCCAACAATCTGGATCCTCATTTTACCTGTCAGGCCTGCAACCATATTTTCTTGTGGATCTCAAGCCTGCCACACTATCTATTATTCTGCTGTGCGTTTTCTATTGTGGGGAAACGGGAGGGGGGATTGTACGGAGTTAGATGAGATGTAGCCATAACAAAATTCTTTCTAGAAAGCCAAGGCCATCCTTTGTCACTGCGTGGCAGTGGGAGATTGGACCATGGGATGGACTCCTGGGTGTGGGGGCAAGATCTTGAACTTTCAACTGGGTGGGGAAAACCGGGAAGCTTTCAGATTCAGGTTTTTCCAGATGTGCCAACATGGCTCTCTTCATAAATTGGAACTTTGAGCAATACTTTGCCTTGGACTCTGATTTACTTTTGGATGCTATTTGGAACCCTGGCATTTACCTACCTCGGAAGGAGGGAAGGCTGAGTCAACCTTGAGCCTGGTGAGATTCGATCTGCCAAATTGCTGGCAGTCAGCAGTCAGCAGAAGTAGCCTGCAGTACCGCACTCTAACCACTGCGCCACCACAAGGGAGAACTGTCCCTTTTATCGATGCCAAGTTTCCCCACTTCCGTCATACAATCATAGAAGTGAAGAGCATCCCAGAATTCATTGAGTCCAACCCACTGCTTGGTCCAGGACATGATAGTATCAAACTGGCACCCCGCAGGCCAGATGCGCCATGCACAGGCCACGCCCACCCTCAGCTCCGTGAAAGGAAAGAACGTCGTGAAGCGTCACATGACAGCAACGTGATGTCGCAAGTTTGACACCCATGTGCTAGGCGTCTATGACAGAGGACCAACTAGCTGCTTGAAGACTTCTAGTGAAAGACAAATCATCATGTTATAAGAGAGTCAGCTACTCAATCCCAGACATTTGAGGAGGATTATGAATTCCCTTCCAAGAGCTTGAGGAAGCTGGAGAACGAGATGTCTTTTCTTATGTCTCAGTTTCAAGCATTTACCCCTTTTACAAAAATGACAGAGTAACAGAGTCAAAAGAGACCTCGGAGGTCTTCTAGTCCAACCCCCTGCTAAAGCAGGAGATCCTAAACAATTTCAGGCAAATGGTTGTCTAACATCTTCTTGAAAACCTCCAGTGTTGGAGCATTCACAACTTCTGGAGGCAAGTTGTCCCACTGATTAATTGTTCTCACCAACAGGAAATTCCCCCTTAGTTCTAAGACACTTCTCTTCTTGATTAGTTTCCACCCATTGCTTCTTGTCCTGCCTTCAGGTGCCTTGGAGAATAGCTTGACTCCCTCTTCTTTGTGGCAGCCCCTGAGATATTGGAAGACTGCTATCATGTCTCCCCTGATCCTTCTTTCCATTAAACCAGCAACCAGTTTAATAAAAATGAGGAATAGTGTTTTGTTAAAGAGTACCTTGCACATTGTTGCCTTCTTAGTAATTTCACTAGGTTAAAATATCCAAAATATGCATTTGGAAACGGGGAGGGCCTCATCGTGAAATCATACATTCAGCTAATCCATAGTATTGATTGATTGATTGAAGTTCAGGTGGAATCAAAACTTAAAGATAAAAGAAACGCCCTGTGCAAGAGTTAAACGTCCGTTAAATCTGATGAAAAGGAATATGCTTCTGAAATAAGAGAGACTATTGCGAATATTATCTCTTTTTATGGTATTCTGAAGTGGAGGGGGGTGGTTTCCCCCTTATTCAGTTATGATCCTATTTTGCTGGCCAAGGAGAATGTGCAGAAATGCCTTGGTTTCTCATTTACAATCCTTGTCCCAATGGGTTACACAGGCTTCCTTGGCATCTCAACCTTCAGCTAAAATCCCAAAGGAGACCCCAGTATGTTCAAAATAGGGCTGCCCTCAAAGTGGTGTCTGTAGAACAAAGTACAGATGATACTTCTGCTCCAGTGGTGGGTTTCTGCAGGCTCGCACCTACTCGCAAGAGCCGGATGGTGAAATTTAGAGAACGGGTGAGAGGGGGTTCCATCGACGGACCCAGAAGTAAGTCTGGCCTGCCGCTGCCAGTAACCCAATGGGAAGGAAAGGAAGCCAAAAAGTAAGAAAGTAAGAATGGAAAGAAAGGAAAGAAAGAAAAAGAAAGAAAGAAAGAAAGAAAGAAAGAAAGAAAGAAAGAAAGAAAGAAAGAAAGAAAGAAAGAAAGAAAGAGAATTTATCATCACAATTGAGCCCAGAATTTTGGTTGCTAAGCAAGAGCATTGTTAAATGAGTTTCACCACATTTTACAAGTTGGCCACTTCCACCCTGTCACATGACTGCCAAACCACACCCACAAAATAGGCCACACCTAGAGAGTAGGTTCTAAAAAAAATTGAAACCCACCACTGTTCTGCTCTGACAGTTTGCTTCTGGGTCCCAATTCAGGAGGCTGTTTTTGAACTTTGAAGCACTTAACCAGACCTTTCAAGGAGACTGTTAGCACCTTTTCTCATTTTATGAAAAAGCCTAAATTCTTTGGGGGCTGCAGAGGATGAATTGCATCGAATAAAGTGAGCTGCACTCACAAACGTTTAGAATGTTTGATGAAATTAAAATTGGAAACAACCAATTGCAACCGGATTCTTCTTCTTCTTCTTCTTCTTCTTCTTCTTCTTCTTCTTCTTCTTCTTCTTCTTCTTCTTCTTCTTCTTCTTCTTCTTCTTCTTCTTCTTCTTCTTCTTCTTCTTCTTCTTCTTCTTCTTCTTCTTCTTCTTCTTCCTCCTCCTCCTCCTCCTCCTCCTCCTCCTCCTCCTCCTCCTCCTCCTCCTTCTCTTTCTCCTCCTTCTAGGCAACTGTCCCTAGCCTGAGCTACCGTATTTAGCTACAGAGTATAAGACACACTGAAGTATAAGATGCACCAAGATTTTGAAGAGGTAATTTTTAAAAAAAAAAGTTTTTGCACTATGCAGGCCTCCCAAAACCTTTGCATGCCTCATGTTTTGTGAAACATGGGGCATGCAGATAGTTTGAGAGGCCTGCAAAGTGCTCCTGGGGGCTGGGAGGGCAAAAACTAGCAGAAAGCAGCCTATTTCTTTTGCGAAAATGGGCCCATTTTTTTGCCAATAAAGGGGACATGCATAGCCTTTAGGAGGCTTGTAGAGTGCTCCTGGGGGCTAACCCTAACCCCAACCCCCAGGAACATTTTGCAGGCCTCCCAAACCTCCCAGAATGTCCATTTTTGTGAAGGGGGGGGGCGGGATTTCAGGAGACCAAAAATGCTGTATTCAGTGTATAAGACGCACCTAGATTTTCAGCCTCTTTTTTGGGGGGGAAAGGTGCGTTTTATACTCCAAAAAATACGGTAACTCTGGATTCTTAATCTCCCTGTGACATGCAGTAGACTGTCTACTGTTGACCTCATCCCATTCCTAAGAGGTCTGTAAGGGGTGTGCATAAGCGCACCAGTGTGCCTACCATCCCTGTCCTACTGTCCCCATTTATTTGTATTCTTTTCCTTTGTTGATGTCCATGTTCATACTTATACCTGTTATCTTCTACATGTTTGACAAACTAAATAAAATAAATAAATAAATATCAGCGTTGTAGCGGGGGGGAAAGAAAGCATGTGGGATACGCAGAGAGAAACGGCTGGGTGAACAGAAGCTCTCAGGGCCTATTGAACGGGCACTACTAAGTGCAACAAAAGGGAACGATAAGGCCTGCTGGGAATGGAGCAAAAGGTTGATTAGCACATGGGACAGATGTGTTTTGCTGCTTCCTTAGAAAGATATGGCGAATAGAAGGAGCCGGAAACTGTTGCTTTTGCCTTCCCATATATCGTTTGAAGGGGTTGGGAAGGAAAGGACATCGAACCCAGTTTAGATAAGAGCCCCTTGGAAGGGTGGGAGACAACCCTCTGGGCATGGAAAATAAGACAATTAGCAGTTCTCTCACTTTAGCTCTCTCTGTCTCCCTCCCTCCCTCTCTCTCTGTGTCTCTCTTTCTGTCACTCTCTATCTCCCTCCCCCTCTCCCTCTGTCTCTCTGTCTCCCTCCCTCTCTCCCTCCCTCCCTCCCCCCCTCTCTGTCTCTCTTTCTGTCACTCTCTCTGTCTCCCTCCCTCCCTCCCTCTCTCCCTCCCTAACTCTCTCCCCCCTTCTCTCTGTCTCTCTGTCATTCTCTATCTCCCTCCTTCTCCCTCTCTCTGTCTCTCTTTCTATCACTCTCTCTGTCTCCTTCCCTCCCTCTCTCTACCTCTACCTCTCCCTCTCTCTGTCTCTCTTTCTGTCACTCTCTATCTCCCTCCCCCTCCCCCTCTGTCTCTCTGTCTCCCTCCCTCTCTCTCTCCCTCCATCCCTCTCTCTCCCCCCCTGTCTCTCTCTGTCTCTCTTTCTGTCACTCTCTCGGTCTCCCTCCGTCCCTCCCTAACTCTCTCCCCCCTTCTCTCTGTCTCTCTATCATTCTCTATCTCCCTCCCTCCCCCTCTCTCTGTCTCTCTTTCTATCACTCTCTCTGTCTCCTTCCCTCCCTCTCTCTCCCTCTCCCTCTCCCTCTCTCTTTCTCTCTTTCTGTCACTCTCTCTGTCCCCCTCCCTCCCTCTCTCTACCTCTACCTCCCCCTCTCTCTGTCTCTCTTTCTATCACTCTCTCTGTCTCCCTCCCTCCCTCTCTCTACCTCTACCTCTCTCTGTCTCTCTTTCTGTCACTCTCCCTGCTTCCCTCCCTCCCTAACTCTCCCCCTCTCTGTGTCTCTCTTTCTGTCACCCTCCCTCCCTCTCTCCCCCCCTCTGTCTCTCTTTCTGTCACTGTCTCTGTCTCTGTCTGTCTGTCTGTCTGTCCGTCCGTCCGTCCGTCCGTCCGTCCATCCATCCATCCATCCATCCATCCATCCATCCATCCATCCATCCATCCATCCCATGGTCGGATTTTAAAAATAATGCTTTCTTTACAATAGGAAAAAAAAGTTGCCACCAGCAACTTTGTTGGAGGCAAAACTTCTTTTGGTTTTCCTTCCCTCTTTACTTATATGTATCCCAGTGGTGTGATTCAACCGGTTCACACCGAATTGGACAAAGCGGTTGTTAAATTGTCTGCCCCCCTCCCCCCACTATCAAAGTGGATCCTGGAAGGTGCGTTGTGCAGCAATGGAGAAACGGGCAACGGAACGGCTGGCGTGAGGGAAGGAGAAGGCTGCTTTCTCTCTTACTTCTCCCTGCTCCTCCTCCTTCCCTCGTGCCGGGCGCTCCATTGCCCGTTTCTCCATTGCAGCGTAGCGTAGCGTAGCACCCAGGATCCACTTTGATAGCATGTGCGTGTGTTTGATTTAACCACCGCTTCGTCCAGGGTCAGGTTGGCTGGAGGCTCATCCCGCATGTGTGGTTGAGCTGGAGAACAGGGATGGGCCACGCCTCCCACGACAGACAGCCTGATCCTGGGCGAACCGGTTGTTAAATTATTTGAACCCCACTACTGATGTATCCATATATATGTGGGTGTGCCTGTATGTGGAGATACACACACACACACACAATACAGTACAATACAATACAATAGCAAAGTTGGAAGGGACCTTGAAGGTCATCTAGTCCAACTCCCTGCCTAGGCAGGAAGCCCTATATCATTTCAGACAAATGGCTATCCAACATCTTCTTAAAGACTCCCAGTGTTGGAGCATTCACAACTTCTAGAGGCAACTTCTGTTCCACTGATTCATTGTTCTAACTGTCAGGAAATTTCTCCTCAGTTCTAAGTTGCTCCTCTCCTTGATTAGTTTCCACCCATTGCTTCTTGTTCTGCCCTCAGGTGCTTTGGAGAATAGTTTGACTCCCTCTTCTTTGTGGCAACCCCTGAGATATCAGAAGACTGCTATCATGTCTCCCCTGGTCCTTCTTTTCATTAAACTAGACATCTCCAGTTCCTGCAACCGTTCTTCATATGTTTTAGCCTCCAGTCCCCTAATCCTCTTGGTTGCTGTTCTCTGCACTCTTTCTAGAGTTTCCACATCTTTTCTACATCGTGGCGACCAAAACTGAATGCAGTATTCCAAGTGTGGCCTTCCCAAGGCCTTATAAAGTGGTATTAACACTTCAAGTGATCTTGATTCTATCCCTCTGTTCATGCAGCCTAGAACTGTGTTGGCTTTTTTGGTAGCTGCTGCCCATGGCTGGATTATATTTAAATGGTTGTCCACTAGGACTCCGAGATCCCTTTCACAGTTACTGCTATTGAGTTCCCAGTATATTGTGAGCTGTTGAAAGTTCTTTTGGAGTTGGACAGTGACTAAATCTAATGAAACAAATAAATTTTAAAGAATGGGGGGAGAAAAACTTGAAAGAAGGCAATTTGATGTCTGCATTATTACCAAAAGCACAACATGGGCTTGTCTGGGATAGTTACCAGAAATTGAGGCTGATTCAGAGCGAGATTAAAGACATAATGGCTGAAAAGATCTTTGAAGAGGAAATAACTTGAGAGGAAGGGAGGGAAAGGAAAGAGAAAATTAGGGTATGACTTATTCCAAACACGGTGGCTGTTTTCTGTTGCATAATTCGAGTTATCCTGCTGTCTGCTAAATGAAAATAGTAGGGCTAGGTTCATTAAAAAAATTATCTATTGGTCATATTTATGCTGCATTTGCAAGATTCTTGTTTACAGCAATTACACGCAGGGCAAGCCTTTAAACAAAACACAAGCGGAAGGAACAAACATTGATAACATTCTAAAAACATAAAAACAAATACATACACACCCCAAAAAAACTCCACTCAGACAGGGTATCCTACCACTCAAAAGGGGCCCTCCAGAATAACTTAAGTTTTAGGAATTTCTAAAGGCCGGGAGAATGGCTCTTAACCAGTGTTGGGATTCAGTTGGTTCGGGCAAACTGGCTTTTCAATTGCTAGCTGGCCCTGCCCCCTACTGCACCACCACTTCCAGGAGTCCCCACATGCCCCATTTTGGCTCCCAGATAAGTTCAGAGAGAGGCCTACTAGGTCCAAAATGGGGCATAGGAAAGTGGCTCTTAACCAGTGGTGGGATTCAGCTGGTTCGGGCAAACTGGCTTTTCAATTGCTAGCTGGCCCTGCCCCTTACTGCACCACCACTTCCAGGAGTCCCCACATGCCCCATTTTGGCTCCCAGGTAAGTTCAGAGAGGCCTACTAGGTCCAAAATGGGGCATAGGAAAGTGGCTCTTAACCAGTGGTGGGATTCAGCTGGTTCGGAAGAACCGGTTTTTAAATTGCTGGCTGGCCCTGCCGCTTCCTGCCCCACCACTTTCAGGAGTCCCCAAATGCCCTGTTTTGTCTCCTAGGTAAGTTCAGGCAGGCCTACTAGGTCCACAATGGGGCGCAGGAAAGTGGCTCTTAACCAGTGGTGGGATTCAGCCAGTTCACACACACACAAAAGTTTCTCTTTTTACCTGTCATGTGACCAGGTGGGCATGGCTTGGGGGGGGTCATGTGATTGGGTGGACATGGCTTGGGGAGGTCATGGGACCGGGTGGGCATGGCTTAGTGGTCATGAGACTGGGTGGGCATGGCTTGGAGGTTATGTGACCAGTTGGGCAACACGCAGGAACTTACAGAGTCACAGAGAGCTCAAAAGCCAACTATCCCACTTTACACAAAAATAACACAAAAGCTACACAACAGACTCACAATGCAAAAGCAGCTGGACTTTACACACACACACACACACACACACACACACACAAGTTTCTCTTTTCACCTGTATAAAAGCTGAGTCTTCCATCAAGATGTTGTGGCTGCCATCTTTAATGTTTCTGACCCAGCTTCCTTGCCTTCCTAAGGAAACCAAAATACTTGCCTGAAAAGTTTTAAAACTGTCTCTATATTCCATTACACGATCTCTTTGTCTGTGCAGGTAGTCCTCGCCTTACAACCATTCATTCAGTGACCGTCCGACATTACCACGCACTGAAAAACGTGACTTATGACCATTTTCCACACTTACGGCCATTACAGCATCCCTGTGGTCACATGATCAATATTTGGATGCTTGGCAACCGGCTCATAGTTATGACGGTTGCTGTGTCCTGGGGTCATGTGACCCCCTTCTGACAGGCAAAGTCGGTGGGGAAGCCAGATTCGCTTAAGAACCGTGTTACTCACTTTATAACTTCCGTGATTCACTTAACAACGGTGGCAAGAAAGGTCATAAAACAGGGCAAAATTAACTGAACAACTGTCTTGCTTAGCCAGGGATATTTTGGGCTTAAGTTGTGGTCGTAAGTCGAGGTCTTCTTCCAGACAGACGATGCATTTCCTTTGCAGTGCATCTTTTGATCAATAATTACTGTCAAATGGAAGGGGGAAAAATAACCCACTTGAAAGGCAGAAGAATAACAACAATTTCTCCTGTGGTCTACCAGCCTCGGCACTCACATTAAAGGAATAGGATGAATTTAGCTAGCATCGCCTGAAATTCTTTAAAGGTTATTTAATCTCTGCAGTCAAAGGCATGTGCGTGCCGGCTCATGAAAAGCTCCCCTTCCGAAGAAACGTGAGATAATGATGGGCCCTTTGATCACCGTGCCTTCTGGGTAGGCCCGAGAGGGGATTTAAAGCGTTATCAAATCGTAGGATCAAAAAGAGTTAAATGTACAGCCAACACATTATGGGGAGGGCGTTTAAAAAAAAAAAAAGGAACTCCTTTTCATCAGAAATTATAGCAATAAAGGCAACATTTCCCCTTGGCTGTTAAACGTGTGATTAAACGGAGAGTTCCTGTCGTGGCATCAGAAAAGGAAGAGACCCTGAGCATTAAGTCGGCCGCGGTGGGTGTGTCCCAGTGGTGGGTTTCACATTTTTTTAGAACCTACTCTCTAGGTGTGGCCTATTTTGTGGCCGTGGCTTGGCAGTCATGTGACAGGGTGGGAGTGGCCAACTTGTAAAATGTGGTGAAACTCATTTAACAACGCTCTTGCTTAGCAACCAAAATTTTGGGCTCAATTGTGATGATAAATTCTCTTTCTTCCTTTCCTTTCCTTTCCTTTCCTTCCTTCCTTCTTTCTCTCCATCTTTCACTTCCTTCCTTCTTTCTTTCTTTCTTTCTTTCTTTCTTTCTTTCTTTCTTTCTTTCTTTCTTTCTTTCTTTCTTTCTTTCTTTCTTCCTTCCTTCCTTCCTTCCTTTCTTCCTTTCTTCCTTTCCTTCCTATCTTTCCTTTCTTTCCTTTCTTCCTTTCTGCCTTCCTTTCCTTTCCTTCCCATTGGGTTACTGGCAGCAGCAGGCCAGACTTACTTCTGGGTCCGCCGGTGGAACCCCCTCTCACCGGTTCTCTAAATTTCACCATCCGGCTCTTGCGAGCAGGTGCGAGCCTGCAGAAACCCACCACTGGTGTGTCCACACAACCTGTTTAAAAATATCATTATAATTGTAGCAGTTCAGGTATGGAATAGACACCTCTTTGATTCTGTGGGAAGATTTATGACAGATGGCCCTTCTGATATGTGATAACTTTTGTAAGGCAGAATACACCAGGTTTATGCTCTTTCTTTGGTTCGGAAGAGTATAGAGCAGAGGTCTCATTCTCGCGGCCCGCGGGCCAATTGCGGCCCGCAGGACGGTATCTTGTGGCCCCCACCATGATATGAAAGTATAATATTAGTGATATGAAAGTATAATATCCAATATAATGGAATCCCTTATGCGGCCGAGCCTCACCCAGCCTCTGCCTCCAGCGGCCCCCAGGTAAATTGAGTTTGAGACCCCTGGTATAGAGCTAATCTATTGTCCTCACAGTGGTGCGGGTGGCCGCACCCATAATGCAATGCGCATGAAGTCCCCCCTCCCAGCAACCCATTTTGAGCCTAGTAGGCTTCCCTGCAGCCACCTGGGAGCAAAAATGGGCTGCGGAGGGGCCTCCCCACCCCCTCACTCTCCTCCTGCGCATGCATGTGTGACCCCCACACATGTGTGCACAACTCCTGCCCCCATGTATATATATGCATCTCCCACATGCGTCCTGTGCATGCGCGGCAGAGAGCCGAAAATCCACTGGTCAGCGGGAGGCGCAAGACAGCCCGCCGCACCATGCGCCTCGGGGCTGCCATTCTGGTGGGCAAATCCCTTAACAACTGTGTCACTTAAGAATATAAATTTTGGGCTCTGTTGTGGTTGTAAGTCTAGTAAGAACTGCATGCACATTACAGGCCAATTTAGTTTGCAAAAATACAAATGACCTCTAGGTGGAGCCGTTAAGCATTTCAGAATCGTTATGCTGCCATCTACTGGTCGACTGCATTTTTGTAGCCTAGATTGGGCTTTGTGGGACTTCTCCAAATGGCTATCACATCTCCACAGAAGTTGTCTTTTATGTTTAATTGACACCTGCTTGATTGGTCATCGGTTGGGGATTGGTTTTTTTTGTGTGGCTTCTGTAGCATTCCTAAAAAACCCACCCCGGCTTTTGTTGTTGCAGCTGTGGCTTCGAACCTTCCCAGATGCTCTCCACAGGATACGTACCCTGTGAAATAGGAGCCAAAGATTAAGACATAGCGGCAGGCAAACAGGAAGTACAGCTGAACAAAAGAGGCTGACATTGCATGGCCGCTAATTGCCTTGGTGATGGAAAGGAAAGGGTTGAACGGCAAAAGTTTCCTCTTCTTTGGAACATCCAGGGGATTCCTTCCGATCAAGAGACAGGACAAGCATTTCATTGACTCAGCATGAAAAGTGCGTTCTGGGCTCTCCAGGCTGTGAAATTAAGGTTAGAGTAGATTAGAGTGAAATCCCACTCAGCGGTAACAACCAATGGAATAAAGGTGGATGTGAAGTCTGGAGCGGGGGGTGGGGGTTGGGGTTTCCCGCCAGCATACATGCCGCTTCGGTACGCAAAACATTTTGCACAAGCTCTGCACGCGTGCGCCTTTGCTCCTAAACCGGTCTAGGCATACGCACAATGTTAGAAAAGTAGGGGGGGAATTTACATTTTTTGCAATGAAGATTGTTCTGCGCATGTGCACGGCAGAAAATCAAGATGGAGGCTGAGAGCACAGTGACCTGCAAGGTCCCTTCCAACTTGGTTAATCTGTTAAAGGATAGGACCAGTTTGGGCGCTTGTCCAGCCAGGTTACTACCCACTTGGCTGAACTACTACCCACTTGGCTGAACTGGTTCGAACCCACCTCTGGTCTGGAGGCTAAACCATAGGATGAAAGATTGAGGGAACTTCATCTTGTCCAGGGGTCTAAAACTCAATTTACCTGGGTGAGGCTGGGCCGCATAAGGGATTCCATTATATTGGATATTATACTTCATATCACTAATATTATGCTTTCATATCATGGTGGGGGCCACAAGATACCATCCTCCAGGCCGCAATTGGCCCGCGGGCCGCGAGAATGAGACCTCTGATCTAGTCTAATGAAGAGAAGGGGCGTTATGATTAAGGTGACCAGATTTTCAAACTCCCAAAGTGGGACACCGTTGATGGGGGGGGGCACGCTCTGGC
Source organism: Rhabdophis nuchalis (assembly GCA_039707465.1). Taxonomy (NCBI): domain Eukaryota; kingdom Metazoa; phylum Chordata; class Lepidosauria; order Squamata; family Natricidae; genus Rhabdophis; species Rhabdophis nuchalis. Next base: position 12,153,068 of record CM077648.1, on the reverse strand, counting down.
GCGGCATGTGCCTGTGCAGAGGGCGTCGGGGCAGGGGCGTGCTCCCACCCATGCACCACAGGGCCCTCTTTAAAGGCAGTGGCGGCAGCCCGGCGGTGCTGAGAGCTGGGGCGGGGAGGGGAAAGGTGGTCCGAGCCGGCTGCTGTCAACCCATCATGCCGGTATGATGGGCCGAGCTAAAAGTGGCTGCCTCGGGCTGCCTTCCCCCTTCCCGCCCGAGCCAGCGGCTCTCAGCACTGCCGGGCCGGGCCGCCGCAACTGCCTTTAAAGAGGGCCCCGCGGGGGCGGGTGGGAGCGTCCCTCCTCTACTCAGCCCCGACACCCTCTGCGCAGGCGCATGCCGCGCCGGAGTGTGCCCCCCCTCTCCTTGGCCCCAACGCCCTCCCCGCCCGAGCCGGCGCTCTCTGGAGTCCATTGAAGCTCATGCCTAGTGCTTCAGTGACTCCATCCAGCCACCTCCTTCTCTGCCGTCCCCTTCTTCTTTTGCCCTCCATCGTTCCCAGCATGAGGCTCTTCTCCAGGGAGTGCTTCCTTCTCATTAGGTGGCCAAAGTCCTTGAGTTTTATCTTCAGGATCTGGCCTTCTAAAGAGCAGTCAGGGTTGATCTCCTCTAGGACTGACCGGTTGGATGGCCTTGTAGTCCAAGGGACTCGCGGGAATCTTCTCCAGCACCAGAGTTGGTTTAAGACAAGGGAGACTTTAGTTGTTATTCACTCTCAAACAGAACTGCTCAGGTTGAATGAATCTTATTCCCTCTCTTTCTCAGCCCAAATTACCTCATAAAGCTGATGTGGAGGAAAATCACTTGGGGATGTTTTTCTAGCAGAAAAACAGGAAGTAATAAATGAATCAATAAGTTAATAGATGGGTGTGAGCAATGGGGATTGCATGGAAATTTGTGGGTGGGGTCAGCGTCAAAACGAAGTGTATCTCTCCCTCTCTCTCTCTCTCCCCCTCCTCTCTCTCCCTTCTCTCTCTCTCTCTCTCTCCCCCCCTCTCTCTCCCCCTCTCTCCCTCTCCCTCTCTCTCTCTCCCTCTCTCTCTCCCTCCCTCCCTCTCTCTCTCTCTCTCTCCCTCCCCCCTCTCTCTCCCACCCTCTCTCTCTCTCCCTCTCTCTATCTCCCCCTCCCTCTCTCTCTCTCTCCCTCCCTCCCTCCCTCTCTCTCTCCCTCTTTCTCTCTCTCCCTCCCTCACTCCCGCTCTTTTTTTCTTTTTTCAGGAACTTCTTTTGAGCTTTTCCTTCTTCTCTCTATGCTCATATTTGTACAGCTGGATGCCAGGGAAAAGTGCACATTTTGGAATTTTTTTTTTTTTTTAATTGAAATTTTTATACTGTTTTACAATATATCACCCAGTGCTGTACAAAACAAAAGGAAGAGTTGGTTTCAAGTATCATCTATTATCTTTAGGATCTCCAAAATCCACGTTCCCTCGGTACAGGCGTCGAGACGTCCAAAGTTCCAAGTGCATAGTCCACAAATGGCTTCCAAGTCTTCCAAAAGATATCGTTTTTATAAACCCCCTCTCTAAATTTAATATCACACGTCATTTTATCATTTAAGGCTAATTTCCACATTTCACAATACCATTCTTCTATTTTAATATTTACCTCTATTTTCCAATATCTTGCTATTACAATTCTACCCATTATAATCATAATTCTAATCAGTTCTTTCTCATGTTTTGTTAACTCTGGTTCATTAATTATCAGTAACAATATAGTTTCTGGTCTCAATATTATTATTCTTTTCATCATTTCACACATCGTTCTTTCTAATTGCTGCCAAAACTTTTTAATTTTCACACATTTATACCACATATGCTCATAAGTTCCCAATTCCGTATTACATCTCCAACATTTGTCACTCATTTTTTTATCTATCAGTGATAATCTTAGTGGGGTCCAGTACCATTTCCAAACAACCTTAAAATTATGTTCTTTAATCCTTATAGATAAAGTCCTCATAATCCGACTCTTCCAATTCTCGTTCCAATCCAAATCCAATATTTTAATCTTTAGATCTTCCTCCCAATTCCTTTTCATTACCATTTGTGGATTTCCATCAAAGTTTATAATCTTGTATATCTTACTGACGAGTCCTTTTAACCCAGTTTCATCTTTAATAATTTGAGATACTAAACTTTCAAATTTAGTTTTACTTCTATCTATGTTACATATTCCCCTTACTTTCATAGTCCAATTTTCTACCTGTATTTTTTCAAACCAATTTAACTCCAATTTTTGAATTACTTTTTTCTTCCTACTTTCAGTTCCTAAAGCTCTTAACCAATCTACTATATTTCCTATATTTTCATCCTCAATTACTTTGTTCCTACTTATATTAGTTTTAATCGGCCAACTTTCAATTGTCTTTCCCAAAAACGTTATATCCGGAATCAATTTTTTAACAAATTTATTCCAAGTTTTACTCAACCCCTTTAACCAATAACTATTAATTGTCTTTTTTGTTTTTGCTCTATCTAAAAACCATATAGACCCAAATCTCTTAATATCTTTTAACTCCAGATCTCCCCAATGACCATCTCCACCTTTAAGTATTTTTATCACAGTTCTAATATTATACGCCCGATAATAATTAAGTAGATTGGGAATTCCCAATCCACCCTCTTTTTGGTTTTGATACCACAATTTCTTCATTAATCTTGGTCTTTTCCCACCATTACAAAATTTATCTAATTTCTTCTGATATTCTTCTATATCTTTCTCTGTCAAATTTAATGGTAGCATCTCAAATAAAAAGTTAAACTTTGGTAATAACATCATTTTACACATTGCAATTCTACCAAACCAAGACAACTTTATCTCTTTATATTTATCTATCTTTTTCTCTACTTCCTTCAACATCACCTCATAATTAATTTTTTTTAAATCTCTAACTTTAAGTGAAAGTGTTATCCCCAAGTATTTCAATGTATTCTTAACTCTTATCCCAAATTGTTCTTGCATACTCTCCCACTCCTTACCATCTTTATTCATTAATAATTCAGATTTTGACCAATTTACCTTTAAACCTGTCATTTCTTCAAATTCTATCAAATGTTTATTTATCCTCTTTAAATCTCTCTCTATATCTTTCAAAATAATCAAAGTATCATCCGCATACAAATTTATCTTATATCCCTTGTAACCTTCCAACTCTTCGTCTGCTTCTATCAATTTAATCAAAACTTCCATAACTAACAAAAATAATGTTGGAGACAAGGGACATCCTTGTCTCGTGCCTGCTTCCAATTTAATCTCTTCCGTCATTGTTCCATTCACCTTTACCTTTGCACTACTTTTTTGATACAGTTTTGAAATAACATGTATAAATTTATTGCCAAAGCCTAATGCCTCGATAATTACTTTTATAGTATCCCATTGTACAGAATCAAAAGCTTTAAAAATATCTAACGATATTATACCTAATTCATCTCCATTATTCTCTGCTACATCTATAATATTCAATACTCTTCTAATTATATCACTCATATATCTACCTTTAACAAACCCTACTTGGTTATAACTTATATATTTATCTATAAAACTATTTAATCTGTTACTTATAATAGCTGTAAATATTTTAGCATCTTGGTTGATTAAAGAAATAGGTCGATAGGACTCGATCCTCTCAAGATCTTTATCCGGTTTAGGAATTATAGATATTACTGTCTTATTCCATGACATCGGGACTTCTCCACCATGTAAAATTCCATTGAATAATTTTTGCAGTTTTGGTACTATTAGTTCCTTGAAATCTTTATAAAATTCAGCAGGTAATCCATCTTCTCCTGGGGTCTTCCCTAATTTTAACTCTTGTATTATTTCGTTGATTTCCTCCTGTGTTATATCTCTTTCCATCAAGTCTTTGTATGTTTGATCTATTTTCATACCATATTTTCCAAGATGATTCTTCAATTTTTCTAAATCAATTGATTTCTTTAAGTATAATTTTTGAAAAAAATTCCTAGCTACTTCACATTTCTCCAATCTCTTATAACACCTTGTACCTTTTTCATCTATCAGAGAACCAATTTCTCTCTTTTGAGTTTTATTTTTCGCCATCTTTGCCAATAACCTAGAATTTTTATTACTAAATTCAAAAAAATCCCTATTCAAATATCTTAAATTTTTTTTAACCAATTCAATATCTTCTTCTATCAATTTAGTTTTTAATAAGGTCAATTCCTCCAAACATTTTTTATCTTTCGTAAGTGAGAATTGGTTCTCCAATATCTTAATTTGTCTTGTATCCTGATCAATTTTAGCTTTGTATTCTCTATATTTCCTGCTTGACAATTTAATACTTTCTCCTCTAAATATGGCTTTCATGGTATCCCAAACAATTTCAAATTTAACCTCTTCATTATCATTCAATTCCCAACTTTCCTTCCATTTTTTAATTATCCATATTTTATCCTCCTCCCTTTTGTACAATTTTTCATCATATCTCCAACCTCTTTCCTTTTTCTCAAAATTAAAATCTATTTCCATCATAACTTCTGCATGATCAGAATCCTTAAAAATTCCCACATCTATTCTATCTACTTTATTCAGCAAATCTTTAGAAACAAAAATATAATCAATCCTTGAATAAGTATTATGTACCTTAGAACAAAATGTATACACCCTTTCAGGGCCTTTCAACTCTCTCCAAACATCTACCACATTATTTTGAAACATCCATTTATTTAAAATTTCCCCTTTATTTGTTTGTCTAAAGCGGGTGGGATTATTACTATCAATTCTATCCCTAATTAGATTGAAATCTCCCGCCACAATTACTTTCCCTTCACTTTCTGTTTCCAAAATCTTAGTAATTTTATCCAAAAATCCCTTTTGTTTTTCATTCGGTAAATATAAATTAACCAATGTCACTTTTTGCTCGTTAATATTCCCTATAATTATTAAATATCTGCCTTCCTCATCTCTAATTACTTGTTTTTTCTCAAAGTATACCCTATTTGATATCAATATCGCAACTCCTCTAGCTTTGGAAGTCCCAAAAGATTTTTCATAAATTTGCATACCTTTAATATTCATTCTATTAAAATCCTCAGATTTTTGGTGAGTTTCCTGCAAAAATAATATATCTGGAGAATCCCTTTTAAATTTAAGTTCCAATCTTTTCCTTTTTATATGATTGCCTGTACCTTTCACGTTCCATGTCATTATTTTTATAAACCGCATTTAAGCGGTAACTTTTTTAATCCTGACCCCTCCTCTTCCTTTATGTGCACACCAAACACCAAACAAAAAAGACATACAAAAACATAAAACTCCACAAACAACATATAACAAACAACATAAACATAAAACTCAAATATCAAACACAACAACCACAACAAATAACAAGCAATCTTCATCCCCCACATCCTCAATCAGATATCGCCTCTATATAAAGAGTGTGGGGGAGTGGGACGTGCCGATGGTCGGATCACCTCTTCGGGCTGTTCTTTAAATTCCACTTTCAAAAAAAGAAGACAAGACTGGCTTCGCCCCGGACTCAGCTTCCTGCTTTTTACTAAGATCCTCCATCTTGTCTGGCGTTCGTTCAGTATCTTCACGAATTTTCTTATACTCAGAAACTGCCGGAGAAATTTCTTTTCTCTTTAAACTCTTGGGATCCTGGCCGCCAATTGCACCTCTTTCTTCCAAAATTGGGGATTCCTCTTGTACTCCACCCGTCTTAAGCATATAATCTTTAATTTCTACCAAATCTTCCTCTTTCTCAATCAGCCCAAGCCCCCGAATTAATCTTAATACATCTGTTTCTGGAGTAATAGTATGCATCCTTCCTTTATAAAAAAATTTAAGTTGCTGTAGTGGCCTCCAATTGTACTTAATATCATTATCTCTCAAGAGCTTTGTAACTGGTTTCAAATGATATCTCCAAGCTCTGTCTTCCCTGGAAATATCCGGAAAAACTTGGATTTCTTTCTCCTCAAACTTAGGAACACCTTCCAGTTCTCTTATTTTTGCCATGACCTCTAGTTTATCTCCAAGGTTTGCAAATCTTACTAAAACATTTCTAATCGCTCCACCTTGCCTCTTATAACCAATTCTAAAAACACTTACTAAATTTGCTGCTGTATATTCAAATCCAAAATCATTCAACCATTTTAGCACCCTCTGCTTCAAATCATCCGATCTATTTTCTGGAATATTACGTATAACAATATTGAATTTTCTAGCGTCTTCCTCCAAAAGACTAATTCTCTTATCTTGTTGCTGGTTTTTATAAAAAATTCCTTCCATCTTACGATCAATTTGTGCATCGTGTGCATGAATTTGTTCAATTTCATCTTTAATAAATTTCACCTCCGCGTTTTGCTTTACAAAACTAACATTCAATTCACTTATCTGTTCTTTAGCTTTTTGAACTTCCAATGTCAAATTCGCCACATGATCCGTCAGTCCGGTTAATTTTTCGCCAATTGTATTTAAAGCTCCGAAGATCCGTTCCAGCTCTGAAGGCTGTTGAGTCGACATTTCAGTTCAAAGACAAACTTAATATTTATATTTCTTTGCCAAGAGGGTCTTTTATGAAGAATAAGGGCAAACAGTGTCCCGAATCAGATAAGGCTAAGCCGGCTTATAATGCACCAAAGGAGCCAAAAAAAAAAAGCCTAGGAGAGCTTCCCCAGTTTATTTAACTTTTAAGCCTCCATTTTAAATGTAATCCAAAAAGCTTGTCCGCTACATTCAGCTCACACAATCCACTTTAAAAGAATTGGAAAGTTCAAAGGAGTTATAATCCACATGCCATCACCAACTTCCTTCTTTCTTAAACTTCAGCTTGTGTTTATAGCCTTGTAGCGAGACAAGAAGCATGCAAATGATCTTTGCCAGAGACAAAGGGTAACCCCCCTTACCTCGGCCGCTCACCCAACCCTCTGCTCCACGGAGAAACAAAACTTTGAAATTCGAGCAGTTCGGGTTGTTCAATCACTTTGAAAAAGCAATTTACAAGTCACACCGACCTTCCAAAACATCTGTAAACATTTCCAGCTCCCAGCGGCGCGTTTTAATCACTTTAATCCACATTTGTTAGTAAAAAAAAGCCCTACGAGGTGGAGAAAACGTCCTCACCTCATCCGGCCATAACCACTCTGGTTTCTCTTCAGATCGTATAAATCTTTCGCCTTTTACATTTTGGAATTTTAAGGACATGCAGAAGACTCGCAAAATGGGGGCTGAGTGGGTGTCTGTGTTATCTCATTCTTGGTGGCCACAGGGGGCAAAGAATGAGGGAAACAATGATGGGGAGATTTGCAATTCTCTCTGATCATCGAAACACGACGAGGAATTACAGTGACAAGTTGGGTCTACGCATTGAACCGGAGGCTCCTGAATTGCGCTGTTGATTTTAAGGGCCATTTTCTCCCCCTAAGTGGATTTGGAAATTCAAATCCATTTTCAGAACTGATGTGAATTAATAAGTGGGATTTTGTGCTTTTGGCAATTTTAGAGTCAGAATAACAGAGTTGGAAGGGACCTTGGAGGTCTTCTAGTCCAACCCCCTGCTCTGTCAGGAAACTGTATTCCATTTCAGACAAACTTTTCAGCCAACACAGTTCTAGGCTGCATAAACAGAGGGATAGAATCAGGTGAAGGGTTAATACCACTTTATAAGGCCTTGGTAAGGCCACACTTGGAATATCTGCATCCAGTTTTGGTTGCCACGATGTAAAAAAAAAGTGGAGACTCTAGAAAGAGTGCAGAGAAGAGCAACAAAGATGATTAGGGGACTGGAGGCTAAAACACATGAAGAACAGTTGCAGGAACTGAGTATGTCTAGTTTAATGAAAAGAAGGACTATGAGAGAAATGATAGCATTGTTCCACTATCTCAGGGGTTGCCACAAAGAAGAGGGAGTCAAGCTAATCTCCAAAGCACCTGAGGGCAGAACAAGAAGCAATGGGTGGAAACTAATCAAGGAGAGAAACAACTTAGAACTGAGGAGAAATTTCCTGACAGTCAGAACAATTAATCAGTGGAACAGCTTGCCTCCAGAAGTTGTGAATGCCCCATATATATAAACGTATGTTTATCTCAGGGGAATAATAATTGATGCTGATTGCGCTGGCTGTGTGTTCATTGTTCTTTTGTATTGTAATGGCCTGGGTGCTGAGTCTGGTAGGCAGGAGGTGGAAACCAGCACTAGCCAACAAACGAGTCCTACCCACCACCCAGGCCATTACAATACAAAAGAACAATGAACACACAGCCAGCACCAATCAGCACCAATCTACCAGTCATGATACTACTACACACACACATATATATGCCGGTCTTGTATTTGGGTCTTTTGCTGTGTAAGATTGATATAAACATATTAACATCAGGGATGGGTTGCTCCCAGCATTCTGTTTGAAGTGAAATCGGAAAACAAGATGGCGGCCCCATAGGAGAACAGGTTCGAGGGCACGGCAGGCCTGGGTCACTGCCGGTTCCAGCGACCCAGGCTGCCAAACCCCTACCAGTTCGATCCGAACCAGTAGGAACCCAGCACTGATTAAGATATATGAAAGAATAAGAAGAAGGTTTAGGAATTGAAGTGTGGTAGTAAAGGCAGAGATGGTATTCTGCCGGTTCGCACCGATTCGGGTAAACCAGTAGTGGTGGCGGTGTGAGGCTCCACCCACCCACCCCGATGTCATCACGGACCTTCGGTGCATGCGCTCCCGCTACCGAATCAGTAGTGAAGATAAGAGGATTTCATGCCTGAGTAAAGGCATGTGTAAACAATATGAAATAATGAAAACGAAATGTAATAATTATGAGTAACTACATCATGCTTATTTATATTGAAATGTATGATACCCAGGTATCACCCAATTCACACATTGATATCAGGGGGTGAGTCCTGACTCCCTGTCGGCATCACTGCCTGTTCGGCACGTGGGCCAGTCCTTCGCTGTTTCCAGAGCGGCCCCGCGGGCCAGATCTAAGTACCCCGTGGGCCAGATCTGGCCCCTGGGCCTTGAGTTGGACACTCCTGACTAAGTTATCTTCCTGCAGTAAACTTCATCCCGTCAAAGTTTACTCTTCTGGCCTACTTCAATAAATCCAGTTTATGCAGTGACTGCAGTCTTTCCGAATAATTCTTCATTTACCGGAGATTGGCATAAAAAGCCTTGCTAAAAGATAGTATCTGTTATTCTTCCTCATAATGTGGTGCAACACAGCCATCCTTTCAAGTTATTTTGGAAAGGAAGCAAGACACATGAGAATGTGGGGTATCATTCAGACGTGGCTAATTATAGATTTACATCTCTTCACAAAGGCTGCCTACACCAAGGAGAAATAGAGACGGAAATAAAAAGAAATGCGATTGATTTCTTTTTGCTTGACAAGCCATATTGCATCTGCCAGCTTGCTAACAGATGTAGAACCACACGGCCTCCTGTATAGGCTGGCTCAGAATGTTTGAGAGCACTCCGTTTAATAGGCCATCCAATATACCATATTTTTCGGAGTATAAGATGCACCGGAGTATAAGACGTACCCAGGTTTTGAAGAGGCAACTTTTTAAAAAAGTAGGTAGGTAGATATAGGGATAGAGAGAGAGAGAAATAGAGAGAGAGAAATACAGTAGGTAGATAGGGAGAGAGAGTGGGTGTATAGGTAGGTAGGTAGAGGGATAGAGAGAGAGAAATAGAAAGATATATATATATATATATATATATACAGTAGATAAATAGGGAGAGAGAAAGTAGGTAGGTAGGTAGATAGATAGAGGGATAGAAAGAGAGAGAGGGAGAAATACAGTAGGTAGATAGGGAGAGAAAGAGTGTGTGTAGGTAGATAGAGGGATAGAGAAATAGAAATATATATATATATATATATATATATATATATATATATATATATATATATATATATATATATATATATATACAGTAGATAAGTAGGGAGAGAGAGAGTAGGTAGGTAGGTAGGTAGAGGGATAGAAAGAGAGCGCGGGAGAAATACAGTAGGTACGTAGGGAGAGAGAGGAGCCTTATGGAGGCTTATAGAGTGCTGCTGGGGGCTGGGGGGACAAAAATGGCCCATTTTTGCTCATTTTTGCCCTCCCCAGCCCCCCAGGAACTCTTTGAAAGCCTCCATAAGGCTATGCACGGCCATTTTGGTGAAGGGGCGGGGCTTCGGGAGGCAAAAAAATTCTGTATTTGATGTATAAGACGCACCCAGATTTTCAGCCTCTTTTTTGAGGAAAAACTCTGAAAGATACGGTAACTCCGAAAGATACGGTAATCAAAAGAATTCGCTGCTGTGCTGTATTGCAGTCCAGCTACAAAACAGACTGTGGGAATAATATTACAGTATTCCTTTCAATACATGTCCAGTTGTGTCCAACTCTATGGGGCAGTACTGATCTCCATTTCTTAGCTGAGGGAGCCAACGTTTGTCCGAAGACTTTTCTGTGGCCATGGGGCCAGAGGGCAAGGAGCGGGGCCAGCCAGTAATGGGATCACCCAACAGGGAGCCACAGCAGAGGGCCTAAAGAGCTGCATGCGGCTCCAGAGCTGCAAGTTGCCAACATCCGCACTAAACTAACTGTTGTAAATCAAGGACTATCTTTATACCCAACTCTCACTACTTAGAGCTGTAATTTCAAAAGGGAATGGTGGTTTAGATCAAGGGTCATAAAAGGAATTCCTTGTGTGCGTTTTTCCAGAAGATGATCCCTTTGTATACTTAGAGTAGAATAACAAAGCTTTGAGAAGAATGGATGACTCAGTCACCTTGCAATGGTTCTTAATCCGACACCCATTCTTTTCCTAGGGTGCACCGGTCAGCCTCATAGGTGTGTCCCACACAAACAATGGGAGCACCAGGAGAGGTTGTTATTCTGTCTCTTCCTCGGACCACAACTATGGGAGTGGCACGTCAAAGCACATCTCCGGCTCCTGCCAATCACCATTAAGCATAATGCACAGATAGGACTTTATGTGGGTGCCTGATATAAAGCATGTGATTGGATGTGCATGTACACTATGTTGCCAAAAAGTATTTGCTCACCCATCCAAATAATCAATCAGGTGTTCCATGGCCACAGGTGTATAAAATCAAGGACCTAGGCATGCAGACTGTTGTTACAAATGTTTGTGAAAGAATGGGTCGCTCTCAGGAGCTCAGCGTGGGGACTGTGATAAGATGCCACCTGTGCAACAAATCCAGTCGTGAAATTTCCTCGCTCCTAAATATTCCACAGTCAACTGTCACCGGTATTCTAAGAACATGGAAGTGTTTGGGAACGACAGCAACTCAGCCACGAAGTGGTAGGCCACGTAAATGGACGGAGTGGGGTCAGTGGATGATGTGCCATAGGTTCGCCATCATGGATATATAGGATGATTATATTATCTCCTCTTGCTCCTTCCCTCCCTCCATCCTTTCCTTCTTCTCTTTCTCTTTCTCCTTCTCCTTCTCTCTCTCCTTTCCTCCTCTCCCTCCTCTCCCTCCATCTTTTCATTCCCCTTTCCTTCTCCCCCTCCTCCTCTATCTCCTCCTCCTCTCCCTCCATCTTCTCCTTCTCCTCTCCCTCCATCTTTTCCTTTCCCTTTCCTCCTCCTCCTCCTCCTCCTCCTCCTCCTCCTCCTCCTCCTCCATCTTCTCCTTTTCCTCCTCCTCCTCCTCTTCCTCCTCCTCCTCCTCCTCCTCCATCTCCTCCACCTCCTTCTTCTCCTTCTCCTCTCCCTCCATCTTCTCCTTCCCTTCCCCTTCTCCTTTCCTCCTCCTCCTCCTCCTCCTCCTCCTCCTCCTCCTCCTCCTCCTCCTCCTCCATCTCCTCCTCCTCTCACTCCATCTTCTCCTCTCCCTCCATCTTTTCCTTCCCCTTCTTTCTTCCTCTTCCTCCTCCTCCTCCTCCATCTCCTTCTCCTCTCCCTCCATCTTCTCCTTCTCCTTCCCCTTCTCCTTCCCCTTCTCCTTTCCTCCTCCTCCTCCTCCTCCATCTCCTCTATCTCCTCCTCCTCTCTCTCCATCTTCTCCTTCTTCTTTTTCTCGTTCTTGTTCTCCTCTCCCTCCATCTTCTCCTTCCCCTCCTCCTTTCCTCCTCCCCCTCCTTCATCCTTTCCTTTTCCCTCCCCTCTCCTCCTTCTCCTTTGGATAATTATTATAGATAACTTTCAGCTGAACTTTCCCCCACCACATTCCCAGGCCATTCCTCTTCCCAGGTCACAGCAACCACATACCCCGCTCAGTTCAGCTGGCAAAAAAGAAAGAAAAGAAAATAGTTAAGGATTATTTATGAAACCTCACCAAACATCAAACCTTAATGGCAAAAGGGAATAAAAGGAGGGAAAGAGAGGGAAAGGGAAATTAACAGAGCATTTATTATTTATATCTATCCATACCAAAGGACCCAATATTGGAAACAATATTGTGGGGAATTCGCACGCAGTGTCCCAAAGAGAGCAGCCTTTGGCTAGCTCAGATTTAACCCTTTTATGTATATAATAGCAGAGGTCTAGAGATGGAAAGCAGGACACCAGGCGATCCATTCTCTATTCATTTTTGAAATGCTGACTTTGTATTGTTTTTAAAACCACCTTGGGAAGCTTGGCTTCGAAATACGACTTGAAAAATGCATGTGCCATGAAAAATGTCAATACTGCCCTTTCTCGAACACGTCGAGAGGAGAGTTACGTTTACGTAGGTCTATCTAGCTTTTAAAATTTCATAGCATTTCAAACTCTTCGGTGTAATCTCTTCAGCGCCGTCACTATTCGCAAAGTAAATAGAGCAAAGCAATGGGCTTTGTAGTCAAATGCAGGAATGAAGCAATTATGGACGGGTGGAAACGGCTGCATTTGGGCAAGAACCACGTTTAATATCCCAGATTGGTGTTTGGAATGTCCGATTCCTGATTCTTAATGTAAAAAGCTCATCGGCGATGAAATGCATGGAAAAGAAAAATGTGTTTCAAGAACCTAGAAAAGAGAAATAATAATAATAATAATAATAATAATAATAATAATAATAATAATAATAATAATAATAATAATAATAATAATTTATTTTATATACCGCATCCTCTCCCCAAGGGGACTCGGAGCGGTGCACAGGGAAAAATTAAAACACAATAAAATATACATACAGGAATAAATACAAATAAAAACGAATTAAATTTAATTGTCCCTGCATTAAATTGTCCTCACATTAAAACTAACAATCCCTAAAACCCTGATGGTAGAGACTAACCTAGGCCGGCCAAGCAGAAAAAGTATGTTTTAAGTTTTTGGCGGAAGGAGCGGAGGTCCGTGGTTGTTCTAATGTCGGGGGGAAGGTCGTTCCAGAGGGCTGGGCCCGCCACAGAGAAGGCCCTTCCCCGGGCGTTGCCCGCTGACAAAGTCTAGTGGACGGCACCCGGAGAAGTCCCTCTCTGTGGGAGCGAATTGGCCGTGAGGATGTATGGGGCAGGATCCGATCCCGCAGATAGCTAGGTCCCGTGCCATGGAGCGCTTTAAAGATGACAACTAGCACCTTGAAGCGCACCCGAAAGACGACAGGCAGCCAGTGCAGCTCGCGCAAGAGAGGTGTTATATGGGTGTACCTAGTGATCCCCATTATTGCTCGCGCGGCTGCATTCTGGACCAGCTGCAGTCTTCGGGTGCACCTCAGGGGGAGCCCCATGTAGAGAGAGTTACAATAGTCCAGTCGGGATGTCACAAGGGCATGAGTGACTGTGCAAAGGGCATCCCGATCCAATAGGGGGCGCAACTGGCGTACCAGGCGAACCTGGTAAAACGCCCTCCTGGCCACGGCTGTCACTTGGTCTTCCATGGACAGCCGGGTATCCAGGAGGACACCCAAGTTGCACGCCCCATCCACAGGGGCAAGGTGTTTGCCCCCTATGGCCAGTGCTGGAGTCAACTGGTTGAATCGGGCGGCCGGAAACCACAGCCACTCGGTCTTGGACGGGTTGAGTCTGAGTCTGTTACTTCCCATCCAAATAAAAGAGCTGACTTCAAAAGTGAGAAATACTACATGCTACCAGCGTCTAGTTTAACAGATTGAGAGAGTTGGAAGGAACCATGTAGGATATCTAGTCCAACCTAGTTATATGCGAGACCGTCTCCTGCCCCATACATCCCTTCATCTGATCCACTCCCACAGAGAGGGCCTTCTCAGGGTGCCGTCGGCCAGGCAATGCCGGTTGGCCACACCCAGGGGAAGGGCCTTCTCTGTGGCGGGCCCCACCCTTTGGAACGACCTACCCCCTGAACTACGTACTATCTCTGACCTCCGCATCTTCCGCCAGTGTCTAAAGACACACCTTTTCCATCAAGCCGGCCTAGCGTAACCTTCCGTTGTGACTGCTCTTAGACAGTTTTAATTTGGGGTTTTTTAATTGATTTTAGCACAGGGTGAGTATTTAATATCTTTTTAAATTTTAAATTTTGTTATATTTGTATGTTTTTAATTCCTGTGCGCCGCCCTGGGTCCTTTCTGGAGAAGGGCAGGGTATAAATTTAATTAATAAACAAACAAACAAACAAACAAACAAACAAACAAATAAATAAACCCCCCCCCCCGCCCAAGCAAGAGACCCTACCCCATTTCTGACAGATGGCAGTCCAGCCTCTTCTAGAAAGCTTCCACGGATGAAGCTCCCACAGCTTCTGACGGCAATTTCTGTTCCATCGGCTGATTGCTCTCACTGTCAGCTAATTATCCTTATTTCTAGGTTGAATCAAAAAGGGAAGAGATGATGAGAGGGCCTGGTTTTTATGCCCTCTCTGGGCTTTTGAATTTGAGCTTGTGTTCTGATTGGGTGTTTTTTTTAATTATTTATTTACAATACAATAAAATACAATAGCAGAGTTGGAAGGGACCTTGTAGGTCTTCTAGTCCAACCCCCTGCGTGGGCAGGAACCTTATACCATTTCAGACAAATGGCTATCTAACATCTTCTTAAAGACTTCCAGGGTTGGGGCATTCACAACTTCTGGAGGCAAGCTGTTCCAGAGGTTAATTGTTCTGTCAGGAAATTTCTCCTTAGTTCTAAGTTGCTTCTCTCCTTGATTAGTTTCCACCCATTGCTTCTTGTCCTGCCCCCAGGTGCCTTGGAGAATAGTTTGACTCCCTCTTCTTTGTGGCACCCTCTGAGATATCGGAACACTGCTATCATGTCTCCCCTGGTCCTTCTCTTCATCAAACTAGACATACCCAGTTCCTGCAACCGTTCTTCATATGTCTTAGCCTCCAGTCCCCTAATCATCTTGGTTGCTCTTCTCTGCACTCTTTCCAGAGTCTCCACGTCTTTTCTACACCGTGGCGACCAAAACTGTATGCAGTATTCCAAGTGTGGCCTTACCAAGGCACTATACAGTGATTTATAGACCGCTCCCTCTCCCCGCAGGGACTCCCATGGGACCATGCAGGGGTAACTAGGTAGGTTGTCTGTGCCCGAGGCTTGGTTGAGCCTTGCTGAGTGATGATGTAACGAAGGGGCTTTGCGCAATTCCTCCTATGGTTCTGTCGGCAGGAGGTAGATCTTTGTTATGTAGCATAGACTGGCTCAGGCCTTAACAGCCCATTGACAGAGGTGGGGAGGAGCTGAATTTCTGCCTCCCTTTTAGGAGAAAGATTCTGCCCCTTTAATATTTCCTAAAAAATCTCATTTTTCTAGGAGAGGGGTGGGTGCTAACTTCCCACAGTACTTTTTGAAGCTCCTTCCATCTGTAGGGAAGCACCCAGCTCAGAAGGACACAGCTTCTCACTCGAAATGCTTCTCCATGCATGGTATCACACAGCTCCAGGAATTCATCACTACATTCTTTACAAGCTTTGCAGATGGCTTAGTTCTGTTTGGCAAAGGTTACTGCTGGTCATTTTGTAAGCAAAGCGACGCCAATGACGTTAATAGAGAACATTTCTCCCTCTGCCTGGGGTCCCTCTGAGGATCTCAGCCTCATAATACCTTTTTTTTCTCCTTAGTGTTATTTTCTGCTTTTCCCGAATCTTTTTTCTTTGAGGCATATATTTCAATTGTTTTTTCCTTCCATAACATCTTACAATCATTCCATCAACATGGTTATGTCATCATACCTGCACATATCAATCTTATTTTGCTTCTATATTGATATACGCGACCGCCTCCTGCCCCATACATCCCTTCGACCGATCCGCTCCCACAGAGAGGGCCTTCTCAGGGTACCGTCGGCCGGGCAATGCCAGTTGGCGGTTCCCAGGGGAAGGGCCTTCTCTGTGGCGGGCCCTGCCCTCTGGAACGACCTTGCCCCCCGATCTACGCACCATCGTGGACCTCCGCCTTTTCCGCCAATGTCTTAAAACCCATTTATTTCAACAAGCCGGCCTAGCATAATGCCGTTTCTGACTTTTATAGGGATAATTTTAAATTTTAGAGTCTTATTAATTTTAGCACAGGGAATATTTAATTAGTTTTTAACAATTTTGTATTTTTGTATGATTTTAATGATGCCTGTGCGCCGCCCTGGGTCCTTTTTTAGGAGAAGGGCGGGGTATAAATTTAATAAAATAAAATAAATAAATAAATAAATATACGTTTATCTACAGTTCTATTCCTATCTCTATTGTTTCTCGGCTGAACTAATTTTATTCCTGTTTTGCAACCATTTGTACCAATTATCACAAATTTCATAATATCCAGACTCCTCTCTGTCCTTTAATTTTAGTGTTCACTTGTTCATTTCTGCACAATCCAAAGTTTTCTGAATCACTAATTTGTCTAATTGGGAATATTACTTGGTTTCCAGCATCGGGTAAACACTATTCTAGCTGTAGTCAGAAGGTGTAATTAGTATGTATTTAATTTTCTTTCTATATTTCTCCCTGGTTATTCCCAACAGGAAGAGTTTGTATTCTATTTGCCCCTCTGTAATTTGTTGTACCCATTTCCAAATTTTCATCCAATATTTTTGAGTTTCCGGGCAGGTCCACCATATATTTTATTTATTTATTTTTTTTATTCGAATTTATACCCCGCACCTTCTCCAAAAAGGAGCCAGGGTGGCGCACAGGAAATTTAAAAACACAACAATTATAACAAAATACAAAATTTAAAAAGATATTAAATCCCTACCCCGTGCTAAAATCGTTTAAAATTCCCCAAATTAAAACTATCTTAGAACAGTCACAATGGGAGGTTACACTAGGCCTGCTTGATGGAAAAGGTGTGTCTTAAGACACTGGCGGAAGAGGCGGAGGTCTGAGATGGTACGTAGTTCAGGGGGTAAGTCGTTCCAAAGGGTAGGGCCCGCCACAGAGAAGGCCCTTCCCCTGGGTGTCGCCAACCGGCATTGCCCGGCCGACGGCACCCTGAGAAGGCCCTCTCTGTGGGAGCGGATCGGACGAAGGGATGTATGGGGCAGGAGACGGTCTCGCATATAACTAGGTCCCGAGCCATATAGGATAGAAAGTCCCTTGTGGTCTTTTTGCAATTCCAGAAAGTCGGATTCATGTTCAGGTACATTTTGGCCAATCCCATTGGTGGTAAATGCCAACGATAGAACATTTTATATAGGTTTTCTTTGAGTGGTACTGATTGAGTTAGTTTATAATTTGTGTTCCAAATTCTTTCCCAATCCACTAGATCTAGAACTTTTCCTGCATCTTTTCATTCTCTCCGCTCTCTTCTCTTTTTCTTGCCATTTTATGAAAATGTATGAGTGTGTTGAATTGAGTTCTTTCCTAGATTGGGCGCAAGTGAACCGCAATGGCCTGAATACTAAGATTTAAGAAAGGCAGAAAAAAACCTTGGCATTACCCAGAGGTAGTTCTCCGTGTACAATTGTAATAGAATAACGTTCTGTGAAATTCGTTCTGTGAAATAACGTTCTGTGAAATTCCACTGGGCATAATGGAAAAAAGTCTCTTTTACAGAGGTGGTGCCATTTTTGGATTACAATACAGGTAGTCCTCAACTTACGGCCACCATTGAGCCGAACCAGGGGTGAAATGCTACCGGTTTGGACCGGTTCTCACGAACCGGTAGTAAAAAGGTTACCCGTTCGGCCGAACCAGTAGTAAAAAAAATGCTACCTGTTCAGGAGAACTGGTTTTTCCGACGATCAGCTGTGACGCGCGATTTATATTAGCTATTTATTTACTTATTTATTTTATTAAAGTTATACCCCGCCCTTCTCCTTGGTAGGTCCCAGGGCGGCGCACAGGCATAATTTAAAAACACAAAATACAATAAATATCAATTAAAATGTATTAAATTAGTAAACCCGTCCTAAAACCAATGTTAAAACCCTTACCAAATTATAAATTTTCTTAAAAAGTCAGAAATGGGGGGCTATCCTAGGCCGGCTTGTTGGAATAAATACGTCTTAAGACGTTGGTGAAAGAGGCGGAGGTCCGAGATAGTGCGGAGGTCGGGGGGTAGCTAGAAAGCAGGATTTTCTTCTGACGAGCAAAGTCAACAGGAAAGCCAGATTCATTTAACAGCTGAGTTACTAACTTAACAACTACAGAGATTCACTTAACAACGGTGGCAGGAAAGGTCATAAAATGGGGCAAAATTCACTTGGCAAATGTCTCAGTTAGCCAAATAAATGTTGGGCTCAGTTTTGGTCGTAAGTTGAGGGCTACCTGTATTATCTTAAACTGGTTCACTAGCTGTACCTTTCTACCTCGATTAGGGGTGTCAAACGTAAAGCCCATGGGGCTGCCCTGGAAACAATGAAGGACCGACCCATGGTGTCTCTGCCAGCAAAAATGGAGCTTTGGGGGGGGTCGCATTCATTGAGCCTCCGTTTTCTGCCTCAACGACCTCCTGCAGCCCTCTGACAGCGAAAACGAAGCTTGGGGACCTCCAATTTCGCTGGCAGAGGGTTGCAGAAGGCCACCATGGCCAGAAACGGAGCCCCAATGAGTGACGTCAAGCTAGCCACGCCCAGGCCACCCCCACCTCCCACTCCCCCAAGTACAAACACAGCCCTGATATGTGGCCCTCAGTTAAATCGGATTTGACACTCCTGATCCAGGGGTGGGTTCCAGCTTTTGCTACTGGCGGTTTGCTCAGAAACATGCTTTGGGCGCAGGTGTGCTTTGGGCATGCATGTGCTTGATGCATGCTAAACACGCATGCACAGTAGTAAAAAAAATGCTTCTGTGCAAAGAAGATATCAGCGACTATGGTGCCATCTATAGAACCAGTTCTGGGGTGTGGCACGCCAAGTTACTACCTACTCATCCGAACCGGTCCGAACCGGTAGGAGCCCAACTCTGCCCTGACCTAGATAGCTGTATTTTGGCTTTAATTATCCAAATGGAAATTTGCAATTCAGTGGAGTTCGTTTTGGGTAGAAAAGCATGGAACGTGCAGCTGGCTCCAAACGCATCTGCTAAATTGCTGGGCAGAGTGTTGAGCATTTTGTCCCAATACTTCACTTGTACATTTAGCCAATGAATCAGGCACTTCCCCTTTCATGCTCTGCCAAGGCTCCATGTCAGCTGCATGGGCTTCTCGTCGGCTTCTAGACCATTCAACATTTGTATTCAGTGAAGATCCTGAAAGACAGGACATCTGCAAGGTGGACGGCATCAAGACGGAATGGGACAGTCACTCAAGCACTCGTCACCTCTCGACTCGACTACTGTAATGCTCTCTACATGGGGCTCCCCTTGAGGTGCACCCGAAAGCTGCAGCTAGTCCAGAACGCAGCCGCGCGGGTGATTACGGGAGCGCCTAGACACTCCCATATAACACCTATCCTGCGCGAGCTGCACTGGCTTCCTGTGGTCTTTCGGGGGCGCTTCAAGGTTTTAACGACCATCTTTAAAGCGCTCCATGACTCGGGGCCTAGTTATATGCGAGACCGCCTCCTGCCACATACATCCCTCAGACCGATACGCTCCCACAGAGAGGGCCTCCTCAGGGTGCCGTCGGCTGGACAATGCCGACTGGCGACACCCAGGGGGAGAGCCTTCTCTGTGGCGGGCCCAGCCCTCTGGAACGACTTACCCCCTGAACTCCGCACCATCTCCGACCTCCGCCTCTTCCGCAAGTGTCTGAAGACACACCTATTTCATCTAGCCGGCCTAGCGTAACCTCCATACTGACTATTAGATAGTTTTTAAACTTGGGATTTTAATTCGGTTTTTAGCGCAGGGTTTATTTATTAGAATAAGTATTTTAAATTTCATATATTTTATATATTTTGTATGTATTTTAACATCCCTGTGCGCCGCCCTGGGTCCTAACAAGGAGAAGGGCGGGGTATAAATTTAATAAATAAATAAATAAAAGTAAACTCGGTGCGGCCAACTTACCGCAGCCAACTAGAGGCGGGATCACTCGCTGTGGCCAACTCGCCAGGGGACAATTGAACAATTCAATGTAAGCACCTCAAATAATTTTTAAAATATTTTAATTTTCATCATTCACATTGCATTCCTTTTGTACCCTTTCTATGATGATTCTATTCCACTATTTCTTCGACATTAGTGTAACTCTCGTCCTGCAGCAAGTTGTCCCGCAGCGAGTTGCCTGTGGCAAGATGGCCACGCTGAGCAGAGGTGGGCGGCACATAAATTAGCAACTAGTTCACCCAGCAATGAAAATGTGAGTGTGTGCTTTCCGCAGATGTGCGCGGCTTCAAAAAACACAGCTAAATAGGACTAGATAGCATCAGGGCAGGTGGGCGGGGCACCCACAGGTCACAACCAGTGGATTGCTTGAACCAGTTCAAACCAGCAGCCCATCACTGGGGCCAAGTAGGGGTGGATTCCAGCTTCTTCTACTGCTGGTTTGTTCAGGGATGCACTTTGGGGGGGGGGCGCACTTGATGCACCCTATGGACGCATGTGCAGTAGGTAAAAAACAAGATGGCAGTGCCATAGGCGCCTGTTCTGACCCCCCTTTCTGTGACTAATACAAGACTGGCTGCTTGCCACTGACTCTCTTGGCTGCTTGCCTGAATGACTCTGAACAGATACGAAGCTTCCTAATTCGACTAGAAACGAACCTGAAAATCGACATGAATAAACACGAACCTAGAAATCCAACGTTGTTCTCTGCAAGGACTTCCTTAGCCAAGACTTCCTTTTAAACCCTCTTGGGAGGGGCCAGTCATTCGGCAGCTGGGACTAATTCAACTCCTTCGAGTTCGCTTCTGATGCAATTGAAGCCTCCTTTTTTCAGCCCTTCTCGCTCTAGCATCAGAGACAAACTAGCCCTGATCCTCCCCACTACTCCAAGACCCAAGTGCCTCCTGATGACCAGCCGGGCTCTCTGCTCTCTCAAGGTCACCCTCCTCCTCCAGAGCAGACTCATAGGACTCCTCATTAAAGGAGTCCATCAGCAGCTCATCCGGAGCCGGCTGGGCCACAACAGGCGCCGCTGATAGAACCACTTTGGGGGTGTGGCCAGCCAAGTTACTACCTACTTGGCCGAAACAGTCCAAAACAGTCGAAACTCACATCTGGTGTTAAGTTGGCCAGAGCTAGTTGTCCTAAACCACCATCAATACCCTTCTTAGCGACTTGTGGGTGATGCAAGGTAGCTTCGATTGGCCTCCATGAATCACATCGTAATTTTTCAGGGCAGTTGGAGAAGATGAACATTTTCTCCTCTGAGCTACGGCAAGCGCCAGTTGGAGCCATCAGAGCGAGGCAAGCCAAGTTTTACTACAACCCTCTCAGCAGTGGGGATGGCGTTATATTGTTTCACAGAGCAAATGATGGCTTTGTCCAAACCTTGAAAAATGTATGAGTGTGTTGAATTGAGTTCTTTCCTAGATTGGGTGCAAGCAAACTGCAATGGCCTGAATACTAAGATTTAAGAAAGGCAGGAAAAAAACCGTGGAATTAGCCAGAGGTAGTCCTCCGCGTACAATTGTAATAGAACTAGGCAAGGGTGGGCTTCAAAAATTTTAGCAAGAGGTTCTCTGCCCCAGTTTCTGGGTGGGCGTGGGCATGGTGGACATGACCTAGTCCAGAGATGGCGAACCTTTTTTGCCTTGGGTGCCAAAAGCACGCATTTTGCACTATTGCATGCACTCGGGTGCCCATAATTTTATTTCCCCCCCCCTCCATGCCATACCCCCTATGCATGTGTGAGTGACACCCCACCCTGCTGCCCTGCACATGCATGCACAACTTTCTTGGAGCCTGGGGAGGACAAAGACGCCCCCTCCCAGACCCCTCCGGAGGCCGGAAAAAGCCCATTTTCCAACTTCCGATGGGCCCGGTAAGTCTGTTTTTCGCTCTCTGGAGGCTTTCCTGATGCCTCCAGAGGAGAAAAAATTGCTGAGAATCAAGGCCGAAAATCAGCTGGCCAGTGTGTGGATGCGTGCTGGAGCTGACAGGGCAACAACTCACGTGCCTTCAGAAATGGCTCTGCGTGCCACCTGTGGCACGCGTGTCATAGGTTCGCCATCACAGGTCTAGTCAGTCTCTTGCACCATGGCAAGGTGGGATGTTTTTGTCTTCCTGGTTCCAAACCTCTGGGAGGGTGAAAACAGCCTCCCTAGGCTCCCAATACCCCCTGAAGGCCAGAATGGCCTTGTTTACAGCCTTTCCGAACTTCTGGTAGGCCCGTTATTCGCCCTCTCCGAGGCGGTGCGCCTACCCTACACTTACCTGCATCCACAATGGGCCACGTGGGGATTCCTGGGAGGGGAGGGGTGGGATTTGGGGGTTCTCCAAATTGCACAGAATCTTAGAGGTTCTCTCGAACCCCTGTGAACCCTCAGCAGCCCCACCCCTGGAGCCAGGCCATTATGTCTGTATGGTGTGATGGTCATAAAATGAGTCAGTCACATGGCCAACTTGATTTTATGGCCTTTTTTTTTTGTGGCAGCTGTTAAGTGTTCTGACTCCCTCCCGACACAAGACAAAGGACTAGACTGACCGCTACTTGGCAGCTTGCTCTCCGACTCTCCGACTCTCTGACTCTGTAAACCTCTCTGTTGTTTCCTGCAAACCTTTCAATGCACCGAGGATTTCTTTTAAAGCCTCTTGGGAGGGGCCAGTCAATTAGGCAGCTGCTACTGATTATCTCCGACTGCGTCGTTCTGCTAATTGCCGTTGCCTCCTCTCAATCCTTCTTAACCTGACATCAGGGACAAACTGGGTTTCTTCCTCCCCACTACACCAAGCCCCAGGTGCCTCCTGATGCCTAGCCGGGCTCTTTGCTCTCTCACTCTCGGCCTCCTCCTCTAGAGCAGACTCATAGGACTCCTCACTAGAGGAATCCATCAGCAGCTCATCCTGAGCCGGCTGGGCCACAACAGTTAAGTAAATGTAAAACAAACACAGGGGTTGTTAAGTGAGCCCACTGTTTGCTAGAACGCTAATTTTGCCCAAAATCAGAAGGACCTTCTGGATTTTGGCAAAACTGTGTCATTCACTTAACAACCCCCGCTGTTCATTTTACAATCACACATTTACTTAACAATTGCCGCAAACAAGCTATCTTCCAGTTTTGGGCAAAAGAGTTGAAAAAACGCAATCTTACGACTGCAGAATAGCAATAGCAATAGCACTTAGATTTATGTACCACTTCACGGGGCTTTACAGCCCTCTCTAAACGGTTTTACAGAGTCAGCCTCTTGCCCTCAACCATCCGGGTCCTCATTTTACCCACCTCAGAAGGAAGGAAGGCTGAATCAACCTTGAGCCGGTCCAGATCGAACTGCTGGCAGTGGGCAGAATTCGCCTGCAATACTACATTCTAACCACTGCGCCCACCATGGCTGTTGGTAACAGCTGTGTTGCCAAGTCCCTCAAGTGCAGTCACATGACTCTGAGGAGGGGGCGGCCGTCACAACTTCTGATTCGGGTTGTAACTCCATTTTCCAGGAAATTTTGACTGTCCAGGGTACTCCTCAACTTATAACCTGTTGCTTAGTGATTGTTCAAAGTTGTGGAAACAGTCAAAGTTTCCACAACTGAGAACTGTCTCTAAGCAACCAGTTATAAATTGAGAAGTATCTGTAAAAAAACATATGGAGGAATGAGAACGCTGCGTAAAGAAATTGGCCTCTGAAAAAAATAAGCACTGTTTTTCTTTTTTTCTTTCCATGATTTTGGTGGGTGGGTGCCGCCAATTGCAAGGGGAAGCAAAATGCATTGATTTTGCTGCCAGTAAAATTGACTTTAGTAACCCAGGTTTTATTTAGCTGCTTGTGACTATGGGCAGCGCTTTTATTTATCTGACAAATGATGCGGATCTGGTAACCACTGAATCGTAAAAGTATTTGTCCAGATAAAGATCCTGGGAATGAGGAAAATAAATTATTTTTAGATACGCTTCTTCTTCCTATGCCCTTAATTCCTTGGATTTACAAATGCTCATTCTTTCTTTGGATGGGCTGTGTATACACTGCTCAACCTAAAAGGGAAGGGCATGATTGATATGTATGCCTGTGTATAATTAAAGAAGAGGGAGATGAACTCCCTTACTGATCTGTTACTCTATTTCCTGTGTAATTGGATGTAATTGGAATAATGGATGTATAGGCGCACTGAAGGATGACCTTTCCTTTCTCCTTTACTCCTGCCTTGCGACCTACAACGTTAACCTTTGTCGCTCAGATGTGATTGAGCCCAGGAAATGAACATCAATTGCTTACAAACATCCATATGTGACCTCTCTTAATTACTTTGGAATGAAATCAACGAGTACCGTATTTTTCGGAGTATAAGACGCACCGGAGTATAAGGCGCACCAAAGTTTTGAAGAGGCAAATTTAAAAAAAAAAAAGTTCTTGCATTCTGCAAACCTCCCCAAAACGGCCTGTTTTTCACAAAATAGTGCATGGGTAGACTTTAGGAGGCTCGTAGAGTGCTCCTGGGAGGGGAGGCAAAAACGAGCAAAAAACGCTCTGTTTTTTGCGAAAATGGGCCCATTTGTTGTCAAAAAAAGGGCATGGATAGCCTTTAGGAAGCTTATAGAGTGCTCTTGAGGGCTGGGGGGGAGGTGGCAAAATTGAGCAAAAAATAGCCCGTTTTTGGATCATTTTTGCCCTCTCCAGCCCCCAGGAGCTCTCTGAAAGCCTCCTAAAGGCTGTGCATGGCCATTATGTTGAAGGGCGTGGGGTTTTGGGAAGCAAAAATATGCTGTATTCAGTGTATAAGACGCACCCAGATTTTCAGCCTCTTTTTTGAGGGAAAAAGGTGCGTTTTATAATCTGAAATATACGGTATATAGATGGCATAGGATTACCTGCCTGAGCAGGGGGTGGGACTAGAAGACCTCTAAGGTCCCTTCCAACTCTGATATTCTGTTATTCTATGCGGCATTAAGCAAACTTTGATTCCGTGATCACCTTTGAATAGTGAAAGTGTGTGTTTTATATAGCAAAAGCAGCTGATAGCCATTGAATTTTGCAGAGTTACGTTCCGGGAGAAGTTTGGAGTTCCATCCCATTTGCTTTCTGTCCTAAATTGGGAGGGCTGTGGGGAGGGGGGGGGATAGAGAAGAGCTGCGATTACAATTTGCTATTAGAGCTCCTAATTTGTAATCTGAGAGCTCATTTGGTGAATGGCGGCTACCCAAAGGCTCCCAGGCAGCTGTTTTCTGCCCAGGGGAAGCAAAGCTGCTCCTTTTATAAATCCTTTGACCTTGACAAGACAGCTTGCCACATACGGCTGGCTCACAGCAGTGATGCAGATAAGAAAAACCTGGTTCCTATATTGGACGCAGATCTGCATCTTGCATTTACATGGGCAAAAATAGCGATTTTGAATCGATTTTGGAATTGCCCAGTGGTGAAAAGCTTGCTCAGGAATTGTTTGAATGCACTGTGCTATGGTCTTAAGCTTCATTAAATTGAACAAAGCCTTTAAGATAAAGGTAATGAGGCAGGGCATAAAGTGAGACTTAGTTGTTAAGTGTGAAATGATGTGGGGTTGGAATAGATGACCCGGAGGGCCCCATCTTAGCTCAGCAGTGTAAGAGATATTTCTTAAGTTTGCAGGAGCTTCAACAGGAAGCTTGAAAGGAAATTCAAATGTCAGACCGCAAACACTTGCTTGTAAATAGGCCGAGTTAGATGGCAAGTCAGACAATGGGCTTAACCACAACGGTTGGAAGTTCATCTTTGCAAAAACAGGATAACCAATCAGAAACTAGCCATGATGAAAGTTACTTGTAGTGAAGTATAAAACTCTGTATTCCCCTTTGGAAGGGATTCAGAATTCTTGGATGCTAGCCTCAAACTAGCTTTCTGAACTATGGCAGCCATAATAAACTTTTCCTGATTTTGAGAAGTCCAAGTCTCGTGCTCTTTTTTTCTGCAACAGTAAAGTTTCCCCTCGCACATATGTGCGAGTCATTCCCTACTCTAGGGGGCGGTGCTCATCTCTGCTTCAAAGCCGAAGAGCCAGCGCTGTCTGAAGACGTCTCCGTGGTCATGTGGCCAGCATGACTAAACATCGAAGGCACACAGAACACTGTTCCCTTCCCACCAAAGGTGGTCCCTATTTTTCTACTTGCATTTTTTACGTGATTTCGAACTGCTAGGTTGGCAGAAGCTGGGACAAGTCACGGGAGCTCACTCCGTTATGCGGCGCTAGGGATTCGAACCACCAAACTGCCGACCTTTCTGATCGACAAGCTCAGCGTCTTAGCCACTAAGCCACCCTTATGAAGAGTCTATGATCTCCTAAATTTCTTCCCAGCCCCCCTACCACCACACCCCGTTTTATGCAGGCAGAAGAGTGAAAGCTTTATTGCTAATAAATAAAAATAATTGTCAATTGTTGATTGCATATTTAAGTATGTACTGCAGGCATGATTAACGGAATCCCCAATGGATCAGGGTTTTGTTCATATCTGCAGCTCCGGGGGGGGGGGGGGGAGTTTTATTGATAATACATTTTCATACAAAATAATCTAAGGTGCTTTTGAAAATCATTTAAAAATTGGCTGGCAGGATTCAAAGAAATACATCCAGAGGACAGGAAGGCCTGGAGGAACATTGTCCATGGGATTGCAATGGGTCAGACATGATTTCGCAACTAACAACACCACCAATTCAAAGAAAACTAGGGCATGTTTGCAGGAGCAGCTTCAATTATTATTGAGCAATTCCATTCACTTTTCTTTCTCTTTTTCATCTCCAAAGCTTTCCTGCTTTGGAAAGAAAGAAAGAAAGAAAGAAAGAAAGAAAGAAAGAAAGAAAGAAAGAAAGAAAGAAAGAAAGAAAGAAAGAAAGAAAGAAAGAAAGAAAGAGTAATGGAGTTCCCATTACTCACCCCAGCTTCTGCCAACCTAGAGGTTCGAAAGCACGTAAAAATGCAAGTAGAAAAATAGGAACCACCTTTGGTGGGAAGGGAACAGCGTTCCGTGCGCCTTCGGCGTTGAGTCATGCCGGCCACATGACCACGGAGATGTCTTCGGACAGCACTAGCTCTTCGGCTTTGAAATGGAGATGAGCACCGCCCCCTAGAGTCAGGAACGACTAGCACATATATGCGAGGGGAACCTTTACCTTTACCTAAGCTTTAAATTAGTAACTTAAATTTCTAAATGAATAATATTGTTTAATGTCCCTTAATTTTAGTGTCGTTTTATTTATTGCTTATTAAATGTATATACTTCCTTTCTGCTTATACAAGCTCTCGGGGTATTTTGTAACACTAAATCAAGAGACAAATAGAAAACCTGGCAGAAAGATCATCACAATCAAAATAAAAATTAAAGTCAACATCGCTGAACAAATTAATCTCTACTTAATTGAGTTTCTGGGATAGTGCTTAAAAGGTTTGCAATAAATGTGCAAATACTGTAAATAAATAACAGTAATATAATTAAAAATAAAAATACATAATTATTTAATTAAAAATAAATTAATCAAACACTCAAGTTCTCCTTTGGTTCATTTCCTCTTCTTCCCTTCCCCAAATAAAAATTATATTATGTATGGTTTAAGGTTTCTCCCCTTCTTCTAAATTTTGCTCTTGATTGAAGCTGGATTTCCCTTTAAAGTGCCTTCATTCAGCAATCGATCAGCAATGATCTATTCAATAGACCAGATTCTGTTGTATGGATCATTTTCCAGAAAAGAAGAGATTTCTCAAATCTTCATAAGACTCCTGATATGTGGGGTTTCAGTTCTCATTATTTGTTGTGGATCACGGGAGCATTTAACACATCTGGAAGGTTAGGGTGGCTAAACTTGCACGAAAGTTTAAAAGAGGAATCCAGCTTGATCAAAGAACCCAATGTCATATTGATCTGAAATATAGAATAAATTCAGCATATGCCAGGATAAATGAAGTACCCAGAGAGATCCATATTAAATTTGTAAGGAGGTCGACAAGGGAAAGGATCCTGAGAGCGCAGAGAGACAGTCCTTTAATGTACCAGCAGAATGAGGTTGCCATCTTGAAGCAGGTCCCGAAAAAGATTAGAGAGATAAGAAGGAAGTATTCCTTCTTGTCTAAAAGATTATTTAAAAAGGGGATTTGGTTCAAGTGGGTGATGCCAGAGGGGATGTTGGTGTTCTGGGAGGGAGGGAGGGTGAGAATTAAAACAATTGCAGAGGCGGAAGCCTTTCTTTAAAAACATTCCTCAATCCTGGAGGATGAAAATGGGAGAGCGGAGGGTGCCACGGCCCCGCCCACTGGAGGTCAGGGAAAGGAAGATACAATTGCCAAAAGACTTAGATCTCAAAAGTGACTTTATTTTTGTATTATACAACTTTTATTCGGATGTTTATACATGATTGCTAGCATAGACTTTACAATGATATCTTTGTATTTCTTTCCACTTTGTAGCACAAATGAAAATTTATTGTATTAATTATATATTCTTTTATGAAGCCTCGGATGGGGCCATTGACTCTGACATGGAGGTTCTCACAATGTCTTTTTAAACCTTATTTACCTTGCCCTATTTGTATAAAAATTTGTAAAACTCAATAAAACTTTTTCAATTAAAAAAAAAAAAGAACCCAATGTCATCTTGATAACTACCCCCAGATGGGAAAACCCCACACTTTGAATCTGTCACCATCGTTAAACTTTCATTTACTGAGCTGCGACGGTGCAGTGGTTAGAGTGCGGTACCGCAGGCTGCTTCTGCTGCTTGCCAGCTGCCAGCAGTTTGGCAGTTCGAATCTCACCAGGCTCAAGGTCGACTTGGCCTTCCATTCTTCCGAACTGGGTAAAACGAGGACCCTGATTGTTGGGGGCCATGGGCTGGCTTTGTAAACCGCTTAGAGAGGACTGTAAAGCGGTATATATATATAAGTCTAAGCGCTATTGCTAGGAGCTGTGGTGGTGTAGTAGGTAGAATGTAGTATTGCAGGCTGAGTCTGCCCACTGTCTGGAGTTCGATCCTGACCGTCTCAAGGCTGACTCAGCCTTCCATCCTTCCGAGGTGGGTCAAATGAGGACCCTGATTGTTGGGGGCAAGAGGCTGACTCTGTAAATCGCTTAGAGAGGGCTGTAAAGCACTGTAAAGCGGTATCTAAGTGCTTTTGCTATTGCTGTTGTAAGCTGCGAACTCCCTATATTCCTGTTATATTTAATTCGGGTTTTTTTTCTATTGTGAGCTGTCCAAAGTCATTCTGGAATCAGCATTCCCAGATGCTGCTGCTATGGTAATGATTATTAAATATGATAGTTCACAGAGCCCCCTGCTAGCTTCCCATTTAAATCAGGGGTCTCCAACCTTTGCAACTTTAAGTCTGAAGGATTCCAGCTCCCAGACTTCTCCAGCCAGCTTTGCTGGCTGGAGAAGTCTGGGAGCTGAAGTCCTTCAGACTTAAAGTTGCAAAGGTTGGAGATCCCTGATTTAAATGATGGGAAAGTTAAGTCATGCTTAAAATAAATGAAGAGGCAGTCCTTGACTTACAACAGTTCATTTAATGACTGTTCAAAGTTACAACGGCACTGAAAAAAATGACTTATGACCATTTTCACACTTATGACCTTTGTAGACCCCCCCCCCCCCCCGCGATCGTGTGATCAAAATTCAGATGCTTGGCAACTGATTCATACTTATGACAGCTGCAGGCTCCCCCCCCCGGTCATGTGCTCACCTTTTTGCAACCTTGTGGCAAGCGAAATTATACAATATACAATAGCAGAGTTGGAAGGGACCTTGTAGGTCATCTAGTCCAACCCCCTGCCTAGGCAGGAAACCCTATACCGTTTCAGACCAATGGCTATCCAACATCTTCTTAAAGACTTCCAGGGTTGGGGCATTCACAACTTCTGGAGGCAAGCTGTTCCCGGATTCACTTAACGACCGTGTTGCTAATTTATCCACTGTGGTGATTCGCTTAAGAACGGTGGCAAGAGATGGAGCAAAATTCACTTAAAAATAGCATTTTACTTTGTCTTTCCTTGAAAGCGGGTTTTAAAAATATCAAATGAGTGGAAAAAAACAAGTGCCGTACCTGTGCAGGAAAAACCCATTGACATTAGATGACTGTGTCTCACCAGAAGGGAGCCTGATGATTGAACTGGCTCACCGAGGGCCTTGCTAATAAACTTTGCATTTACGCGCATTTATTCAAGGCTCAGACTGTTCTCAGGGTAGATCAGCGGTCAGACTTCCAGCAAAGGAAAAACAAACTTGTTTTCTGAGAAAAGTCGAAGCGTGATGTGACCAACCCCCAGAGAGTCAGTATGGAAAACCAAGCTCTTTTGGAAATTTTAGTCTCTTCAGATTTGAAGGGTGGGTGGGGGACTAATCTGTCAGGACAATAAATAGATGAAAAGTGATCCTGGCTGAGAAAAATATCTTCAAAATACATTAAAACCTATGGCAAATCTAGACAGCATACTAAAAAGCAGAGAAAACAAAAGTGCCTATAGTCAAGGCTTGGGTTTTCTCAGTTGCAATGGCTGGCTGTGAAAGTTGGATCGTAAGGAAGGCTGAGCGCCAAAGAACGAAGGCCTTTGAACTCTGGTGCTGGAGGAGACTGCTGCACTGAGTCTCTTGGACTGCAAGGCGATCCAACCGGTCAGTCCTAGAGGAGATCCACCCTGACTGCTCTTTAGAAGGCCAGATCCTGAAGAGGAAACTCAAATAACCATTTAAATATGAGCCAGGCGTGTGCAGCAGCTGCCAAAAAAGCCAACACCGTTCTAGGCTGCATAAACAGAGGGAGAGAATCAAGATCACGTGAAGGGTTAATACCACTTTATAAGGCCTTGGTAAGGCCACACTTGGAATACGGCATCCAGTTTTGGTCGCCACAATGTAAAAAAGATGCGGAGACTCTAGAAAGAGTGCAGAGAAGAGCAACCAAGATGATTAGGGGACTGGAGGCTAAAACATATGAAGAACGGTTGCAGGAACTGGGTAGGTCTAGTTTAATTAAAAGGAGGACTAGGGGAGAAATGATAGCAGTGTTTCAGTATCTCAGGGGTTGCCACAAAGAAGAGGGAGTCAAGCTATTCTCCAATGTACCTGAGGGCAGAACAAGAAGCAATGGGTGGAAACTAATCAAGAAGAGAAGCAGGTTAGAACTGAGGCGAAATTTCCTGACAGTGAGAACAATGAATCAGTGGAACAGAAGTTGCCTCCAGAAGTTGTGAATGCCCCAACACTGCAAGTCTTTAAGAAGATGTTGGATAGCCATTTGTCTGAGATTGTGTAGGGTTTCCTGCCTAGGCAGGGGGTTGGACTAGAACAGGGGTCCCCAACCTTTTTGGCACCAGGGACCGTTTTCATGTTAAAAAAATTATGCGGACCGGTGGCCATGCCTCGGCCAGCGTAGAGGGGGAGCGGGGGGAGGGGGAACAGGCGGCGCATGCGCGTGTGGGGTGTGTGTGTGAGTCAGCTCACTCGCCCCTCTCGTGCCCCCAACGTTGCGAGTGACGCGTTGCGGCGTGCGCTCTGCCCAGGGGGCTGCCCCCTCCTCCTCTCCGGCCGTTTCTAAGAGTTGCGCCACTCATTGCGGCCCGGTTCCTATCAAGCCACGGACCGGCACCGGTCCACGGCCTGGGGGTTGGGGACCCCTGGACTAGAAGACCTCCAAGATCCCTTCCAACTCTGCTATTGTATTGTATTGTAAATACTTTGGCCATCTAATGAGAAGGAAGGACTCCCTGGAGAAGAACCAAAATGCTAGGAACAATTGAGGGCAAAAGAAGAAGAAGGGGACGACAGAGAATGAGGTGGTTGGATGGAGTCACTGAAGCAGTCGGCGTGAGCTTAAATGGACTCCAGAGGATGGTAGAGGACAGGAAGGCCTGGAGGAACGTTGTCCATGGGGCTGCGTTGGGTCAGACATGACTTCACAACTAACAACAACAACAACAAAATACCTTGCATCTCCCTTGGATTTAGCGAGTGTGTTTTCATTTGCCTGGCCAGTTCTGACTGATAATTTCATTTCTTATTCCTTTTTGGTTCTCCCTACACTGCAGGGGTGTCCACAAAGCAGGGTATAGATACCATTTTGACTTTTTTGCCCATCCTTTGTGGAACGGATGCATTGTTCCAGTGCTAAAGTGCTTGAAATAGCTGCCATAACGGGAAAATCTTGCTTTATATACATTGTTAAATCCTTCCAGTAAAATTGATGGAGAAAAAGCATTCTTTCCAGCTTGGAATCTCAATTCTTTTGCAGTGGCAAAGCTGCATTATTCATTTTCCATTCTCCTCATGTTAATTTTCTGAAAATTAACACACGCATTTACAAAAAAAAACAAAAAAAAAACCCAGCGAGTCACCCAGAACAAGATTAATATTTGCAATTATTTTCGTGCAAAGGAAAACCTGTATAGCACAAAATCACATCGCCAACATTTTGAGCACCGCATCTTTTCCAATTAGCAAAATCCCTCATTTTTCTCCCCCTCGGAAGACATAAATATGCGCCGTGAATTCAAGTAATATTTTTATTAAGTGAATGTAATTGTAAAACTAATGAAATGTGATGTATAAATGCTAAAATCATCTTCCATTAATGTTTAATGCGCTGAGAGTTCCAATTGCTTATTTCATGGCTCCCTATATTACCGGACATCCGATTTTAGTATATCTAACCATCATTTGTAAATAATAACTATGGAATTATTATTTCATTAAAAAAAAACATTGTAAATCGCTTAATACTATACTAAAGAGGATTGGGTGTGAGCTTTAAGGCTGCAGAAGGATCCATAATAGGTAAATCTCCGTTTAAGATTTTGCCATTCTGAACTATTCAACAAAGATACGTAATGTTGAATATTCAACTGGTTGTGTTGCAATTCTTCCAAAACCAGAAATTCTGTTTATTAATCTAGGAGACATATTCTGCCTTTGGTATTTTAACCAGAGGGATGCCTGCGTTGCTACTTTCAAGTCTAAATTCCCCCACAATGCTAAGCTTATTAATAGGAGGAGAATATGTCTGACTTTCTGTATTAATTACAGCTAATATTTCCATTTCATGTGAAATCTGAAGTCTTTTGAAACGGAAACTAATATTCCCACCCCTGGTTCTCCCATCTCTAAACCCTGTTATTTTTCTACCTCACCTTACTGAATGGGCGCACCGTGGCCACAAATGCTGGTTTTTAAAATAAAATATACTTATTTTTTATAAATTGCAGCCCAGCCAGGAGTGGGAATAATGGCTATTGTTATCACAATGTCACAAAAAGGACTAAAGTGATTATGCTAGTTTCCCCCTCTCCGGATGAAAGAGGCTGCCTGTTTGAATTTTAACGCCTGCACAAAGTAATCGGAATTGGTCCCCATAGACTCAAGATGTACCTATTAATAAACACGTGGAAATGACACTTGGATCAACTAATGAAGGAGGCACATGGGATTTACAGCCAATAATCTTGCCTCTCAGTCAGAAGCGTATTAGCCTATTTAATTTGAAAGTGAGAGATTTTTGCCTGCTCCGTGGGCTCTTTGTTGAGTTATTCAAACCAATGTCTTAAGCAAACTTAAAATCTATGTATATATTAAAATAGCTCTGTGCGTGTGTATATGTGCATGTGTGTATGTGTATGTTCCAGCATAATGTGTATGTTCCACATTTGGAATACTGCATTCAGTTTTGGTCCCCACGATGTAGAAAAGATGTGGGGATTCTAGAAAGAGTGCAGAGAAGAGCAACCAAGAGGATTAGGGGACTGGAGGCTAAAACATATGAAGAACGGTTGCAGGAACTGGAGATGTCTAGTTTAATGAAAAGAAGGACCAGGGGAGATATGATAGCAGTGTTCCAATATCTCAGGGGTTGCCACAAAGAAGAGGGAGTCAAACTATTCTCCAAAGCACCTGAGTGTAGAACAAGAAGCAATGGGTGGAAAGTAATCAAGGAGAGAAGCAACTTAGAACTGAGGAGAAATTTGCTGACAGTTAGAACAATGAATCAGTGGAACAGAAGTTGCCTCCAGAAGTTGTGAATGCCCCAACACTGGAAGTCTTTAAGAAGATGTTGGATAGCCATTTGTCTGAAACGGTATTGGGCTTCCTGCCTAGGCGGGGGGTTGGACTAGAAGACTTCCAAGGTCCCTTCCAACTCTGCTATTGTATATTGTATAACTCTGGAACGCTTCAAGCAACTTCAGCCAAACTTGGTACACAGATGACTTACTCTCTGGAAAAACATGGGGGGGGGGGGGGGCGGGTAAGACACCCCTAACACCCCTCAGGGTGTGGGTTCTGTCAAGATGCAGCCTGTTGTGCCTTAAATGGCTTCTACTGTACTGTCGTAAAATGGCTTCAACTGCACAGAACAGGGAAGTTACTGTGATAATGGCTTCATAGTACTCACAAGGGGGCTCCTTCTGGTAAGGGAGAAAATCCAACATTAGAAATTACATTTAGTCCAGACATTTTCCCCCTATAAATAAATACCTGGGCAACACCGGGTTATGAACTAGTCGTATATATTTATGATGTATGAATTTTCTATAGCTCACAAGATGCCTCTAGAGCAGATCTGGGTATTTTATGACCACATCCAGCTCATGGAATCTCGCAGTCCAGCTCATGACTATGGGCAGTGGTGGAGGGGCGGAATGTTGTCAGTGATGGGAGGCGGAGTGTCATTGTTGGGGGCGGGGCATCATTGCACAAGCACTGGGGACTGGGATGGCAATTGCATCCGCCTTTCACAACAGTCCCAATTTCTCATGTGACTCCCCCTGGGGGTGGGTGGGGGGGTGTCTTTAAATCGTATTTTATTCCAATTTCATTTTAAATTGCTTTTATTAAATTTTAATAATAATTTGTTTCTGGAACTCTGCACTTGGATATGGCCCAAGAGCTCATCAATACAATACAATAGCAGAGTTGGAAGGGACCTGGGAGGTCTTCTAGTCCAACCCCCGCCTAGGCCGGAACCTTATACCATTTCAGACAAATGGTTATCCAACATCTTCTTAAAGACTCCCAGGGTTGGAGAATTCACAACTTCTGGAGGCAACTTCTGTTCCACTGATTAATTGTTCTCACTGTCAGGAAATTTCTCCTCAGTTCTAAGTTGCTTCTCTCCTTGGTTAGTTTCCACCCTTTGCTTCTTGTTCTACCCTCAGGTGCCTTGGAGAATAGCTTGACTCCCTCTTTTTGTGGCATCCCCTGAGATAGTGGAAGACTGCTATCATGTCTCCCCTGGTCCTTCTTTTCATTAAACTAGACATACCCAGTTCCTGCAACCGTTCTTCATATGTTTTAGCCTCCAATCCCCTAATCCTCTTTGTTGCTCTTCTCTGCACTCTTTCCAGAGTCTCCACATCTTTTTTACATCGTGGGGACCAAAACTGAATGCAGTATTCCAAATGTGGAACATACACATTATGCTGGAACATACACATACACACATGCACATATACACATGCACAGAGCTATTTTACATCGTGGCGACCAAAACTGGATGCAGATATTCCAAGTGTGGGCTTACCAAGGCCTTATAAAGTGGTATCAACCCTTCACGTGATCTTGATTCTATCCCTCTATTTATGCAGCCTAGAACTGGGTTGGCTTTTTTGGCAGCTGCTGCCCATGGCTGGCTCCTATTTAAATCAATAAATAAAGACTGCAATCAGAATTCAGACACTTGGGAAGCGACTCACATTTATGACGGCTGCCGTGTCCTGGGGTCATGCGATCCCCTTTTGCAAACTCCTGACAAGCCAAGTCAACAGGGAAGTCAGATTCACTTAACAACCGTGCTACTAATTCAACGGCTGCATTGATTCGCTTAACAACTGTAGCAAGAAAGGTCATAAGATGGAGCCAAATTCATTTAACCAACGTCTCACACGGCAGCGAAAATTTGGGGCTCATTAGTCTGAAGACTACTTGTACATTCAACAAAAGTCAACATGCCACATTTATTATTTAACATGATCTGGGTGTCCAGCCTACAAGTATTGCCAGTCAGCATTACACATAAAATGCTTGTTGACAGTCACATACCTGTAGCCAATTTGGTCTCTCACTTCTCCTTTTCCTATTTAATCTTTTCCCTGCTTCAAGAAATATTTGTAGAACTATTTAGTAGTCCTTCGTAATCATTCTATTCCAGGCATCTGATAAGATGGACTGCTTTTTTTTTAAATCTTGCAAGTTTCTTTAGGAATGCGTGAAGCTTTGAATGGAGGATGGGGACTCTGTATATCAGACTTACTCATACCTTCTCATACTGTCCTTCCTGTCCCCTTATCACCCTGTTGTTGATGTCTTCATTTCCCTGAGCTCAGCTCTTTCCATGATCCTACACTAGACTTTAACGGCAGAAAGTGAAGAGGAACTAAAGAGCCTCTTGTTGCAGGTGAAGAAGGAGAGTGTAAAAGTTGGCTTGAAACTCAACGTTAAGAAAACTAAGATCATGGCATCCCTCCCTCCCAATTCCTGGCAAATAGATGGAGGAAGAAATGGAGGTAGTGACGGATTTTATTTTCCTGGGCTCCAAGATCACCACAGATGGGGACTTCAGCCAAGAAATTAAAAGGCGTTTGTTCCTGGGGAGGAAAGCGATGGCAAATCTAGGCAGCATCCTAAAAATAATAATAATAATAATAAATTTAATTTATAGACCGCTCCCTCTCCCCAAAGGGACTCGGGGCGGTGCACAGGGGCATTAAAAAACATACAAACATAAATACATCATAAATATACTGTATAAAAATCAAATTAAACAAGTTATCCCTGCGCTAAAAACCCAAAATGCTAAAAACTAAACCCCTTAAAAACCAATTAAAACAATAAAGCAGAGACATCACCCTGCCAACACAAGTGCATATAGTCAAGGCTATGGTTTTCCCAGTTGCAATGGATGGCTGTGAAAGTTGATTTATGGCAACTTAAAGCTTTGTGGGAGGCTGACAAAATAGATAACACGTGGCTAACTTGCCTTATCTGTTTTTGAAATCTTTGACTTGTGCAAACCTGGAAAACTGGAGATTTATCTCCTGAGTCAAAAGGTGATGTCAGGGTTAAGTCTTGTATTTAGGAATAAGGTGTAGTAGGTGATCTTATGAAATCAGACTTGGCTTTATTAGGAATTCTGGGCGACGCGAAGCAAGCTCTTTGAGTTAGAAATCAGAATACCTCACTTGGCCTGTGATACAATGAAGGGATGAACTGGGCTATTGCAGTGTTTTTCAAGTTTAGGAACTTTAAAATGTGTGGACTTCAACTCCCAGAATTCCCTAGAGAGCTATGGCTTTGAGGACCTATATCTACTCCGCCATTTGGAACTAATAGCTCAGCATGGGGCTTCCCTTGAGGTGCACTCGAAAGCTACAGTTAGTCCAGAATGCAGCCGTGCGGGTGATTACGGGAGCGCCTAGACACTCCCATATAACACCAATCCTGCGCGAGCTGCACTGGCTTCCTGTGGTCTTTCGGGTGCACTTCAAGGTTTTGACGACCATCTTTAAAGCGCTCCATGGCTCGGGACCTAGTTATATGCGAGACCGCCTCCTGCCCCATACATCCCTTAGACCGATACACTTCCACAGAGAGGGCCTTCTCAGGGTGCCATCGGCCAGACAATGCCGACTGGCGACACCCAGGGGAAGAGCCTTCTCTGTGGCGGCGGGCCCTGCCCTTTGGAACGACCTACCCCCTGAACTTCGCACCATCTCCGACCTCCGCCTCTTCCGCCAGTGTTTAAAGACACATTTGTTCCATTTAGCTGGCCCAGCGTAACCTCCACAAATGACTATTTTAGACAGTTTTAAATTTGGGGATTTTAATTTGTTTTTAGCGCAGGATGGTATCAAATAAGTTTTTTAAATTTTTACTTGATTTTGTATTGTATTTTAAATTCCTGTGCGCCGCCCTGGGTCCTTTTGGAGAAGGGCGGGGTATAAATTTAATAAAAATAAAAAATAAAATAAATAAATAAATAAGCATTTCTCAATGTTAGCAACTTTAAGATGTGTGGAAGTCAACTCGCAGAATTCCTATGCGAGCTGGCTACTTAATATCTATTGAATATATAGGTAAAGGTAAAGGTTCCCCTTGCACATATATACTAGTCGTTCCCAACTCTAGGGGTAGGTCCTCATCTCTGTTTCAAAGCCGAAGAGCCACCGCTATCCAAAGACATCTTCGTAGCCATGTAGCCAGCATGACTAAATACCAAAGGCGCATAGAACGCTGTTATCTTCCCACCAAAGGTGGTCCCTATTTTTCTACTTGCATTTTTTACCTGCTTTCGAACTGCTAGGTTGGCAGAAGCTGGACAAGTAACGGGAGCTCACTCTGTTACACGGGACTAGGGATTCAAACCGCCAAACTGCCGACCTTTCTCATCAACAAGCTGAGCGTCTTAGCCACTGAGCCTCTGCGTCCCTTGAATATTGAATATATATATAGTTGTGTTAAGCCCTGCTAAAGTGAAACTAACCTTTAGATGACCTTAACTGTTAACTCTGCTAAAGTGAAACTAACCTTTAGATGACCTTAACTGTTAACTCTGCTAAAGTGAAACTAACCATTAGATGACCCTAACTGTTAACTCCAACTGTTTTGGAGGGAAACTTAGAACAATCATATTTGGGCGGACATTTTCAAGCATTGTGATTGGTTAACACCCTGTGGGCCCAGAGTATAAATTACAGGCATTTGCCTGCGGTTCCTCAGTTTCATTTTTGAGTCAATACATGTTATTGTAACTATGCTGGTCCAGTTCTTGCCTACTGAAGCCCCCTACACAATAATACAGTAATACAATAGCAGAGTTGGAAGGGACCTTGGAGGTCATCTAGTCCAACTCCCTGCCTAGGCAGAAAGCCCTATACCATTTCAGACAAATGGCTATCCAACATCTTCTTGAAGACTTCCAGGGTTGGGGCATTCACAACTTCTGGAGGCAAGCTGTTCCACTGGTTAAGTGTTCTAACTGTCAGGAAATTTCTCCTCAGTTCTAAGCTGCTTCTCTCCTTGATTAGTTTCCACCCATTGCTTCTTGTTCTACCCTCAGGTGCTTTGGAGAATAGTTTGACTCCCTCTTCTTTGTGGCAACCCCTGAGATACTGGAAGACTGCTATCCTGTCTCCCCTGGTCCTTCTTCTCATTAAACTAGACATACCCAGTTCCTGCAACCGTTCTTCATATGTTTTAGTCTCTAGTCCCTTAATCATCTTTGTTGCTCTTCTCTGCTCTCTTTCTAGAGTCTCCACATCTTTTTCACATCGTGGCGATCAAACCTGGATGCTGTATTCCATGTGTGGCCTTACCAAGGAAAAAACAATATAAAAACTGGTTAAGTGTTCTCACTGTCAGGAAATTTCTCCTCAGTTCTAAATTGCTTCTCTCCTTGATTAGTTTCCACCCATTGCTTCTTGTTCTGCCCTCGGGTACTTTGGAGAATAGTTTGACTCCCTCTTCTTTGTGGCAACCCCTATGTGGCAACTACCTAACGAGAAAAAGGAAAGGAAAACTTCACTTTAGCAGGGCTTAACACAACTATATATATATTCAATATTCAAGGGACGCAGTGGCTCAGTGGCTAAGACGCTCAGCTTGTTGATGAGAAAGGTCGGCAGTTTGGCGGTTTGAATCCCTAGTGCCGTGTAACGGAGTGAGCTCCCGTTACTTGTCCCAGCTTCTGCCAACCTAGCAGTTTCTTTCTTCTCCTTACTTCACTGACTCTCCAAAACTGAGTATGTTTCAAAGTCATCTAGATGTGTGTCTCCCCCCCCCCACCAGATTGGCAGTAAAAATCTCAGTACATTTTTCTGTACTATCCACCCAGCCATCAGCTGTGGCTTTATGGAATCTGAAGCTAGTAAAATAAATGCCAATCAATTGTAGCACGTCCTGTCTAAAAACAAGCTTTTCTGCTATAAAACCACCGAGGAGGTGGCATTGGGAAAGTACAATTAAATGCTCTTTTTTTTCTTTTAAAGTAAAAGTTTTATTGGTTTTACAATTTTTTAAGGGTAAGGGTATATAGGGTACAATAGAAACATTTTAGAGCTTTCATGTCAGAGATGGTGGTCTTTTCCGAGGTTTCATATAAAAACATTTCAATATAAGGTGGAAGGTTATACCTACATATCAGGGGTGGGTTTCAAATTTTTTAGAACCTACTCTGTAGGTGTGGCCTATTTTGTGGGCGTGGCTTGGCAGTCATGTGACAGGTGGGAGTGGCCACCTTTTAAAATGTGGTGAAACTCATTTAACAACGCTCTTGCTTAGCAACCAAAATTTTGGACTTAATTGTGATGATAAATTCTTTCTTTCTTTCTTTCTTTCTTTCTTTCTTTCTTTCTTTCTTTCTTTCTTTCTTTCTTTCTTTCTTTCTTTCTTTCTTCTTTCCTTTCTTCCTTCCTTTTTCCTTCCTTTCCTTCCCGTTGGGTCACTGGCAGCGGTGGGCCAGATTTACTTCCAGGTACGCCGGTGGAACCCCCTCTCACCGGTTCTCTAAATTTCACCAACCGGTTCTCGCGAGTAGGTGCGAACCTGCAGAAACCCACCCCTGCTACATATTATATCAGGAATTCATGCATTCAATCATTTGTTTTTGTTAACATCCATTAAGGAATCACAATATGTAAAAGAAAAAATCATTTTAGTTATCAGAGTCTCTTTACTTTAGATTCTTCTTCTTTCCCGCCGGCGGGCGGAGCCACGGTCCCTCCCGCTTCCATATCGTCATCCTCCAGGGTTGGGGAGTATTTTATTTTTAAAAAGAAAAAAGGCTTTCGCCTCTCTATATTATTTTAAATCTTGCTCTACCCCCCAACCGGAGCACCAGCATTCCTTCAAACATTATCCATCTGAGACAGATCCCTTTTTTTTCTCTACAATGTTTTAAAAAGAAGAAATACTTCTAAAATTTTCTTTTCTGGGATCTATTTCAAAATGGCCATTTTTTTCTCTCTTGCTAATACATCAGATGCCCTTCTCCCTGCGCTTCCAGTATCCCGCCCCTTGTTGACCTTCTTACAGCTTTAATATCTATCTTTCTGGTTATATCATTCCTCCTGGCATATGCTAAAATTATATATTCTTTACTTAAATGCTCTTTTTGACCTTCAGAAACCTAAAGCAATTTGGTGGGTTTTTTTAAAAACAAGCAAACAAACAACACACGAAACCTTCCATGCAAATAATTACGAAATAGTTCTGACTTCCTAAATCATCCCACAAAAAGAACCAAGGGGTTTTTTACCCCCCCCATCAACTTCACCATCAAATCAATCAAAGACCCACTCCTTTTTAAAGGGTGAGGGGGTCCCCGGTACTCTCTGAGCCTGATGGTTTTCTTGCAGACCTTTCATTACCCAAACTAGGTAACATCATCAGTGTTCTGACCACAGCACCAGGGCTCTTTTAAAGTGTGCTGCACACATTACACAGATGTAAGAGAGGGCTTGCCATGGCCCAGCCAGCTCCGGATGAGCTGCTGCTGGACTCTTCTAGTGAAGAGTCCTATGAGTCTGCCCTGGAGGAGGAGGGAGATCTTGAGGAAGCAGAGAGTCTGGTTAGCCACCAGGAGGCGCTTGGGTCATGGAGCAGTGGGGAGGATCAGGGGCAGTTTGTCCCTGATGCTAGATTATGCAGGGCTGAGAAAAGGAGGCAACAGTTACGTAAGAGGCAAGCTCGTAAGCCCTGATGAGCACCAGCTGGTTGCTGAGTGGCCCCTCCCAAGAGAGCTTATAAGGAAGGCTTTGGGGAGGGGTCATTTGCAGGAAACAACAGTTACAACTCATCATTGGAGCTCTCTGGTCATTTGAGTCTGAGATTCTCTGTCTGTATTTATAACGTGAGTTAGGGCTTGCAGCCAAGGAGATAGTGGCAAACAGCCAAGCTTAGGTGTGTCTGTCTGTGGGGCAGAACAGGGCTGGGCTTTGAGCACCCACTTGGGTGCTCCATCACTGGATGTTTTTAAGAAGAGATTGGGACAAACGTTTGTCTGAAATGGTATAGGGCCGTGATGGCGAACCGATGGCACGCGTGCCGAATGGCATGCAGAGCCATGTCAGCTGGCACGCATGG
Organism: Rhabdophis nuchalis; assembly: GCA_039707465.1. NCBI lineage: Eukaryota > Metazoa > Chordata > Lepidosauria > Squamata > Natricidae > Rhabdophis > Rhabdophis nuchalis. The sequence goes on along the minus strand of CM077648.1, from coordinate 12,110,691 downwards.
CATCGCCCGTTCCTCTTCTGTGTGTTCATGCACATGACGATCAGCTATTTTCTGCGCAGGCAGCAGTGTCAGGAACTGGAAGAGCTGGTCTTCCGGTTCCCATTGTGCTCATGCGTGCTAGCCAGCTGATCATCACATGTGCACGCGCGCCACTAACCGGAAGACAAGCTGACCAGTATTCATGCACACGCCAGAAACTGGAAGTTAATTTCCCACCATGTACATGCCCACTTGGCAACTTCTCTTCCGGGGAATGTCCATGATGAGCAGCGCACACGCTTCCTTTTTAGCATTCGGTGCTGAAAAAGTTCGCCGTTACTGGTATAGGGTCTCCTGCTTCAGCATGGGGTTGGACTAGAAGACCTCCAAGGTCCCTTCCAACTCTGTTATATTATAATTCTGTAATTCTGAGGCTGTTGACCCTACCCACTGCAGATAAGGAAGGGCATCTTTGCTAACATTTTCCACAGTTGCAAATATTGTATTGTGTGTCTGGGAGAGAAGCTGTGCATTTCCAGCCTTTTTATATGTTTAAATGTGAGTTGCTTAGACACAACCACAATCCAGCGTCACATCTTCACTGATAGAGGAAGTGGAAGTGAATAAGAAGTGTTTCCATAGCTCTCCAACTCAAAAGAAGCAGCTAGCTTGAACTGGTTTAATGAGGACTTAAAATAATTGGATGAAACACGAATTTGGATAGTCATATATCCATATCACTTAGAATTCTGGAGATACAAATCTGAAATATGTTTTTTACAACCATGTAAAGGATGCGGTGGCTCAGCGGCTGAGACACTGAGCTTGTCAGTCAGAAAGGTCAGCTGTTCAGTGGTTCGAATCCCTGGCGCTGCGTAATGGAGTGAGCTCCCGTTCCTTGTCCCAGCTTCTGCCAACCTAGCAGTTCGAAAGCACGTAAAAAATGCAAGTAGAAAAATAGGGACCACCTTTGGTGGGAAGGGAACAGCGTTCCATGTGTCTTTAGCGTTTAGTCATGCCGGCCACATGACCCCGGAGACGTCTTCGGACAGTGCTGGCTCTTCGGCTTTGAAACGGAGATGAGGACCGCCTCCTAGAGTCGGAAACAACTAGCACATATGTGCGAGGGGAACCTTTACCTTTAAGGAACCCAAATTGTTTCTTTATGTACAGTTTGGCATCTTACCTTCCACAAACCGTATCTTATTTTGAAAATCCAGAGATGATGGATTAAATTCTGAACATATTATGTACCATATACTGCATGGTCTGAACACGTGAACCAAATTTCATTCCGGTTACCTCCAAATTATGATGTCACGTGTGTCACTATATTAAATAATGCTTTCAGTTTGAAGAGATGCATTCTCAAACCCCAGGAGTCATGCCGACAAAAAGCAGACCAGTTTTTAGGTACCCTCACACACAGTGGGAAGAAAAGGATATAATCTAAAAGAAGACAGGTTAAAGGACCAGCTGAAGAATATAAAATGTTCTCCGGCAGCAATTTGCATTAGAAAATGCCTCGTTTGCATTTTTATTGCAAAGTGTTTTGAGAAAAACCTAGATGCTGCAGAAAAAAAGAATAAAATACGTAGCACTCCAGGCCTGACAATGTCACTGAAGAGTAAGCCTCACGGAAGGTATATAGCAAGGTTGATTTATGAGTGAAATGCATGACATGGCAATGAGTTGATGTATCTTGCTGAAATCCGAGAGACCACACCTGATCCTCATTTTTCATGGCCTCCAGGATGTCACCTTCTATGTCAGGGGTGGGGAACGAGGGCCCCTTTAGGACTTATAATACAATAGCAGAGTTGGAAGGGACCTTGTAGGTCTTCTAGTCCAACCCCCTGCATGGGCAGGAACCTTATACCATTTCACTTCACTTGTGGACTTCAACTCCCAGAATTCTTAAGCCAGCCATGTTGAAGGGAGTTGAAGCGGGCAAGCGGATATTAGAACGACTACGGACCTCCGCGCCTTCCGCCAAAAAGTAAAAACCTATTTATTTCATCAGGCTGGCTTGGCCTAATTTATGCTTCTCGCCCCAGTCTGTTTTCTCAAACTGTTTATTGGGTTTTAATGGGTGGTAATTTTAATGGTTTTTAAATTTTGTACAGGGTAGTTTAATTCGTTTTTAATTTGTGTGTATTGTATGTTTTTAGTTGGTTTTTAATTTTCCTGTACACCGCCCCGAGTCCCTTCGGGGAGAGGGGGCGGTTTATAAATATAATAAATTATTAATTATTATTATTATTAAGTCATAGAGGGGGCCACAGTTTCCCCCTGTTCGATGTGAAGGTGGCCCCGTTAATACTGTCATTTTTTTTCTCCCCAGGGTTGTGGTTGGGCTTTCCTCATTTCTTCCCTTACAGGTCGTCCTTGTTGAGCGACCACAATTGGAACCAACAACTTGGTTGCTAAGCAAAGCAGTTGTGGAGTGAAATTGTGCTTACAATCTCACGTTAGCTTCCCTTCACTTTACAGTCCTTCAACGATTATTCTATAAGTAGTCCTCAATAGTTCGTTTAATGACCGCTCCACGGTCATTAAATGAACTGAGATTGTAAGCACAACGTTACAACGGTACTGGGGGAAAAAAATAACCTATAGGATCATTTTTCACACTTATAACCATTGTAGCATCCCCCTGGGAGGGATCAAAGTTCAGATGTTTGGCCATATGGGCTGGATACGTGCAATGAATGTTTGTGTTGCTGCAGAGTGTCTCCCCCTTCGGCGTCTTTTTGTGTGGGTCGGAGGGGGGCAGAAATTCCGACTTGGGGTCTGCTTCGGTCTCCTGGTGTGGGGCTTTGGGCGAAGGCTGGAGGGAAGTGCTGCTGGTGGCGAAGAGACGGAGGGCCTCGTTCCAGTGGGGCTGCCTCATGGCCTGGAACTGGTTGACCATCTCAGCCCGCTGAACCTCCAAGCACCAGTAGCTGGCCTTGCACTCCTGCAGGTCTTCCCCCTGCTTGGAAAGCCTATGCTGGTAGTCCTCAGTGAGGTGCTTCTGCTGAGCCTCCTTCTCGGCCAGATCCAATTTGAACGGAGCTGTTTTGCCAGCTTTTTCTTGTGGGGGCAGGTGATGAGTGGCTGGGAGGGGAGGGTTGAGGTGTCCCTCAACGTGAGTAACACCAAATTGGCCATGCCCACCCAGTCACATGATCACCTAGCCACGCCCACCCACCAGGTCATTCGGCAGGTCATATTAGTGGTCCGCGGGATTTAAAATTATGAATTTCGAGGTCCAAAAAGTTGGTGACCCCTGCCTTAGAGTTACAAATTCCCTCTGTCTAGCTTATTTTCTTGTCCCCGGAGAGAACTGGTGAGAGGGGGTTCCACCAGCGTACCTGGAAGTAAATCTGGCCTGCCGCTGCCAGTGACCCAATGGGAAGGAAAGGAAAGGAAAGGAAAGGGAAGGAAAGAAAGAAAGAAAGAAAGAAAGAAAGAAAGAAAGAAAGAAAGAAAGAAAGAAAGAAAGAAAGAAAGAAAGAATTTATCATCACAATTGAGTCCAAAATTTTGATTGCTAAGCAAGAGCATTGTCTTGCCCTGGGTCCTCTGTGGAGAAGGGCGGGATATAAATTTAAATAAATAAATAAATTAATTAATTAAATGAGTTTCACTACATTTTTAAAGGTGGCCACTCCCACCCTGTCACATGACTGCCAAGCCACGCCTACAAAATAGGCCACACCTACAGAGTAGGTTCTAAAAATTTTGAAACCCACCACTGCCCCCCCCCTTCCAAACGCACACATACAACCTATTGGCCTTATTAGCAAGCAGAAAAGTAGGGAGGGGAATTGATAAACATGAAATTAAATTTGATAGTATCCCCTCTAGACCTTGCTTTGGGACTCTGGTCAATCTCACAGGAGGTAAATAAAATAAAGCTTCATTTAAAAATGGAAAAGAGAAGAGGTAACCATTCTTTTTTAAAGTTTAAGTAGACAGAGGCAAGACATTTGGTGATGCAGGAGAGGAAACGAATACAGAGCTGCTAAATCACAGGCAGCCTCCTTTAAAAACATCCAATAGAATGTAGGAAAGGAAAAAGTTGATAGACAAATGATGATGGCTCCTTCTACTTTAGACACAACTTTTAGCTTGTCAAGCATAACACTTTCCTCTTCTCACTATTACATGCCCAAAGTATGTGAGTTTTCCCTGCCAACCAGTGGTGGGTTTCAAATTTTTTTAGAACCTCTTCTGTAGGTGTGGCTTGCTTTGTGGGAGTGGCTTGCCAGCCATGACACCGAGTGGGAGTGGCTCGCTGGCCATGTGACCTGGTAGAAGTGCCTTGCCAGCCATGTGACCAAGTGGGAGTGGCTTGGCAGTCATGTGACTGGGTGGGCGTGACCAACTTGTAAAATGTGGTGAAACTCACTTAACCACACTCTTGCTTAGCAACCAAAATGTTGGCTCAGAAACTCTGGCATTTGAAGCACTCAAGTCTTAAAGCTGTCAAGTCACAAGATCCTTGCATCCCTAACTCTTTAGAAAAAAAAACCCCCAGGGGTGTTCAAACTTGACAGCTTTAAGACTTGTGGACTTCAACTCCCAGAATTCCTCCTCTCGCTCTTCCTCTTGATGATGGGCAGACGGGCGGGGGAGGGAGCTAGAACCGGTTCTAAACGGCCCTGTAGATTTGTGGAATTTCTTCTATAGAAGAGGTTAGAACTGGCAGGAACCCCCCTGCTGCCAACCTCTTTCAATTGTTCCAGAACCCATCTGTCTTTTTGGTAATCCACAGTAATTTTAGTAACTTTCTCCAACTCTGTGATTCAAATTTCCTCTTTCAGTCTTTCTTAATTTTCAGCCTTCCCTGCTACTCATTATCTCTTGCAAACCAACATTTCAGCTGGTTTTATATTCCTTCAGAAAACAAGCCAATTTCAGAAAAAAGTGTGGGGGGGGGGGTGGAAAGAAACTGGAAAAAATTACAAAAAAGGAAATCAGCCTGCGCCTTCCTAAACAACTTGTGTTGAGTTTATTAATGTAATTGAACTATCTTACAGCATTTGGGAATCATTTTAAAGCCTGTTTTAGTTGAAAACACAGGATTAGCTTTTCTGGAGGTAAAAAAATATCTATGAATTTGAAGAACTCCTTTGAGAAGGATTTTGAGAGAAATATATGCTTCTAATTTGAAAGCTGAAAAGAGGAGCAGGAATTCTCCCAGCTGAATTTCCAATAACTAACCAAGTCAATTCTGTTTTACATTCTTTCCAGGAAATCCAACACATTCCATCCAGATGTTTAGTAATAATTTCTGGGCTTCCCAGAAAGAGGCTCCCACTCAAAGGGAATGTCATGTTCAAAGCTACACATGTCTAAAACAGAGAGGTCACATGCAAGCCAGAAGTTAAAGCAGCTGTAGCTAATAATTACTTTGTCTGATTTTCTGTCGGAATATGTAGGAGAAGAAGTGGCAGAAGAGGGAGGGGGGCAGAATCAAAAGAGGAATCAGTCTAGAATCATGATGTAGCCACAAATGGACTAAGTCCAGCCCTTCTTGAATTCAGTTGACCCTTATCAACGCAAAAATCAAGAATCAAGATCACGGGAAGTGTTAATAACACTTTACGATAAGGCCACCCTTGGAATACTGCATCCAGTTTTGGTCTCCACAATATGGAAAGGATGTGGAGACTCTAGAAAGAGTGCAGAGAAGAGTAACCAAGAGGATTAGGGGACTGGAGGCTAAAACATCCGAAGAACGGTTGCTGGAATTGAGTATGTCTGGTTGAATGAAAAGAAGGACCAAGGGAGACATGATAGCAGTCTTCCAATCTCTCAGGGGCTTCCCCAAAAAGAGGGAGTCAAGCGATTCTCCAAAGCACCTCAGGGCAAAATAAGAAGCAATGGCCGCATCAGGGATGTGTTTGACTTTGGGGAGCAGGGATGGACGTGGCCAGCTCGATGTCACTCCTGTCGATGTCGCGCCTATGGTGGCTGGAGTGCTCTGCCAGCAAAAATGGGCTCCCGAGCTCCATTTTCGGCTGCGACAGCTTCTTGCAACGCTCTGCTGTTTTCACTGCGAGATCGCATCCTGCCCCATACACCCCTCCGACCGATTCGCTCCCACAGAGAGGGACTTCTCCGGGTGCCGTCCACTAGGGAATGCCAGCGGGCGACGCCCAGGGGAAAGGCCTTCTCTGTGGTGGGCGCCTATGGAACGACCTACCCCCCGAGCTCAGAACAACCCCGGACCTCCGCGCCTTCCGTCAAAAGCTTAAGACTCATTTCTTCCAGCAGGCCGGCCTGGCCTAACCTACCTTCCAGCCTTTTTAGTCCGAATATCTAAATTGTTTTAATTGGGTTTTTAAGGGGGTTAGTTTTTAGGATTTTAGGTTTTTTAGCGCAGGGATAAATTGTTTAATTTGATTTTATATATTTATGATGTATCTATGTTTGTACATTTTTTAATTCTCCTGTGCACCGCCCCGAGTCCTGTCGAGGAGAGGGAGCGGTCTACAAATTAAATTTTTTTTAATTATTATTATTATTATTATTATTATTATTATTATTATTATTATTATTATTATTATTATTATTATTATTATTATTATTTACTTATTTACTTATTTACTTATTTACTTATTTACTTATTTACTTATTTACTTATTTATTATTCACTGGCAGAGAATTGCAAGAGGCTGTAACAGCCGAAAATGGAGCTCGGGAGCCCATTTTTGCTGGAAGGAGCACCGTGCGCCAGTAATTCGCTGTTCCCAGAGTGGCCCAGGTGGCCAGATCTAAGTACCCTGCAGGCAGGATCCGGCCCCCGGGCTTTGAGTTTGACACCCGTGGTATAGGCTCTCCTGCAGCGGTGGCATTCACTTACCTTCCCTACCGTTTTGCAGATGTGAGCATGCGCAGGGGCTCACTCGCTTCGCTCGCATGTGCCTCAACTGTGCATGGACATGCACAGTGCTTCCGCATTATGTTGGAGGGTGGGGCGGAGCCTCCCGTAGCAGCTACTACCAGTTCGCCCAAACTGGAGAGAACTGGCTGAATACCACCTCTGGTCTCCTGGCTGACCAGGGGGTTAGACTAGAAGACCTCCAAAGTCCCTTCCAACCCTATTCTTCAATGTTCTATGAATCTCAGACATTGAGCTAAAGACAATGGTGGGTTGCAGGCGGTACACCCCGGTACAGTGCTCCGGAGGGCCCACCTGCCCACCTGAGCTCCTTACCTGTACTTGACCTCTTCGGCGCACGGAGTGCACGGCGTCTGCACGACAGTCCACCGAGCAGCTGGAGCATCACAGAAGCTCGCGGAGGCGTCACAAGAGGTAAAATCCTAACAGATAAACAGAGTTGGAAGGGACCTGTCAGGTCATCTAGTCCAACCCCCTGCCCAAGCAGGAGGCCCTACATCTGCCTCTACCTAGGATTGAACTCACAACCTCCTGATTGGGAGGCGAGAGCTCCACCTCTAGGCCACAGCAGCAGATGAACACTGTGTGCGTTAATGTAGTAGATGTAGTGTGTTAATATAAACCACTATATAACACCATGTAACACCCCTCCTGCGCGAGCTGCACTGGCTTCCGGTGGTTTTCCGGGTGCGATTCAAGGTGTTGGTTACCATCTTTAAAGCGCTCCATGGCTTAGGACCTGGGTACTTACGAGATCGCCTTCTGCCACCGAGAGCCTCCCACCGGCCCGTACGCTCCCATAGAGAGGGTCTCCTCATGGTGCCGTCAGCTAGTCAATGTCGACTGGTGACACCCAGGGGGAGAGCCTTCTCCGTGGGAGCGCCTGTCCTCTGGAACGAATTGTCCCCGGAATTAAGAACTATCCCTGACTTACGCACCTTCCGCCGCGGTCTCAAAACCTTTTTCTTTCAACAAGCCAGGCTGGCATAAAGCATGATTTTTAAATTATAATTTTTTTATTAATTTTAATCAGGGTTGGTTGGGGTTTTTTCACTTTTAGGCCAAAGTTTAATATGTCTTTTAAAAACTTTTTAAACTTTTATATATTTGTTTTTATTCTGGCTGTACACCACCCTGAGTCCTTCAGGAGTAGGGCGGTATAAAAAACCAATAAACTCAAATTCAAACTCACTAATGGGAGCAAAATGAGACATTCTGTTGAAGAGGGCATCCCAGCATCTACCGAAATCGTTTTAAGGGGGACGTTACCGCTTCCCCATTCAAACTTTCTCAACAAATGGGGGGTGGGGGAAAAGCTCCAGGCCAGGGGTCTCCAACCTTTGCAACTTTAAGTCTGAAAGACTTCAGCTCTCAGAATTTTTATGCAGCCTAGAACTGCTTTTTTGGCAGCTGCTGCCCATGGCTGGCTCCATTTAAATCAATAAATAAAGACTGCAATCACAATTCAGACACTTGGGAAGTGACTCACATTTATGACGGCTGCCGTGTCCTGGGGTCATGCGATCCCCTTTTGCAAACTCCTGACAAGCCAAGTCAACCGGGAAGTCGGATTCACTTAACAACCATGCTACTAATTCAACAGCTGCATTGATTCGCTTAACAACTGTGGCAAGAAAGGTCGTAACATGGAGCCAAATTCACTTAACCAACGTCTTGCATGGCAGCGAAAATGTGGGGCTCAGTACTCATACATTCAACAAAAGTAAACATGCCACATTTATTATTTAAACAGGGGTCTCCAACCTTTGCAACTTTAAGTCTGAAGGACTTCAGCTCCCAGAATTCTCCAGCCAGCTTTGCTGGCTGGAGAATTCTGGGAGCTGAAGTCCTTCAGACTTAAAGTTGTAAAGGTTGGAGACCCCTGATTTAAAGAACAAAAGCAAAGCTGGCTGGAGAATTCTGGGAGCTGAAGTCCTTCAGACTTAAAGTTGCAAAGGTTGGAGACCCCTGATTTAAAGAACAAAAGCAAAGCTGGCTGGAGAATTCTGGGAGCTGAAGTCCTTCAGACTTAAAGTTGCAAAGGTTGGAGACCCCTGATTTAAAGAACAAAAGCAAAGCTGGCTGGAGAATTCTGGGAGCTGAAGTCCTTCAGACTTAAAGTTGCAAAGGTTGGAGACCCCTGATTTAAAGAACAAAAGCAAATCTGGCTGGAGAATTCTGGGAGCTGAAGTCCTTCAGACTTAAAGTTGTAAAGGTTGGAGACCCCTGATTTAAAGAACAAAAGCAAAGCTGGCTGGAGAATTCTGGGAGCTGAAGTCCTTCAGACTTAAAGTTGCAAAGGTTGGAGACCCCTGATTTAAAGAACAAAAGCAAATCTGGCTGGAGAATTCTGGGAGCTGAAGTCCTTCAGACTTAAAGTTGTAAAGGTTGGAGACCCCTGATTTAAAGAACAAAAGCAAAGCTGGCTGGAGAATTCTGGGAGCTGAAGTCCTTCAGACTTAAAGTTGCAAAGGTTGGAGACCCCTGATTTAAAGAACAAAAGCAAAGCTGGCTGGAGAATTCTGGGAGCTGAAGTCCTTCAGACTTAAAGTTGCAAAGGTTGGAGACCCCTGATTTAAAGAACAAAAGCAAAGCTGGCTGGAGAATTCTGGGAGCTGAAGTCCTTCAGACTTAAAGTTGTAAAGGTTGGAGACCCCTGATTTAAAGAACAAAAGCAAAGCTGGCTGGAGAATTCTGGGAGCTGAAGTCCTTCAGACTTAAAGTTGCAAAGGTTGGAGACCCCTGATTTAAAGAACAAAAGCAAAGCTGGCTGGAGAATTCTGGGAGCTGAAGTCCTTCAGACTTAAAGTTGCAAAGGTTGGAGACCCCTGATTTAAAGAACAAAAGCAAAGCTGGCTGGAGAATTCTGGGAGCTGAAGTCCTTCAGACTTAAAGTTGCAAAGGTTGGAGACCCCTGATTTAAAGAACAAAAGCAAAGCTGGCTGGAGAATTCTGGGAGCTGAAGTCCTTCAGACTTAAAGTTGCAAAGGTTGGAGACCCCTGATTTAAAGAACAAAGGCAAAGCTTTTGGGTGCGCTTCAAGGTGTTAATTATCATCTTCAAAGCGCTCCATGGCTCGGGACCTAGTTATCTGCGGGATCGGATCCTGCCTCATACATCCTCACGGCCGATACGCTCCCACAGAGAGGGACTGCTCCGGGTGCCGTCCACTAGACTTTGTCAGCGGGCGACGCCCAGGGGAAGGGCCTTCTCTGTGGCGGGCCCAGCCCTCTGGAACGACCTTCCCCCCGATATTAGGACAACCACGGACCTCCGCTCCTTCCGCTTAAAATTAAAGACACACTTTTTTCGCCTGGCCGGCCTTGGGTAGTCTCTTTTTAGGTTAGGGGTTTTTAGGGGTAATTTTTAGTTTAGCATATGGGTTTTAGCGCAGGGATAATTTAATTCACTTTTAATTTTGTAGTTTGTATTCTGTATTTTGTTCTTTGTATTTTTAATTGCCTGTGCCCCGCCTCGAGTCCCCTTGGGGAGAGAGAGCGGGTTATAAAATTAAATTATTATTATTATTATTATAAAGCTGGCTGGAGAATTCTGGGAGCTGAAGTCCTTCAGACTTAAAGTTGCAAAGGTTGGAGACCCCTGATTTAAAGAACAAAAGCAAAGCTGGCTGGGGAATTCTGGGAGCTGAAGTCCTTCAGACTTAAAGTTGCAAAGGTTGGAGACCCCTGATTTAAAGAACAAAAGCAAAGCTGGCTGGGGAATTCTGGGAGCTGAAGTCCTTCAGACTTAAAGTTGCAAAGGTTGGAGACCCCTGCTCCAGGCCATTTGAAACCCGAAGCTTTCTGCCTGGTTTCTGAGACCCTCCCGCATTATTATTCAGGCTCTTAAAAGCTATGCCAGGCTGCTAATGGCTTAATGCTTATTCAAGTGTCAGGGAGCGCTGGCAGATGTCGGAATAAATGGGGGAAGCTGTCAGCGTGGAAATTATTTCCCATTCACAAAGTGACGGCTGCAGTCTGCCAGATAGCATTGGAGTTCCCTTGTCATCAGGCTGAAAAGGGCGCGCGCGGGGGGGGGGGGGGGGGACGGGGAGCCAGGATTGTCGGGTGTTTTTTTTTTTTAAAGGGGTGGGTGGGTTGATGAATGGAAAAACTGGGGACTCCGACAAGGTTCGCCATAAATCAGGAGATTAAAAAAAACAAAACCATAGATCTTTCCTAAGGGTCATGCTGGTTTTTTTTTTTTAAATCCCTTTTCCTTTTTGTTAAGTGCAATTAACACAGGGAGTTTAACACCATTTGGGGCTGTCTGCAAATTGCAATAAAGGATAGCATGGTCTCAAATTTCACTCTTAAATCCTGTTCAATTTTATTCTGGTTCTCTAATAGAAGAATCTTCTTCTCTTTTGAGAAAAGTTTTTTTTCAAAAAAAATTTCACATACGTATAACAATCTAAAGTATACATCTTAACAAACTTTTTTTTTTGGAGTATTCAATAGTATATCAATTCCTTCTGCCATTAAGCCTCTTCAATTTTTATTTGCTCTTCTGCTTTCCATACACCGTATTATAGTCTATTTCATCTTTGGCTCTCCTTCTCTTTTCCTCCCTACCTTCTTTCTTCCCTCTGCCCTCACTCTCTTTTCTAATACAATAGCAGAGTTGGAAGGGACCTTGTAGGTCTTCTAGTCCAACCCCCTGCGTAGGCAGGAACCTTATACCGTTTCTAACATCTTCTTAAAGACTTCCAGGGTTGGGGTATTCACAACTTCTGGAGGCAAGGTGTTCCACTGACTAATTGTTCTAACTGTCAGGAAATTTCTCCTTAGTTCTAAATTGCTTCTCTACTCTACTTCAGATAACAGATTAACCGAGTTGGAAGGGACCTTGCGGGTCATCTAGTCCAACCCCCTGCCCAAGCAGGAGACCCTACATCTGCCTCTACCTAGGATCGAACTCACAACCTCCTGATTGGGAGGCGAGAGCTCCCTGTTGTTCCCTCTCCCTCGCCTCTCCTCTCTTTCCACACCTTCCCCCTCTCCTACTCTTTCCCTCCCTCTACTTCCCTCTCTCCTGTCTCCTCTCTTCCTCTTTCCCTCTCTTTATCTCCCTTCCATTCTCTATCTAATAGAGAAATCTGACAGTTGTGGGACTCTCAATCAGGGTGAGCCATGCGCAGAGCCCTCCACCCAAACAGAAGAGTTCCCTTTAAAATATATGTATTTATTTATTCGTTTGTTTATACCTCGATTCATTATTTATTATTTCCCATTCACAATCGCAACTTGGGCATAACTTTCAGATACATTTTGGCTGGGCTGAAATGGGGGAGGGGGGCTGATTGAAAGGGCCGGCAAACTCAGATTGAAATTTCCTAAATAAGAAAAAAATATTTTTTAAACTTCCTGGTCCTGCTGTGAGAGATCACACCATCCACAGTCACACAACCCCCCCACCCCCACCCCAGACCTGGTTGAATATAAGCTGGGTAGTTCATGGTGGGAAGCCAGCCTTTGCAGACTGTTGTAGAAGCAGGCCACTGGAGTTTAATCTTAATTAGCGGGTTCTGTAAACCATGGCAATTCTGCTTGGTTAATTCTAATCTAATGAAAAGGACTAGGATTGATATAATAGCGGTGTTCCAGGATTTGAAGGGCTGCCCCAAAGAAGAGAGGGTCAAGCTATTCTCCAAAGCACCTGAGGGCAGGACAAGAAGCAATGGGTGGAAACTAATCAAGGAGAGAAACAACCTAGAACTAAGGAGAAATTTCCTGACAGTTAGAACAATGAATCAGTGGAACAGAAATTGCCTCCAGAAGTTGTGAATGCCCCAACACTGGAAATCTTTAAGAAGATGTTGGATAGCCATTTGTCTGAAGTTGAATAGGGTTTCCTGCCTAGGCAGGGGGGTGGAATAGAAGATCTCCAGGGTCCCCTCCAACTCTTTTATTCTGTTCTAAGATATTTGGAACAACTTGCCTCCAGAAGTTCTGAATGCTCCAACACTGGAGGTTTTTAAGAAGAGATTGGACAGAAATGGTATAGGGTTTTCCGCTGGAGCAAAGGGTTGGACTAGAAGACCACCAATGTTATTCATAACAACTCTGTTATTCTGTGATTCCATCCTTCTGAGATTGGTAAAATAAGGACCCAGATTGTTGGGTACAATATTTATTTGTTTGTTTGTTTGTCAAACATGTACAAGATAGCAGGTATAAGTATAAACATGGACATGAACACAGGAAACGAGTACAAATAAATGGGGACAGTAGGACAGGGATGGAAGGCATGCTGGTATGCGCTTATGCACGCCCCCTTTGGGGACCTCTTAGGAATGGGGTGAGGTCCACGGTGGACAGTTTGAGATTAAAGTTATGGGGGTTTGAGGATGTAACAACAGAGTCAGGTAGAGCATTCCAGGCGTTGACCACTCTGTTGCTGAAGTCGTATTTTCTGCAATCGAGTTTGGAGCAGTTTACCTTGAGTTTGTATCGATTGTTTGCCCCTGTATTATTGCGGTTGAAGCTGAAGTAGTCGTTGACAGGTAGGACATTGTCAGTGGTGGGTTTCAAATTTTTTAGAACCTACTCTGTAGGTGTGGCCTATTTTGTGGGCGTGGCTTGGCAGTCATGTGACAGGGTAGGAGTGGCCACCTTTTAAAATGTGGTGAAACTCATTTAACAACGCTCTTGCTTAGCAACCAAAATTTTGGACTCAATTGTGATAAATTCTCTTTCTTTCTTTCTTTCTTTCTTTCTTTCTTTCTTTCTTTCTTTCTTTCTTTCTTTCTTTCTTTCTTTCTTCCTTCCTTCCTTCCTTCCTTTCCTTTCCTTCCCGTTGGGTCACTGGCAGCGGCGGGCCAGGTTTACTTCCAGGTACGGCAGTGGAACCCCCTCTCACCGGTTCTCTAAATTTCACCAACCGGCTCTCGCGAGTAGGTGCGAGCCTGCAGAAACCCACCACTGCTCTGGACCCGCTCAATTGTATTAATGTCTGATATTCAGCGAGGATTCCAGGCAGACGAGCTGTATTCGAGAATAGCTCTGGCAAAGGTTTTGTATGCTCCTATATTGTAAATCACCCAGAGAGTATTATAAAGCGCTAAGCCTAAATGCTATTGCTCAACGTTACTATATTCACTCCCACTCCCTCTTCTTAGGCCAATAGTTAGTAATGGCAGAAAGTACTGAGTCACCGATTCCTACATAACGTTTAAGCTATTCTCGGTACACATTAAAGTGGAAGTGGAAGTCGAAAGGGGAGAAATAGAAAAGTCCTCCACGAACTTCGATTCTTCCTCTTTTGGACAGGGAATTTTTTTACAACCTGGAGCTGAGATTTACTTCTCCAGTTAGAAGCTGAGCGGGGGTGGAAGAGAAATTAAGATCCGTGGGACTTTCTCAGATGTCCTTCAAACAAACATTTAGAATTACAAGGGAGCCTAAATGATAAGGAAAGGAAACTGGGAAGTTTTGTGTTTTTTTTAAAAAGAAGAAACGTCTCACATGATAATGACACATTCAGCATTTGGCGATGGAAACCTCCTTTTCAGTGTAAATGAAGCCACGTCGCTGACCATTTTTATACTTATTTTTCCATTGCAACTGGAGTATAGAACTTCCCTAAATGGAAGTTAAGAAGATGGAAGGAGAAAGGTGTTGCAAAATAAGATGGAGGCACGGGGTGGCAAGACAGTAACCCAAATTGTATGTATGTATGTATGTATGTATGTATGTATGTATGTATGTATGTATGTATGTATATATATGTGTGTGTGTGTGTGTGTTAGTTTTATGAGCTGATCAATAAATTAAATTAGAAGAGACCAGGATAGATCTATTTCGAGCTTATTAGCTCTCATCAGCTGGCCATACCCCTTACTGGGATTTGAACCGGGGCTATGTTGCATGTAAGGCGAGAGGCCTCACACTTAAGCCAAACCAGTTTCCCTATTACATCAGCTTTAGACAGGGTATATTAGTATAGGTAATTGTTTCACAACAACCTGTTATTATTAGGCCCCAATTCAGGAGGAGACACATGGGTATGGCCAGCTGATGAGAGCTAATAAGCTCGAAATAGATTTATCCTGGTCTCTTCTAATTTAATTTATTGATCAGCTCATAAAACTAACACACATATCTAAAATATTATACAACGTAATTCTTGGCTTGCTGTTTGGATGGTCTCTAGCGATGAGCCGAAGGGCAGTAAAGGAAACAGTGTGTCTCCTCCCTGAATTGGGGCCTAATAATAACAGGTTGTTGTGAAACAATTACCTATACTAATATACCCTGTCTAAAGCTGATGTAATAGGGGAACTGGTTTGGCTTAAGTGTGAGGCCTCTCGCCTTACATGCAACATAGCCCCGGTTCAAATCCCAGTAAGGGGTATGGCCAGCTGATGAGAGCTAATAAGCTCGAAATAGATCTATCCTGGTCTCTTCTAATTTAATTTATTCATCAGCTCATATAACTAACACACACACACACACATATATATACACACACAATATATATATATATACTGTATATTTATTTGGATATAATTTCTGGATTTTGTGCTTGCGATGAAACTGGTTTTGTTGATCAGAAGGATCTGTTGTTTTCGAAATGGCTAGTTATATATTAATGTGAGGCATTTGAACTCTGGTGCTGGAGAAGACTCCTGCACTGAGTCCCTTGGACTGCAAGGCGATTAAACTGGTCAGTCTCAGAGGAGACTGACTGGTTTAATGACTGCTCTTTAGAAGGCCAGATCCTGAAGAGGAAACTCAAAGACTTTGGCCACCTAATGAGAAGGAAGGACTCCCTGGAGAAGAGAAGAGCCTCATGCTGGGAAGGATGGAGGGCAAAAGAAGAGAATGAGGTGCCTGGATGAAGTCACCAAAGCAGGATGGTAGAGGACAGGAAGGCCTAGAGGAACATTTTCCATGGGGTCATGATGGATCAGACACAACTTCTCAACTACCAACAGTGATGGGTTGCAATTTATGTTACCACCGGTTCACTCATGCACGCTCGCATGATCGTGGGAATGTTCTGGCGGGGTGGGCGGAGCCTCCTGCCTCCGAGGCGAACCAGCAGCAACCCACCTCTGATATTAATCTGTAAAAGCAAAAAGTTAAGGATGGAGTCCCTTTATCTTGTACTGTGGTAAGAAGAATCAGAACACAATGCCTTCTTTCTTTCTCTTTCTCCTTCCTTCCTTCCTTCCTTCCTTCCTTCCTTCCTTCCTTCCTTCCTTCCTTCCTTCCTTCCTTCTTTCTCTCCCCCTTGTATCTCACATCTCCTTTTCCCTGCTCCTTTTCCGTTTCCTTAATTTCCTATTTTATTTTCTCTTCTTTGTATTGTGGAAAGTTATCACCCATCTCTCTCCCAGAAAAATGAAATATCCTAGGCAATATTGAAAAGGCAGAATGTTATATTTCCCTAGATGTGAAAAGGAAGAAACATGTTTTAATTCCTGCAGCCTCCTGCCCCCACCCCCTCTGTCAATGGGCCATTAAAGCCTGAGCTAGTCCCTTTACATTAGAAAGACCTCTATCCCTTCAGCTCCAGAGTCATGGGATTAAGGTATGACTAGGTTTACCAAACCTGGACTCAGCCCATGGAAGCCTGACAACCAATCAGAGTACAGTTTTTACACAGGAACAGATAGGTGGGGCCGAACAGTTGATAAAAAGCCCTGCAAGCCCCTTGCTCAGCTCTTCTCTTCCTCCCCACCAACATTGAAGCAGGTGATTCCCCTTTTCTGTTCAGGACTCAAGCCATGGGGTCCTGTCCACCATTAAACCATCTTTCCAAACAGCCTCCGTGTCTCCAGTGTCTTTTTCCCCACTTGGAGCCGAACCCACAAGGACATTCCTTCCATCAGTATTTTAGATAGTAAAACAAATAAAAATGTGAACGATTAAAAAAAATAATAGCCAAGGTTGAAAAATAACTGCTCCAGAGTCCAGAAAGGCTCTTAAACAGTCCTGGAAACAGGAGCATTTGAAGACACGGCACAGCTGAACTTCCAAGTGGTTGTTCTTCAGAGGTTTGTGTAGGCAAGTTGAAACTCATTCTCTACTACGCCTTCTCCATTCTCAGCCTCTGAGGTCTATGCCTGCATGGCTTTAATCCTCTATAATTGCTTTCCCAGGACAGCACCCTGGAAATGACCAAGTTACGTATCTCCTAGGCTTCAGGATATGACGTTATTGTAGCAGTGGTATACATCAACTTCACTTCCTTGGCCTTACTTGCACATTTCGGAGTGCACAGCCAAGACGAAGGAATGCCATCCAATAACCCCACCAAACCAGAGACCGTAGGACGCATGAGTAAGCCCTCCAGACAACCTTCTGAATCACCTGTCAGAGATGTCTGTCTACTACAAGGGCAGAAACTTGAATGGCCCTGATAGGATTGGAGACTCTATGGAGAAATGTGTCGCGGGATGCTTCCCGTAGGCCCTGGTTAGGACAAAAGAAACCCCTCCATTGCTCAATAGCTGGGAAGAGATAGGGAAGCAGCAGACTGACGTCACTACTCACAGTATGATCAACAGAATTAGGAGGGAATAAGAAAATCCACAGGTTTAAAGTAAATCCTTTGAATCAAGTGGATGACTCCAAGGACACATCCGTTCCTAGCAACGTGAGCAGAGTGCTTGGGAATTCTTAAGCTAGTCTAGAGCAGGAAGTCCTTAACTTATGACTACAACCGAGCCAAAACTTTGTGGCTAAGTGAGATAGTAAAGCGGGTTTTGCCCCATTTTGCCACAGTTGTTAAGTGAATCAGTTTTGAAGGTGGAAGAGGGCTCTACGCCCCAACGGCAGATAAAGTACTGCGTTTCCCTGAAAATAAGACAGGGTCTTATTTTCTTTTGACGCCCCTGAAAACAAACCACAGCTCTGGAGCCGCATGTGGCTCTTTCCTCCCTCTGCTGTCGCTCAAAATATGCCTCACAACTGCCAATTTGCGGCACCCGCCGGCATGTGATTTATTGAGCTTTTTCAATCTCCTGCAGGTTTTGTGGCTGTCGGTGTTTTTTTTTTCTGTGGAAAACAGATCCAAATTGCTTTTTGAGTGTTTAAGTTTGCCGACCTTTGGTATAGGGTCTCTTTTTTGAGCAGGGGGTTGGACTAGATGACCTACAAATTCCCTTCCAACTCTGTTAATCTATGTATAGCATGATTTTCAGGGAGGTCTTATTATTTTTGAGGTGAAGGAGGCGGTGAGCGTGGTCACCTCATGGTGCTGCTGTGTTGCAATATTTTCAGGGAGGGCTTATTTTCGAGGGAGGGCTTATTTTAGCACGTGCACTCAACAGCCCAATTGGGCTTATTATCCAGGGAGGTTTTATTTTCAGGGAAACAGGCTAGCAGAAACATCTTCTAGAAGAAGGGAAACCTGATTACAAACCTCCACTGCCTTGTGGCTCTATCCACTACTGGGAAAGGCTTCAGGAGTCAACCTCGAGGCAAAATCCAGAGCCGGAGCCCCGGAAGCAGTTCGCGACTGTGTACAACCACGCTTTGGTAATTCCTGCGATGCATCTGGAACCCATCGTATCTGCCATTCCATTGGACTATTTCAGCGACGTGGAGAGTGGGTGGATCTGCTGGTGGGGTAACAGTCTATCCTCCATATTAATCTACCCAGGCCTCAGGCTCTGGAGAGGACACTCCAGCTTTGCATGGAGCACACCAGATGCTGTTTTAGGACCTCTTTCCAGAGCACAATTCCGGAGTCTTTTGAGACTGAAGGATGCCAATGCAGTAAGTGAATCACTGCAGTTGTTAAGTTGGCAACCCGGTTGTTGAGTGAATCGGGCCTCCCCTGTTGACTTTGCTTGTCAGAAGGTTGCAAAAGTTGGTCATGTGACACTGTGGCTGTCATAAATCTGAACCAGTTTGCCAGGCATTCGAATTTCGATCACGTAACTGGGGGGATGTGCAATGGTTGTAAGTGTGGAAATATTTCAGTGCCTTTGTAACTCTGAGTGATGACTAAACACTGGTTGTTAAGGTGAGGACTGCCAATAATCTACAACCCTGGAATATATGAATGGCCAAACTCTGCTTAGTTTAAGGTTAATCTAGATTCGGATCTTCCTCCTTAGATCTGCAATATGAAACAAACTTTTGCTAACCCTTTGAGAGGTGAAACCCTAAATGTGATTTTGGACAACTCTGGTCGAGACTATTTCCGCTCTGATCAAAATAGGAGCGAGTGGCTTTTTTTTTTTAGAGCAAAGCAATATAATAATAGCAATTGATTAAATGTAGATGTCACTTGTAGTGCGGCGCAGCGGCTCAGTGGCTAAAATGCTGAGTTTGTCAATCAGGAAGGTCGGCAGTTCCGCGGTTCGAATCCCTAGCGCCGTGTAACGGAGAGAGCTCCCGTTACTTGTCCTAGCTTCTGCGAGACTAGCGGTTCGAAAGCACGTAAAAATGCCAGTAGAAAAATAGGAACCACCTTTGGTGGGAAGGTAACAGCGTTCCATGTGCCTTCGGCGTTTAGTCATGCCGGCCACAGGACCATGGAGACATCTTCGGACAGCGCTGGCTCTTTGGCTTTGAAATGGAGATGAGCACTGCCCCCTAGAGTCAGGAACGACTAGCACATATGTGTGAGGGGAACCTTTACCTTTATTAAATGCATGTGCCCCTTGACTCCCAATAACCCCACACATGGAAGGCTCTTGAAATATCAAAATGAACGCCACTTAAACTGTACTCTTCTTTTGTCTGTGTCACTCAGATACAGTGCGCGGTGCACAGAAAATGGATAGTTTTCATACTAATGTTGTGCCCACCATCTGGTCCTTCATATCCCATGCCTTCCCACCTAAAGGAGGGTTCAAACTTTGAAAGACCAAATGCTTCATTTAAAGTAATCCATTAAAATAAGAACCCGAAAGAGTCATTTTATTAGAGTTTATTACTCTTTATTAGAACTTCTCCCAGGCAACCTCTTCACTGGGCCATTGATTTCAAGGCCAAAAAACGCAAGAGAGGGAGAGAGAAAACAAAACAGGAATCTCAACTTTAGTCACTGTAAGAAAAAAATTGTGTGGAGGCAGATCCCAAATGAAGTTCTTCGTGTGTTAAAATGAGTCATGGCAAATGTATTTATTTACTCTTCATATTTCTGCACTGCCCATCTCCCTCAGAGAGGGAGCCAAATATTTACTAGTTCCTGTACACACACACACACAGAGATTGAGATAAGATTGTTTCCAAACTCATCCTTTAGCTCTGAGCATCTCTACCAGAGCCTCCTTTGGAGTGACTTCATTTCAGCGCCCTCTTTACTGCACCCAAGCCATGATTCATTACTCTTGCTGAATTTGGAAGAAGGGCCAGGAAAAGCCGTGATTACATTATTTGTTTGCTTCTTTGTTTATTTCCTGCCTTTATTATTTTTGTAAATAACCCAAGGCGCTGAATAGAACTCATACTCCTTCCTCCTATTTTCCCTACGACAACAACCCTGTGAGGTGGGTTCGCCTATGTAATTTTTTTATAATTTTAATTTATAACCCACTCTCTCTCCCCGAAGGGACTCGAGGCGGGGCACAGGGAACTAAAAATACAATTAAAACAAACAGAGTACAAAGTTAAAAACAAATTAAACTGGCCCTACGCTAAAAACCGCTATAAAACTAAAACTATCCCTAAAAACCCCTGAAACAATTAAAAATTTTAAATTACCCTAGGCCGGCCAAGCAGAAGAAGTGTGTTTTTAGTTTCTGTCGGAAGGAGCGAAGGTCCATGGTTGTTCTGATTTCGGGGGGAAGGTCGTTCCAGAGGGTCGGGCCCACCACAGAGAAGGCCCTTCCCCTTGGCGTCGCCCTCTGGCATTGCCTGGTGGACGGCACCCGGAGAAGTCCCTCTCTGTGGGAGCGAATCGGCCGCAGGGATGTATGGGGCAGGATGCGATCCCGCAGATAGCTAGGTCCCGTGCCATGGAGCGCTTTGAAGATGATGACCAACACCTTGAAGCGCACCCGAAAGACGACAGGCAGCCAATGCAGCTCGCGCAGGAGCGGTGTTACATGGGAAAACCTAGAGGTTCCCATAACTGCCCGTGCGGCTGCATTCTGGACAAGCTGAAGCCTTCGGGTGCACCTCAAGGGGAGTCCCATGTAGAGAGCATTGCAGTAGTCCAGTCGGGATGTCGCGAGGGCATGAGTGACTGAGAGCTGAGAGAGCTGGCTTTCATGCCTAAGGCAGGACTAGAACTCACAGTCTCCTGGCAATTGGCCCAAATCTACCCAGCCAGTTTTCCTGCATAAAGTGGGACTAGAACTCACCTTCTCCTGGTCATTGGCCCAAATTTACCCAGCCAGCTTTCATTCCTAAGGCAGGACTCAAACTAACAGCTACCTGGTGACTAGCTCAAAGTCATCTGGCTTTCATGGCTAAGGCTGGACTAGAACTCACAGTCTCTTGGTCATTGGCCCAAACCTATCCAGTGAATCATGCAGTCATTAAACTAACCCAACATTCACATTGGCTGTGGTCTATGGGGAGCCAGCAAGGAAGGTCGCACATGGCAATTATGTGATCCAGGATACTGCAACTATTGTAGATGAATGAATTCAATTCAATTCAAACTTTCTTGAACTCATTCATGGAATTCATTCAATGAGCCAATAGTGTGTGGCGGCAGCTGAAAAAGCCAATGCAATCCAAAGTTGCATCAACAGGGGAATTCAATCAAGATGCAGGGAGGTACTAATACCACTTTATAAAGCCTTAGTAAGACCACACCTAGAATACTACATTCAATTTTGGTCACCGCGTTATAAAAAAAGATGTTGAGACTCTAGAAAGAGTGCAGAGAAGAGCAATCAAGAGGATTAGGGGACTGAAGGCTAAAACATATGAAGAACGGTTGCAGGAACGGGGCATAGCTAGTCTAGTGAAGAGAAGGACCAGGGGAGACATGATAGCAGTGTTCCAATATTTGAGGGGCTGCAACAGAGAGGAGGGGGTGGAGCTATTTTCCAAAACACAGACAAGGAATAATGGATGGAAACCGATGGTGAACCAAGAAATATGAATTTTCTGACAGTGGGAGCAAGCAACCAATGGAACAGAAGTTGCCTTCAGAGGTTGTGGGAGCTTCATCACTGGAGGCTTTCAATAAGAGACTGGACTGCCATCTGTCAGAAATGGGGTAGGCTCTCCTACTTGGACAGGGGGCTGGCCTGGATGACTTAGAAGGTCCCTTCCAACTC